>CAXAMN010022773.1:303814-393235 GCA_963970005.1 Durusdinium trenchii | reverse complement strand
ACAACTGCAAAAGCATCCCTATGACTCCAAGGGTGACACACACACACAACAAAATAATGTCTGCGGAATGCACACCACAAGCAATTTGACTCAATGCAATTGGCCATTGCATATATAATGTATTTACCTGAGCATTCAGCCTACAAACAAATGAATCAGCTTCTGCTCTCGGCAAGTGTTCCCCAAAATAGCTCCAAGAGTGACCAGTGTTTGAAGCCCCTCAACCAGGGCATTGCAAACCCACCAGCTACCAGATCCCCACGCAAATTAATTACACAAATTCTGCAGCCAAAACATGCTAAACCCAATCAATCCTTGCACTTGCCTGTCACATTTCATTCCTCTTGCTTCGCTTCTCCATGTTTCCCCTTTAGCTGCTTTCAATATTTGCCATTCCTCTCTCATTTCCCCTTGCCTGGTTTCCACTATCCAAGGAATAGTGATGTGATCAAGCGGATCAGTTGTTGGGTGGTGGTGTTAGGTTGCCTATTCCTCCTCCGGGCTTCACGACAATGAGAGTGTTGTTTAGAGGGTCTGCGAGAGGTCCAAAGCAAATGCATTGATCGTTCATATGCAAATTGTTCAGCCCAATGTAACATGCTATGGGACTACCATACAATATCAAACACATGCATTACAAGAGCTGGTGAGGCAAAGTGATGAAGCTGAGGCACCCTCATTTCAACATGTTTGTTTTTATCATTTCGACAATGTATCACTTCAGGGTTCAGCATTTAACACTTTCCTTAACATCTTGCGCCTCCTGCACCTTGGGATCTTCCTGAACATCTTCTTCATCATCATCTTCATCTTCATCCTCCACAATAGCTCCAAGGCCGTCAGTCTTGCCGGGATATTGATCACTGGCAAGCCATCGCATGATGTCTGCCTCCGCATTGTCGGCGACGATTGCACCTCCGACATGGCCATTGTTGTTGTTGAACTTCACAAACATGATCTTGGGGTCCAGCAATGGCTCAACCAAACATTCTTCCTTGCGAGTCAAAACGGCTGAGTTCAAGAAGGCTGTGAGGTGGAATTCTGGGCCCTCCTACATGAAGGATCATCAAGCATCCAAAATCCCTGCTTCAGAGTGCAATGGCAAACAAATGGCGCATGACAGCTTGGGACCACGGGTCAGCTCACCTGGGTTTAATGATAGATACTCATGTAAGTATTACATATACCCAGGCACGACCCATGGGACTGCCATAGGACTGCCGCCCCATTGACCCCCAAGACCACCCCAACTGATGGGCAGTCCTATGGCAGTCCCATGGAGTGTATGGGATATATGGATAAGCACCATTTCCCTGTCAACACTTGCAGCCATCCAACCTGCACGACATGAATGAAGGCAAACAGGAAGGACTCGCCCCCTATTGATGCTAATGTGGTTCTAAATGGCCAGTAATCACAAGGTCCAGCTCAAGGGACGTGCTACCAGCTACCGTTTCTTGCTGGAGGTCAGTGCCCTCTGCTTCCGCTGGAACGTGTTCCTCATCAAAAACCATATCAATGTTGTTTCGAAACACAACCGAAAAAGGTGTTCTACGGTTTTTTTTTGCGGTTGCTGCACCAAGCTGGGACCAGCTTTCCTGTTTGAAGCGAGACTCCAGTTCCTTCCAATTCACCTCCTTCCGACTCTGCGTGCCATGAGGTTCAGGTTGACTGCGAGGCTCCCACTTGTAGACGAAGCAATCTACCATCCTTGGATGGCTCAAAACGCCACGATCCAGAAAATTCTGAGGCACAAGGACTGACAAGAATCAAGGCCAACCGAAGTCGAACATTCATGAAACTATGGAGCGTGGAGGCCAAGTGCATTTTGAGTGGTCATGCTTTCCTAGGCAAAAACATTGACATAATGAAATCCCAGACTCTCCACATGTGGCAAACAAACCGGACAATGCTGCTCCAGAAATTGGAGCCGTGTGTTGAATTTCTTTGCCCAGCGCGCTGCTGTCGTCTGCAGCTTGGTATACATGACATGAAAGCCGGTGATTGGCTTCCCCTTCTCTAGTCTGTTGGACTGCTTCGCGACTAGCCAATCTCCAACAAACCTGCATGCCAATTGATTTGAAGAGTGTCTCACTTCCCTGGCGATGAAGGCAAAACGTTCAGCACCCTGTGCAAAAGGACGTTTCAATATGGCAAGTCCATCTGCCAGTGGATCTAGAAACGGCTTTTGATTTTTCACTCGCTTGCCATGTTCATCTCTTTGTTTCAGGTAGACGATCCGGCTCAGTCCGTCGTTCGACTTAGATAGAACATCAAAATCACGCGAGTTGGGACGTTTGTAACGCTCGAGCTGCTGGCCCAAAGGAAGTCCATCGTCAATCGCCAGCAAACGCTTGGGATATAGAGATTGTCCCGGCGTAAGGGATGTACAGTGGGCCGTGGCCAAGGTGGATATGGTGGTGAGAACACTTCCAAGGGCCGCCGTTGATGTCTCACTGTCAATCGCCTTGGACGGACATCCCTCAAGCTTGGCTGCCTCCGCCAAGTGCTGCAAGAACTCCAAACTGCGTTTGCCAGAGGAGGCTGCGCCAAAGGCTACGAAAGTAAAGGAACCCCTGTCCTGAAGCTTCCGAGCAATCGCTTTCACCAATGATCTGACTTGTTCAAGAACCCAAGTGGACTGTGCCAGGCCGTCCCCAAGTCCAAACTGCAACCGTCTCTTTTGATCACTTGGTCGACCATCTGTCAGAAACACAACATTAACATTGCAGCTGTTGTGTGTGAGGCACGACGAAACGACTGCATGGGCTTTCTCGAAGGCAGGTATAAAGTTGCCTTGTCCTTTGGGTTGGCTGTGTTCGATACTCTGAAGTAGATCAATGATCTTGTTGTACGTAAGCAGGTCATAAGGCTCCTTGTCAAGGAGAATGGTTGTGGAGTCGCGCATGTCCATGATAGTGATCGCATCATGGCCACCACAGGCCTGTGGCTTGACAATGGTCTCCATGAGGTTGAGAAGAATCTCGGTGAACACAGCCACCGATCGATTTCTGGCACCTGGTACATCACTCATCTTCATAGAACCACTCTGGTCAATGATGAAGATTGTGTGATTTGAAATGCTACGGGGATTTTCCTTCAAGAACTGTCGATGATCTCTCCAGTGTGTCATAGTTTCCCGGTGGATCTGTGAAGTCTCCACTCTTTTCAAGGCCAACCCTTTTGCCCAGCATGTGATCTGACGCCCGTCAATGTCGGTGATGTGAGTCATCCCTCGGTACTCAAACTTCAATCTCAAAAGACCTGACCAGCATCTTCACGCTCCACGAGCCGAACATGCAAAATTGAGGCTTATCATCAATATTAATTCTGAAACATGGGCCCCCCACAAACAAACCATGGGCAACAGGATGAATAGGCAAACTTCTACTTGCAGCACTTGGTATGATACCAAAACCCAATTTCACGGAAACGCGAAAGAATGAATGTGTTTCACAAGTCCTGCGAACTTCAGAATTCCCTGCGATGTGGGCGGGCCCTGCCTTTGTTTGGACCATAAGGTGTGATTGTCTCGCTTCGGCGTCCATACTGCAGCGCCGCCTTCAGATCCGCTGAGGAGATGCGCCGCTGTTGCTGCCGCAACTGGCCGTGCTGACTTTGAATAAAGTCCACCATGGAGTCCACGGAGCTTTCCATGGAGCTTGCCATAATTAATAAAAACCTGTTTCAAACCAATTACATAAGCCATGTGCACAACTTGCTTGTTTTTTGGCACTTCTTAGGCATGCAGGAAATGGCCACACTTCATGCACCAATTGCCAGGGGTGTGCTGACTGGAGTGTTGGAGGATTCAGGGAACACCCAGCCCCACCAAAGTGAACAAGCATACACACACATCATCCATTGCATCTAGAACATGAAAAACCACCCGTCCAGATGCTTGGGGCAACCCGTCCTAATGTTTGGGGCGTCGTCCAACGGAGAGGAACCTGCTCCTCGTTCGTCGGAACGCAACTCCGAGTACTTTCGCCGCTCTCGGGTGAGTCGTTCGTCTGGACCGCGTGAGGTCGCTTTGGTCACTGAAAAATCACCGAACTCTCCCACCAGCGTCGCTCCCCCACGCGACGCAAACCACCTTCATGCTGAGACGATCTTGCTGGACAATCAAAGCGAAGGAGACCTTGATTCGATGGAGCCGAGGGAGGTATGACAACTGGGTCCAAGACCGATCAGCTTGTTTAGGCGACTTTAAGAGCACTGGGCAAAACAAAGGGCTCCAAACAAACAAACAAACAACCAACCGACCGACCAAACAAACAAACAAACAAACACATTTGGAATGGGGGTCTGCAACCACTGAAAGCACGTGTCAAATGACACAAAGTGAAACATGGTGAAATCCATGATCTTGAGAAACCTGATGGGTATCAATAAATGGTTCGTAATGTAACTGTAAGTCAGAAGCACATGCAAACTCCAACACGCAGCGATTGACTCTGACTTTGTTGGTCTTTGCCAAAGACCAACAAAGTCAGAGTCAATCGCGAGTCTTTGGTTTCTTCTTCTTTTGGGAGGGACTCATCTGGTCACCACTGAAACAGTGTCTCTATCCAGCAATCCCTCGTCTTGTTGCGCCTCCAATCAAGTTCTGCTATGTTTTTCAAATTCTGGCTGCTCCGTCTCGTCCCAACTGCGCCGTCGCCCTGGCACCCCGTCTGCTCCAGTGGCCCCGGCGACCTGTTCTCGGTCTCGGGGTGGTCGCGCCGACCTCCATGGAAAGGCCTCCTTTCGGAAGCCAAGATCCAAGATGTCTGGAGCCAAAGGCATCGGTATGGAACCGCTTCCTTATACTTGTATGTCAACCCGGACTTCTTGGGTGCGCGCTGGACAGACGTATGCATGACATGGCTCCCTTCTCCTGAGCACCAGCTAGTAGAAGATTTGGTGGTCAAGTAGTCAATATATATATATATATTCACTTGATTGGGGTCACAAAGAATGATCCACAATCGTCCAAAAAGGCTCCAAAATAAGCGAGCGCCGGAAGCCAGAGGGTGAGTTTGCCTTGGCTTTTCTGACCCTCAAATAGTAAACACATCGCAAAACCAGTCTTTTTTGCCATTGTCGAGTGAACATGTCACATGTTAATGATACCGGAGCTCGCTTTTGGAGCCTTTTTGGACGATTGTTGATCATTTTTTGTGACCCTCAAATAGTAAACACATCGTAAAATAAGTGTTTTTTGTTTGCAATTGTCGAGTGAACATGTCACATGTTATATAATGATATGCTCAACACTGCGAAAATCATACCAACGGTTTTTGCCAACAGACTTGTGAGACACACTGTCAAAACCGTAGTTTTTGGATCCAAATGCAAAGCAAACCTCGTAAACTCGTAAACATTATCTGATATTTCGGTGTTTGTTTGCCGAGGTTCAAAAGGAATCAAACGGGTTCTAAAAGTAGTGTTTCTGTTTTAACACTGCCATAATCTGCCATACGACATATGTGACGATTTATTGATACCGACTAATACCGACCGGTTTGGAGTCTAAACGTCCTGTTGAGTCAGTCCCGGTGATCTCCGGCGCACGCCGAACACCATGCTAGCATGGCAGCCTGCCTGTGTGCGAAGCTTATGGCACTACTTTGTGCATCGGTGTTAGATTTGACTTCGCTCATGCTGCTCCAACCTTTTTTGACCGTCAGCGCTTGGCTGTTAAGGCCCACACCGCTGCAGCCACTCCAGCATTCGTGTAAGGTCGGTGCGCCAAAATGCGAATTGTTGTCCAGGCCGTGGCTGTTTTCCTATCAAGAGGCAGGTATCCTTCCAGGTCTGAATCCGTCAAAAGAGAAAAGGGGCCTCTGCCTATCTCTGCTTCACAACTGGGGTAAATGCATGGATGGTCCATGAATGTTCTATCTCTGCCTACCTCTCATTGACTCACCTCGCAGATTTTCTGGAATCACAAACTATCGAGAACACATCCATGTGACATGGATGTGTAGCCTGAATGCTGCTATAACCACGCTGAACCTCGTGGTTATCGCTTGCGTGGATTTTCATGGAGTCTGGGCACTCCTTGATGGGTGCCATGCATCACCTTGACGCCACCGACCTCCAAGGTCTGCGGCCCACCGTCCCCCGGTTTCGGGGGGGTCAGCCGCCAACGACCTGCGTGCACAGCACAGCTGTAAGAACGACCAGCTTCGTGCGCTTTCGGTGGCCAGATTTGGGAGATGGGCTCATGAGTATATAGGGCCCGGGCAGTCTAGTAGTCATTCACTGGGTCCTCTTCCAACACGATCCAACACCAATATGATGCGAAGTAGTATACAAGCCTTGCGACTTTTATGAGATGATTGATGGTGGGATGTGCATTTCTTGGTGGGCGATCGGGTCGCATGTAAATTGCTTGCCCACTTCAGGATGGCTGAGGAGTTGGCGAGCCTCTTGGGACACTAAGAGGCTAAGGCGGCTAAGGGCATTGGCAAGGCACTTTTGAGAACTGAAAAGGTTTCATGCAACTTCACAAAGGATATATAAATCTGGAACACAAAGGAATGGTCACCATATACTATACCTACCTCAGGGCTTGTCGATCTACTCCAAGACGCGATTACTGCTGGAAGCAAATAAACTACTTCCTGACCTCTGTGTTTTGGGGTTTCCAGCATCCCTGCAAAACCAGTAGCAGCTTAGCAGCTGTTGCCTTGGTTTAAGCTGTGCAAGCATGCAACTCCCCGCCCAGCGCAGCGGCCGGACTAGGCATCATGGCTTTGCTGTGGGGGAAAACTAGATCTGGGTCCTTTGCAGCCATACAACCAGCACGAGAGGCCATTAAAGACAGTTGCCAAACCTTGTGGTAAGTTCAGAATGAATGCCACAACCCCCTAAGTTACTAAGATGTGGTACCTATGCTTGATCTAATGTGTCTTTGCTCAGAAAACTCCACCACTTGCCATCATCCTGGTTGTTGGCTGTGACCTGATGCGACTAACGAGGCTCATGTTGTGCGTTGGCAAGTGAAACAACAAGCACCTCAGCCAGCCGGCGGTCGACACAAGACTTCTTCTCATAGGCAGTCTTGGCATGCACCTCTTATCAAGATTGTTTTCTCACAAACAGCTTAAGGCATCTTGCATGCAAAGTCTCATCTCCTTGCTCTCTTTAAATCATGGAAGTGGAATGGGCACAGTTTCTAGAAGAAGGCAGGAAGTCTTCCTCCTCAGGCCACGGTGGTCTTGACATCATTTCATCAGCAACTATGAATGAGATTGACTTGATCGCAAGTATCCCCAGGACTCCTGGCTGACACCCCGCACTCCTCAAACAACTGCAAAATGCGGCGCCCATTAAAGCCCAAGTCGCCTATCCGGCCTCCACCAAGGCGGCCAAGCGCCTGTCGGAACAAGTGGGTTGGACCGCCACAGGGCCCAGGCCTAGCTCACGAAAAGATCTCTTTGTGTCACCCCCCACAGAAAAAGGCAAAAAAACAAACAAGACACATGGGAATGGTTTGTTCGCCAATCACTTGGGGTGGTTGAAAGGGGGATCAATATAAATACTCCACACTATGGAGTCTTTAGGTGTTCGGTCACCGGCGCGCGATCGATCGACCGCCTTCGAAGGCGTTGTTGCATCAGATCCACGTCGTCATGCAACGCACCCATGCCGTCCTCACAGGATCGTCGTCAGGTTTTGGCAGTGCGGTCATGTTTTGTTGACCCAAGTTTTAGCTTACAATTTATGCACACATGCTCGGGGTTTGACGGATCAGGGGTTGTAGTGGGTTGTGCCATTTACTCTTTCAAAAGAAGTGTCAAGTATTTATATATACACTGTCAAAGGGCAAAATGTGATCATGTTTGATGATGATGATCACAACCTCATGTTTCGACTCTTGATCACAAATCCTCGGAAGCGTCAGCAACCTTCGGACGAAGATCAGGATCGAAGTCACCTGGCAATCTTGCATCTGGAAGGAGGTGATGGAGATGGCCACAGTATAGGAACTTAGGAACTCTGTGAACATCCAACATGACGAAGGCCGTGGTTGTGGGACCACAAGTGTCACAGGTGAGTGGACTAATTAATGCTCGGATGTGCCGGGCATTTCCACAATTTTCCACAAGACAACACCGTGCTTCTTTCTGTGGTCGCCCCTCACAGCATCACAACATATCCCAACCATTCATTGGCTGTTTGGATTGGTGGGAGCTGGCTTTCACGATCTTCCAGTGTCTGGGTGGATAGCAGTAGTGTCTGTGATGACCGAGCAGTCCCCTACCCTCGGACAGCACACTGCCGGGCCCAGCCGGTCCAAACAGCCACAAACCAAAGAGATTGGGCATGGGCCACTTCCATGACATCGGTTTTTTTCATCAGGGCATCTCCACCCCAAACATCCCCACCATCCAGGCATAGAAAATGAATAGTTGTGGAATGTTGTGGATAGCAGCCAGCTGGGTGCGCAGCTTAGCCGCTGGGTGCGCCTTGCGCCGAGTGCTGACCGATACCTTTTCCCCCACAGTTCTGACGCTGACGCTGGGCGCGCCGCGAGGTACTCAAAACGTCGAGCGATGAAGGCTGAAGCACTCAAGCCGAGAACTGGAGGTGACATGCAACAGGTGCTTAAGCATGGCAACATGATTGTGAAGGTGCAAGTTTCCAAGCAAATCAAACAAGCATCGTCAAGCATACTGTCGGAGCGGTACAGCTCCCACATGGCTAGCCAGAGGCAAGCTTCAAGACGTATATCGATACTCTGTTACCGTATCTTGACGACGATGACCACCTCGATTCTGTCGCCATTGCCATTGCTTGTCAATCGGATTCAATTGGCTTTACTTACCAGTGAGCAGCCAAAAGGGCTTGGCCGTCAGCCAATAGGATCCCGCCAGAACCATGCTTGCAAGCAGAACATGGCAAGGTGTATCGCAGTAGCCATTGTCCTTGTTGTCCGCCGTTTGTGGAGTGCCTCCACAGGGCCAACGTGCTGTCTATCCACCAAGCTATGTTCGTGAGCTGTTGGCTTCGTTTCTTGTAGCCGCCACCATAACCCATGGATCTCGGACGGTTGGTCGGCACGTCGGCTAAACATTATGATTCATCCACCCCATGCATGCCAAACACAATGCATGCATAGATTTACATTGAAATCTCTGAGAAAAGCTGGCATCCTTCGCAAGAAACACATGAGTTCCAACATGTTCCAACCCTTTCAACATGATCAGTGCTCAGTGTAAGTGGCCAAAGGATTCCAAGAAAGGTTCTGACATGTTCTGAAACATAGACCTGGCCGTGTCGGGCTAAGAAGACCAGGCTCCTGACCTATCAAAAGCAAGGATTGTGAAAAACCTGGTCTGTCGAACACTTGACTTTTCAAGAAACTCACCGGCCCTCCGAAGTCCCAACCAAACAGATTCTTCTTGCCAGAGCTTCCCGGTGGTGTTGGATGGTGCTGGGTTCCGGGACCCAAAGCTTTTGAAAAAGACTCGGATATGATATATATATATATTTTTTTTTCTGAAATGATCAGGTTCGGATCGCGATGACCCACATGATCCCAACAAATCCCCTGCAAACGTACGGCCAGTACGCCCGGCCAGTACGCCATCCCTGGCGCCTGGCTTGGAGTTCTTCCGCTTGGGCTGAGGGACCACACGCCCATCCTGGCAGAGGTCAGTCGAGTGGGATGCACTTTTGTGTATCACCGGCGGGGTAGCAACCGGCATCCCAATGGACACACCCCACAAGAGATATCGTCTGCACGGGCAAACTAACTACTGTAGTGACACTCGTGCAAAGTAATTATATGGTTTGCCTACATAAGCCTTTCGGACATATATAATTGGCCACACATAAGCTGCGGGCGGGCAAAGTGTGTAGATGCATCCCTTAAGCAAAGGTCTAGCCTAGTCAAGGGCAAATTCTGACGGAAGAGTCCTTGCTTGGGATGTGGTACCTCAAGAAACCATTCAGTCACAAAAACTGAATCTCACATTTGCACAAACCTCTCAAACTCCTGGTCGTGGGGTCCGGAAAGGTCAGTTGAGTGCAAGTGGCTCCAGGAAATGCCGAGCACCTTATCAGGTCATCATTTTATCGTCATGTGAATGTTGGCCTGTAAATTGTTTTTTTCTTGCTCTTGTCTGTTATGTGTGCGTTGTTTGGCTTTCCATCATGGGACGTCGGACTAGGGCTTTGGCATGTTTCAAGAACCATCACGAACCTTTCCTTGGCTAAGAATGGCCTCACTTCTCCGACGAAGTGAGAATCCTCTGCCAGCTGTGCAGGCGCTCACCCAACGATTAGACCACTGTGCCTCTGCTTTGCGGCTCTGGTCAAGATCCTGCCGAGAAACACGCCATGCACCACTACCCTGATTGGATCCAAACTAGCAGCTAGCTAGCGGCTGAGGCCGGGTTCTTGCATCAACTTCCTTCCAACAAATCCAAAACGACCCACATGTGTGGCCACATGAGAGGTTTGGCCGTTCTCAACCCCTACTCAGCAGACCGCCTCGCGCTCGCGCTTCGACGTCTCCGCACGGTCGAACTTGCTGGCGTAGCTTTGGCTGAGACCGTCGAAGGCAAATGACGTCGGCGCTAGACGGGGCGGGTCAAAAACGACACATGTCACATGCAGCATGAACCTTTCTAGATTTTGCCCCTGTGATCCCAAACTCATATGTCTGTCAGTGCGCTGGAAAAACCTCCTATGCTGTGGTTGCCTAAAGGGCAAGCACGGGCAAGCCATTATCCAGCTTGTTGCACTGCTGTGCAAAGACTCGTGATTTGGGCAGCTTCGCTAGCAAATACCACAAGGGTTTTGCTGACTGCCCGGCCAGGCTGTGTGGACTGAACATGGGGGCACTCCTATCCTCCACACCTCTCTCCGGAGTCTAAGACGATTTTAAGATGGTCTTTACATGTCCCAAACCTATGGGAATTTGATGGAACTTTGTGAACACTTCGGTGCTGCTTCGGCCTTCGGCGGAGCGAAAACGGACCTTCCAGCCCATGCTTCCTTCGCTCGCTCCATCGCGGAGGCGGAGACGGAGCCGGGTCCAGTCCGAGGGATCCTGTCCTGGGCCAAGGTGAGGTCCAACTGCTGGCCGTTCTCTGCCTGAAATCGGAGGCAAACGCCGAAGAGTCCGAAACCAGGGCAAACTTCTCGCCGTTGAACGGTCGCTTCCTCAATTTCGAAAGGTATACGGTGCAAGAATTGGAGCTTTTGGAAGCTTTTGAAGCAAGTGCTTCGAGCCGAAGCTTCCAACCATTTGCTCTGTTCATCCCTTAGGTCATCTTAAGGTCCAGGGGCAGTCACGCTGGATGCAACAAGGGGACCTTTACCAACCATCTCCACCAACCACCACCGGCCTGGTGAGGGGCCTGGCACCAGCCTTCGTTGATTCACAAAATCACCAATCCAAATGATGTGATTCATCCAGATTCTACGATGCTCCGACCCCCACATGATTGGTGGGTTCACCACACCATGTGCTCAGACCACCAGGTGACTTTGGGCGAATCTGTCTGCCTTGACGGTGCCAGTGCGGACCCATTGACGGATCGCGGCATAGGTGTTGGTGTCCTCCCACCTGACAGTGTCATCCATGGACAATGGGTGAGTCCCATGTGAACACCCACCTAAGGCCTAAGGTTTATCATGGGGGAGGCATGAGACGCATGATAGAAGTCTCGTGATGTTGAGACTCTGATTTTCTGAGCTCTGATGTCACTTCGAGACTTAGATGAAGAAAATGACACCTCATGAAACCTCTACATCTCATCTCTGTCATTTGCCCACTTCTTTGGTGCGTTGGCATCAAAAATGAAACAGGAAATCAGCAGCTGTACCTCTGCAAACACAAAGGTGAACGAGCCGGGCCGGGCTGCCCTTTTTTGGCAGCCATTGGTGTCCAGTCATGCCCTATTATTGGCCCTAGTGCATTTAGTTTCCAAGGCACTAGCTGGGAGGAATGCACCAGTGATTCCAAAGCAAAAACTCAAAGACCGGTTGGGTTGGTTTCCTGGGATATCCGCTGGGTATGGGTGTCACCTGCTGACAAGGCCGAAGCATCACCAAAAAAGCCTCGAGGATTTGAAGTTGCATCTGACTTCAGCTGAGGCATTGGTCACCATTGGTCAAAGGGGAGCTTCAAATCATCACCCAGGTACTTCCAACTCTGTCAGACAGTATGCTAGCCACAATCGCTTGCAAAGAGGCTTGGAAGTTCCAAGCACATGTCAGACCTATCACTTCCGGAATCAGTTTCGGACGACAACAGGAGCCTCTCCCACGGATCTTCACATGTTCTGGATCATATCTCTAGGCTTTGAGCGACCAAATGTGCAAAAAAAGAAGCACTGCATCGGATGCCCTCACTACACGTCCAACCTGAGGAGGGCTCCCTAGATAACCATAAACTTCACCCACCTTTACCATCCCCTTTCAAGGCTGACTTCTGCTTCTTTCCGCCAGTATCTCAGCTCTCTTGCTGTCAACTACTTTGCCGCCCAAGCGTCTTGGAGAAATCCGCCACTGGACTGCTGGACTCCTGCGGAAGTGGGGGTAACTGGGGTCGGCCTTCGATCGAGTGCTGAGATGGACTGATGCTACTCTAGCTGATGCTATCGAGTATACAGCCCTGGTCCTGAAAGCTAGGCTACTAACTGGGGTAGATCCTGAACATGGATCCCCCTTCCTCAGAAAAGAGTCGTTCATAACGACTGCCTCTATAGTGATCCATGATACAACGACCCGGTGTTTCAGGGGCCGGCAGCAAACCCCTGCAATGACTTGCGCTCTGACGAACACAGATGGTGGAAGTGGATGGCATGGCTGCTTGGAAGACGACTTTCTTTCCTTGTTCGTCACAGGAGGTGGTCCACTCCACCGAACGACCTAACTGTCGGACTCGGAACGCCCAAGTCACGCCAACCCGACTTGCCACCCGACCGGTGTCGTCCGGGTCCCACGAGAGGTCATCGGATCGATGAGCAGCACAGAACAGTGGTTTTCAACATATCCCAAACACTCCATGGGACTACGTTCGTAGCCTTCTTGCTACTAGCAGTCATGCCCTTGTTACTACTAGCTTCTTGTTACTAGCTTGCCCCGCGTCCCATGCCCTTCCTGAAGCAGGTTTCCTGCCTTGCTGCCAGCTCGACTGCCCCCCTGTGCAAGGACCGGCACCAACCAATGGATGCTTCAAAATGAGTCAATCTACAATCCTATATGGACACCTCAATCAACCCTAAACCCGAACCTCCATACACACCTACAGAACTCACGCGGGGTACATCAGTACGCCAGCACAACCCGTATTCTAGGATAGATTCAATCATGTCATACCTTGTGAACGAGGTACATCGTTAGATGTTCATGCATGTTCAGTACCATCCACGCACATGCCTTGAAATCTGAAAGGGTTTACAGTATACATTCTGTTGCTACATTGTAGTACATCTGACCAACTGAAGAGGGACCTGGAAAGGGTCGATGATCCGATGCCTCCAGCTTGAAGCTGACGCTCTGCTCTAAAGGTTCCTGGCGCAAAGCATTTACCTCCATCGGCGAAAAAATACAAGGTGAGCCCGCGGACCCAAAAGCAAAAAGAAGCGCGCAACCCAGGAAAAATAAACAAACACAAATTAGCAGGCCAAAACGAAGCATCGGCCCCCTCCAGGCTTCGTGGCAACGATGATATTTCAAGCATCGCGGTTCTGGTGCAACACAGCTCCACTCGCCCCCCAACAGGCTTCCGCGAAGCATGGAGCAGCACTACCCCCACCCATGCTTCGTTCTACTTGTGCACTGACCCGGAGCAGCCTGCAATGATGCTGGTGGTGCAACCATGTGCTCGACGCAACAATCCTGCCGTTTCAGCCACGACTTGACCGTCTGTCGCGTGCATTGCGCACTTTTTGGACACCCAAGACCATCGTATAAGCCCCGCAGCTCCACTCACCTCCCAACGTGCTTCCGCGAAGCATGGAGCAGCACTACCCCCACCCATGCTTCGTTCTACTTGTGCACTGACCCGGAGCAGCCTGCAATGATGCTTGTGGTGCAACCATGTTGCGCGTCCACACCCCTGCACTCCCCAGCCCCGTCCACACCCAAGCCACGCCGTCTCACTCCCCTCCATCTTCCCTCCCCAGCCCCGTCCACACCCATGTGCGCCTCCCACTCCCTTCCTTCTTCCCTCCCCACCCATGCGCCTCCCGTCTCGCTCCCGTCCATCTTCACGCGCCCCCCCGTCTCGCTCTCCTCCATCTTCCCTCCCAGCCCCGACCCCACGCGCCTCCCGTCCCACCCACGCGCCTTCCGTCGCGCTCCCCTCCACCCATGCACCTCCATCTTCCGTCTCGCTCCCCTCCATCTTCCCTCCCCAGCCCCTGGCGTACTTCTAGGGCTCCGTCCGACTCTGTGCCGCACGGTCTCCGACGGATCCCCAGTTTGGACCACGTGTGGCGTTGGGCCCAAATATGGCCTTTTCCTGTCAAAAAAGGTGTCAAACGGATTGTAGGTGTGTATATATATAATATATATCAACTGGTTGTTTTCAATCTGCAGCTAGTCTCCAATAACATTGCAACATGGCTTCTGACAACCGTTCCAGGAAGCCTGGAGCAGTATCGGCCCCCTCCAAGGTTCGTTCCAGCCGTGCAATTTCCCACGTTGCGCTTGTGGCACATAACGCTCCTCCCGTGTCGGCCATGCCTTGACTGTCTGGCGCATGTACTGTGCAGATTTTGGACACCCAACCCCATCGTATCAGCCCCGCAGCACAGCTCCACTCACCACCCAACACACGTCCGCGAAGCATGGACCAGCACTACCCCCACCCATGCTTCGTTCTACTTGTGCACTGCCCCAGAGCAGCCTGCACTGATGCTTGTGGTGCGACCATGTGCTCAACGCAACCATGTCTGCCGCGTGCATTCTGCACATTTTGGACACCCAAGACCATACCTCAGCCCCGCAACACCGCTCCATTCACCTCCCCACGTGCCTCCGCGAAGCATGGACCAGCCCACCCACGCGCCTCCCGTCTCGCTCCCCTCCATCTTCCCTCCCCACCCCAGCCCCGTCCCCACCCATGCGCCTCTCTCGCTCCCCTCCATCTTCCCTCCCAAACACCCCCACTACCATGCACACTGCAAAAACCAACATTCCTGTCCGACACCCTCAAGAATATCTCCTCTGGAACCTTTCGAAAAAACATCAAGGAGGGTCCGGGTGCCGGTTGGAGGGGTCCGGGTGTGTGTGTGTGGGCCCACCTCTTTCTCTCTCTCTCTCGTTTGTGTCTGAGGGTTGGAGGGTAGGAGGCCCGACACAGTCTGACACTACCCAGCGGGCGCAAAACCTTGAGATGGATGTGGTTGGCGCATCAAGCAGGCTTCGAACCGGTTTCTCCACGAATAAGGCTCTTCATTTCGTTAACCATCGTTAACCCTTTAGATCCACATACTCTCTAAGAAGGTGATTAAAGACGCCATTACATTATCCCTAGGGCTCCAAGTACCTTCTAAGAAGGTGTTTGGGTTGGAGCCCTAGGGTATATAATATAATATATATATATATTATATATAATATATATACCGACGGACTGAAACATAGAATACCAGCCGGTTTTCCAAACGAAAAGGGGTACTATTTTAGAATGCCGTCAAATGGTGTTCGAAGGGGGTATTTTAGAATGCCTCCCTATATCTCTACCGGAGGCATTCTATGTTTCAGTCCGCAATAGCAAAAATGGAATAAGGAGTCTGTTTCTATGTACTCTCTCTCCCTCTCTCTCTCTCCCTCTATCTATAATATGTATATATTTAGATTTATATATACAAACACTCTGAACGTCTGAACGTTGTCAACTCCGATCCTGCACAAATCCACAGAACTCAGCCACTTTTCCCAATTCCCGCATCTCGTATGTCTGAAGTTCACCTATGGCCTTCATATGATGCCTGCCAATTTTCCCAAATGCCGGCCTGGGGGAGACTTAGAATGCCGGCTCGGAGGGCTATCTTAGAGTGCCTGCATATTAAGTTGTTTGATGTTTTTTGGGCATCTACCAGAGTCATTCTAAGTTTCAGTCCGTAATGCAATACACCAAGCAAATACGGAATGAGGAGCCTGTTTAAATGTGTTACATACTTGACAATATGGCTGTGTAGACTGTGCCTTGCAAGGAGTAGCCATAGAACACCCCATAACAGACACAGTGCCAAAGAGGCATCTGACAGGAAGGGACGCGGAAAAGGCAGAAAGTTCAAAGGCTAAGTCAAAGAAGGAAAAATAGTCACAAGGAGGAACACAGGAAGGAACTAGGCAAGAAAGGGACGAAAAAAGGCAAGGAGCAGAAATGAAGGATTGGAAGGAAACCGGAATGGCAGAAAAGGATCAGAAAAGGGTATGCACGCTTGGAGTTCCACCACCCATAGGCATAGCTTGCTTGTAAAGACTGTGTGGGAAAGCTTTGTGCAGGGACTGGCCGCGGAAATTTGCACCGAGAAGTGGACTGCGGACTGCCCACTTAGAATGCACCAGGCTGGCTCAAGGCAAAGCAAGGAAGGGAAAGGGAAGGCAAGGAATTGACCGCGGAAAGGAAATGGACAGGCAAAGAAAAAATCAAAGGCAAACTAAACGAAAAGAACGAAAGGACACCGGAAAGGAACACCCGCCGGAATGGAATGAAAACAAATGAACACCATCAGACTTAGAATTAGAATGCCACCACCCAAAAACCAATACCCCATACCAGACACAATGGCGGGGAGGCTTCAGACAAGGAAGATAGCAAGGTGAGTCAAGGCAGGAAAGGGGATATATACAATTGCGAAGATCACAGGAAGCAAACATGCAGGAAGGGGGGAAGGAAAGGCAAGGCGTAGAATATCCCACAGCATGTATATACGTCGCGTGTCTGACATGTGTCCAAGTTTAGCACGGAAAATGCACTAAAATAGAAACATTGAATGCAACATCTTACTGCAAAATGCACGCTTTTGGACGCCTGAAACTTAGAATGCCTCAATTCATGAGATATAACAAGCTAAATTTGGTTGCAGTCTTGCTTGGAAATCGACAGGCGTTGGCTCACAAGTGGTTTTGGGAGCTTTTTTGATTGTGTAAATGATGGGTTGGAGTATCCATAGTGTAGATGGTGTAGAGAAAGTGATGTGAGGAATGCAATTGTGCTGGTTGGCCTGACCTTGGTTAGGAGAAGCCAAGACTGTGCGTTTTGACACGAATGATTGCCAAGTAGCTCAATGTTCGGACCGGCAAGAAACGGAAGGAAACTGGAAGGGAACACACACCGGATTGGAATGAAAACAGCTAAACTTAGAATGCCGCAACCACCCCAAACCCTAAATCGCAATATGGCTGCGCTGTGTAGCCTTCGAAGGAGTAGCCGTAGAATCCCCCAAAACAAACACAGTGCCAAAGAGGCATCTGACAAGGAAGGGATGCCCGGAAAAGGCAGAAAATTCGAAGGCAAGTCAAAGAAGGGAAAAAGAAACACATGTCACATGTAGGAACACAGGAAGGAACTAAGGCAAGAGAGGCAGAAAAGAAAGGCAAGGACAGGAAAGATTGCCAAGGGAATGGGTTAGCAGAACACACCGCACACTTTTAATCCAGACACCCAAAACCATGCATTACATGTGAAGACTGTGTGTGGGAGCTTTATGCATTGAAAGGACAAAAACGTGGCAGGTACAGTGTAGACTAGATTGCTCACTTGGAATGCCCCATAACAATGACCATGTGAAGGAGGCCGGCTTGCTATAAGGAAAGGAAGCGGAAAAACAGCAAATAGGAAGAGAAAGCAAATAGAAAGGGAGAAAGGCAAGGAACTGACCGCGGACATTTTGCAGGCAAAGGGAAAATATAAGGCAAGCTAAAAGAACAGGGGGGAAGGAAGCCGGAAAAGAGCACACACCAGCATGAAATGAAAACCATCAAACTTAGAATGCCACCACCCAAAACCATCAATCACAATATGGCCGTGTAGACTGTGCCTTGGAAGAGGTAGCCGTAGAATACTCAGGAAGGCACGCGAAAAAGGCATAAAATTCAAAGGCAAATCAAAAAAGGGAAAACAAAACACAGGAAGGAACTAGGCAAGAGAGGCAGAAAAGAAAGGCAAGGACAGGAAGGATTGCCAAGGGAATGGGTTAGGAGAACACTTACAGTATAATCCAACCACCCGAAAATATACATTACATGTGAAGACGGTGTGCGGGAGCCTTATTGAGGGAAACGGTGCAGTGTAGACCCCACAACAGCAACAATGTGAAGGAAGCCAGCTCGCCACAAGGAAACATCCCCATTCCTTCACTGTTCAAAAATGGGCCGTAGCCATATTGTGATTTGGGTGGTGGCATTCTAAGTTTGATGGTGTTCAACTCATTCTGGCATGTGTTTTTTACAGTTTCCTTCCGCTCTTTTCGTTTAGCTTGCCTGTAATTTCCCCTTTGCCTGCCCATCTCCTTTCCGCGTTCAAATGCATTCTATGTTCCCCAGTATGGAAAAATAAGGAACACGCACATATATGCTTGTGCATATGCCAAAATACATATAAAACATGTATATATATATATATAACTTGACCGCCAAGACTAAATGCCACATGTCAAATACATGGGAGAGCAGCGCAGAAAGACTCACCCTTGAGCCCTTTGAGCCACACTTGGCTCGGTCGCGTCCTCGGTCACGTTACCCCTCGGAGGGATATCCCCCGGACACCCATTTTGCCGATTTCCAAAAAGGCATTCTATGTTTCAGTCCGTCGGTATATCAACTGGTTGTTTTCAATCTGCAGCTAGTCTCCAATAACATTGCAACATGGCTTCTGACAACCGTTCCAGGAAGCCTGGAGCAGTATCGGCCCCCTCCAAGGTTCGTTCCAACCGTACAGTTTCCCACGTTGCGCTTGTGGCACATAACGCTCCTCCCGTGTCGGCCATGCCTTGACTGTCTGGCGCATGTACTGTGCACATTTTGGACACCCAACCCCATCGTATCAGCCCCGCAGCACAGCTCCACTCACCACCCAACACACGTCCGCGAAGCATGGACCAGCACTACCCCCACCCATGCTTCGTTCTACTTGTGCACTGCCCCAGAGCAGCCTGCACTGATGCTTGTGGTGCGACCATGTGCTCAACGCAACCATGTCTGCCGCGTGCATTCTGCACACTTTTTTGACACCCAAGACCATACCTCAGCCCCGCAACACCGCTCCATTCACCTCCCCACGTGCCTCCGCGAAGCATGGACCAGCACTACCCCCACCCATGCTTCGTTCTACTTTTGCACTGCCCCAGAGCAGCCTGCAATGATGCTTGTGATGCTTGCGGGCTCCGCTGCCCTCCATCTTCCCTCCCGAGTCTCGTCCCCACCCACGCGCCTCCCGTCTCGCTCCCCTCCATCTTCCCTCCCCAGCCCCGTTCCCACCCACGCGCCTCCCGTCTCACTCCCCTCCATCTTCCCTCCCCAGCCCCGTCCCCACCCATCCGCCTCCCCTCCATCTTCCCTCCCCAGCCCCGTCCCCACCCATGCGCCTCCCGTCTCGCTCCCCTCCATCTTCCCTCCCCAGCCCCGTCCCCACCCATGCACCTCCCGTCACTAGCGACTAAACGAGAACCCAAGCATCGGAGATGATTTTGGGAATAATCATTATGGCAACGGGTTCAACCTGATAATGATACCTGCATCTATTCCCCGCAACATCTCTTGAACACGCACATTCTCCTTGGCGCCCTCTTTCCGCATCCATTGGCGGATCGCGGCGTAGGTGTCCGTCTCATGCCACCTGGGAGAGCTCAAGAGTGGCACCCACTGGAGCCACATGGCTCCGGTGGATTCTCCTTTTGCTTCTGTCATGAGCAGCCCCCAAAACAGCTTTCGTTGGAAAACGTTCGAAGTATCATACCTTTGATTGCTGCTTGCTCGGATCTACCGTGTTTTCTTTTTTGCAGGTTCGCTTGAACACATGCGCGAGCGAGTCCATGCTAAGGATTCCATGAATTGTCGATCCGATCTGTCCAGAATGATCGGTTTGCGGCAGGTCTGAGATGCACCTGATGAGAAAAAGTGCAGCTTGAACAAAAAAGCTATGCATGTCAACTGCCAAGGCCTACCTTCTAACTCTGTTGTAGATTTTAGTCATAACCGCCGGCCTATCAGCATCGACCAGTGAGCTTGGACAAGTTAAGCCACCAGGAACACTTCTTTCTTGTTTGACAACCTTGCTCGATCACAGCCCTACGAGCCCGTCTACGGTTTGGACTGGAACCACCTTGCAGCCAAGCCAAATTGGTAGAAACGGCAAATAAAAACGGAGCAAAAACGAATCCAAAAAGGAGCAAAAGCGAATCCAAACGAATCTAAACGAATCCATTGCGTTCTTCTCCTGTTTGGATTGGGTTTAGCCCAAAACGAGGCCAAGTGTCTTGGGCGACTCCGCTGGTCGACTAGAGGAGGAGTCCTCGCTGGTCGACCGGCGAAAGAGGACTGAGTTCAATCGCTCATAGACCTCCAACATGTTTATGCTTTGTTTGGATCCACATCAATCATCAACATCCATTCCATCTGCGAGTGTGATTAAGTATCCTATAGTAGCATCCTATGTGCTGAACATCACAAGCAGAGCCGAAGCTCAAGAAGTGTGGAGCCAATGTTCTTCTCAGGCAAGCCGGGGCGGCTAGTATCATTCCCACCGCATGCTTGATTGCAAGGGTGCGAGGCTTTTCTCTCATAATGCAAGAAGAAAAAGCAACGTTACACTTGGTGTATGCAATACTAGGCTCAAAGGACGATAACGGGCTTCGACATGCAAGATAGCGCCACCAAGAACGAGACACTTCAAACGAACAGATTGAGAGAACACCACCCGTACAGCCCATTTGCTAGCATGAAGGTGTTTATGTCGGATTGAAGCTCCCCCTGCTTGTGTCCTTCTTCATAACTAGATGTCACAATGACCCGAAGCAAGACTCATTGTGTGGGAGACAGCCATCTAACTTAATCTGATAGTTTTCCACAAGCTCATTGCCACATCGAGGGAAACAAGGAGACCTCCCTGTCCAATTGATACAACTTCTTCACTACACCTTGAGTACCCATTCCGCAGGAGCTGGTCCATCATCACAGCTCAAAGCATTTGGAGATATTTAGAGCATCTACACTCCAACCCGCTAGCCATCCATTGGTGGGTCTTCAAAGAATAGTCTGAACACAACCCATGGAACCTACTCAAGTGCACCAAAACAAGTCAGTGAGTCCCAGTGTAGGTCTCTCAAATTCCGATGCAAAAGCAACACCAGTCACAAAGCCTAATCAAAGAAATGCCTACACCCCAACACTCCAAAACAAAGAAAGGGGACTCCCCTGCTGGTAGAGGAAGAATCGTCCTGGATTGGTGGTGGTGTAGGGGGAGTGAATCTGTGACTAGTTCACTAATCTCGATCAAATTCCCATATCACCACTCACTATGCGGACGCCCAGACCTTGCTGCCGGCGCGACTCTCCTCCTGGAAGAAAAAGCTGGTGATTTCTCGACAGTGGGACGGAAGGAGCTTTTCTCTATGCTCCCGTCTGGCGCCAACATCTGAAAAGCTCTAAGCTTCCTTTGCTTGTCAATGATCCTTAGAATTGAGTTGGTTTCTGATGCTTCTGCAGCGTTCTGGAGCTTTCAAAAGACCTATTATTTTCTCCCCTCCGTTCTCTCAATCTCTCCCAATTGTGGACACACCGTAAAGACCGTGTAGAAGCGCTCCTTCAGCAAACGAATCCCAACACCGTCCAACAGCATGTGCTATCTGAATTTCGAACTTGCCCTCGATTAGCCGTGAAACAAGGGGCACAATCCAATTCCACAAAAGCTATACTTCTTCTGTGTAAGTTGTCTGGGGCGGATACAAGATAAGCCAGAGTGTGGGCCAGGTGGTTGGAACAGTTCCAGTTCCAAGTCCAGATCGATTCCAAAGTGGTGGTAGCTGTCTCAGGGGTGGGGCAGCAGTTCTAGTTCCAGTTCCAGATCCAGTTCCAAAGTAGTGCTCACTGTCTACAGGGTGGGGGGGTTCCAGTTCCAGTTCCACTTCGAGATCTAGTCCCAAAGAGGTGCTAGCTGTCTCAGAGGTGAGGGCCCGAGTTCTAGATCCTGTTCCAGTTCCAGATCAAAGTGGTGCTCACTGTCTACGGGGTCGGGGGGGGCGCAGTTCCAGTTCCAGTTCCAGATCCAATTCCAAAGTGGTGCTCACTGTCTACGGGGTGGGGGAGATCCAGATCCAGTTCTAGATCCAGTTCTAGTTCCAGTTCCAGTTGCGATTCCAATTCCTCTGATAACGGAAATAACTACTCTATTTTTTGGGGAGGGCGGGTGCAGTTCCAGTTCCAGTTCCAGTTCCAGTTCCGGAGCACTATGAGATAGGCGTAGCGTTAGCCAAGACCGTTTCTGACGGACATAGCCTGGTGTGCTTTTTTAAACGTGTCTTCCACAGTTAACACAGTGTCGGTGCAGGTCACCTTGGTCGCCTTTGTCCTTGAACGGTAGAACCGCCGGACTCATGTGGACTCCCAACTCTCCGTATCGGCGATCCTTGGCCCCCCTCCTCAGCTGAAGCGACTGCCCAAAAGACCGGTCTTGATCCTTTTTCGTTGCAAGGACCGGTCTTTGGGGCATTGCACTAGGACTAGGAGTTTCTACAAGATAACCCACTGCTTTCATCACTTTCTTGAGTCTTGCTTTGGTTCTCGTTCTTCTCCCGCCTCATGCGCTTTTCATGGTAGCACGCCTTGATCCCCATTGCTGACCATCTGGGCCTGGCATGGTCTGCCTTCCATCTGTCGCATCGCATTTTGTTCAAAGTTATCGCCATGTTTTGCACTTTCCATCTTGCCAGAGGTGCACTTGGTGACCTGTCCCTTCTTCCCGGTCCTCTGTGGTAGGCTTCTCTTGGCTGGTCTTTCGGAGATGGCCATCTTTGACACCAGGGGGCGTGAGATAGTGCAAAGCCGAACTGGCCAAACGTAGCAGGAACTTAAAAATCGGAAGGATATCAAGCTCGCAACTTTCAGAGCAATCAAACATGTACAAAAATTCAATTCCAATTGGATACATCGCCAGCATTGCATCAAATAATCGAAACATATTGAAAATAATGGAGCCGACCCGGCTTCAAAGCTGCTTAAATGAACAAACTGGATGTCTATCGACTCTCTCCCTCTCTCTGGAAAGAACCAACAGTTGAGCTGTCCACTGTGGGCGTGCTACATATGGACGCTCTTCTCTATCATGTGCTATCTGAATTTTGTCTTGTAGCCATATGGGTCACATTCAAATGGGATGAACAATGCTTAACATTTTCCTAAATCACAATCCTTTACTCTGCCTTGTTGTGCAAACCAACAATCCACCCTGCTCCTTGGCTTCGAGGCCAAAACCGTAACCGCCCCTGCGTTGCGGAGACGCTGAAGGCATCGCTGCAGATGCTACGTTCCCAGCATCCTCACAATGGAAGATCGGAAGGACAACTTGTCAAAGGGATTGTTGTTAGCAAACACTTCTCACAACGTTCAGGACCATTCAAAGTAGGACATATTCTGTATATATTCTGTATATATATATATAGCTCTTGACCATCGTCTGGAATTCTACAGCATCCAATTCCCGAACACATTTGGACCGCATGGCTTCTGTGTAGAAGCGGCAATCACACGCTTGAAAGCCAGGTTCGCCTTCCAAACTTACACAAGACTTTGTCAGTAGGTCACAATAGGTCCCTCAAACTTCTTCACAGGAAGGACACGAAGGCAGGGTCCGGTTGACTCAAAATATAAAGAAGTCTTGAAGTCATGTATATATATATATATATACCCTGAGCATCTGAACCCTAGTGTTTCCTCCAAGAACCTCGTGTTTTGGGATGAACCCTACGTTTTTGTCGTGTTTGGAGGCACAAGGTATATATATATATATATGACCAGTACTCTTTCCCAAAAGTCGGAGACCGCTGGATTTGACGGATCTTCCGTAAGAAGTGTGTGGTGAATAAACCACATCAGGAACGCCTTGCTCTTTCAACAGGTCTTCCCCAAGCATAGATGGGTTGGGTTGCTTTTGTACCCACCAAGGTTCGAAAAACACCCGGTCTGCACCGGTCCCCAGGTCCTGGTGCTCTCCTTCCGTTGGGGTCTGAGCTTCTGACCTTGGTTTGAGCGTATGGAGGGCCAATGGGATTCCCCAGAGGGTATCCCATATGCCTGCGGGTGACATGATATGACAGACTTCATGGAAAGGAAGAGGATGGCCCTCTACAAGAAAGATCGTGCTTCTCTACATATATTTATATATAAATACAATGTGCGTTAAACTCAACTCCAACAGAACTCCCAACAAGTCAAGCTTGCTGCTTTCGTCATTCTTCATCAGAACCATTCCCAGTTTTACATGATCATTTTCTTGCATCTGCTTGTCCCCCGAAGAGGTTCTTCGTGGACCTCGCTGTCCCACCAGCGACCCACACCCGTAACCCGCTCGTCCGAACTCCAAGGGCATCGGCCAGGGCATCACTGAGGGCTTCGGGCGGCTCGCAGCCACCTGCACAGAAAACAATCAGTGAGTGAGACAATTTTGAGACTCAAAAAAAGCGACTTCAAGTCTAGCTAGCATGTCCTACTTTTGAGGGATGCCGTTGGGTCTAGTCCGTCTTCAGTGCACATGCTCAAGCCACTGCTACAAAGAACAAAGATTGTAGGAAGGGCATCTCATGTATTCAATTATCGGGAGTCAGGACTGGCTCCGAACACTACAGATTGAGTCCGACAAAGAGTCGCCAAAAGTACCGTGCTTGGCAAAAGGCGTGCTTGGCCGACATGTTTGCGCAAGGATGACCCATCCTGTTGGGGGGTCATGAAGATAGAAATTCAGGATTCCATAGGATTTTTGCGAGGAGGTTGAAGAGCAAAATCGAACCCAATGAAGGCCTTGAGAAGGCTTGAGACAGGGCACGCTGGGGGATTCTTTTGCTCCGTACATCACTGCGTGCGAAGTTGGGCTCCGAGTCACGCGCGTTCCAGGGATCAGTCGCAAGGAGGCTCATGGATCATAGCAAATGAAGCAGTATGAAGCAAACATGAAAAAACGCTGGTTCGGCCATGGTGAGAAGGAAACACCTGCCCTTCTTAGCTCTGGCAAATCAGTTCTTTGCCAATTCATTCACATCTTAGCAGGTTAGTGGACACCACTTGCTGGTTACTCAGAGGATGTTTTCTACTAGTAGAAGATTGATGCGGTGTATAGTCCACTGAATGGTTGGCCGTTCTCTACCATTGCCAAGTGCCATGCATAGCTTGGACATCGGCCGTTTTCTGGTGCACAAGAGAATCTAGTCTAAAACTGTCAAATAAAATTGCTCCAACCTCTATAATAGCAATGGCCTCCAATCTAGTAGCAGTTAAGATTAATGATTATGTATCTGTACTACACTTTACTAGCCTCCAAGCAACTGGGTGCCCAGACCAGCTGAACTGGTTTCATTTCCACCCGCCTGCACTGTAGATGCAGGCGAGACGCTCTCCTGACTCTGGCTGCCTAGGCGGCGCAGTGACATGTGACATGAACACTCCACATGATCCTGCACGCCCAGAAAGCAACATGATCCCTCTTCTATCTGATATGAAGGCTTTGTGTCATGCTCGGATGGCACTCGAAACACAAGGTTAAGGCAGCATGGACAGTGTATACAGCTGAGCCATGTGGCTGGTGATGCATAGGATACAAAGGTCTCAGCATGCATTGCACGAGCATGTTTCATAGTCCATCAGGAAGGTTACCGATGGTCTGCATGACAAGCTTCGCTGTACCAGTGGGTTTCGGTGTACATTGGCCTTTGTATTCAAATCCCGAGCTCCAGCAAAGCGCATCGAAACCCAGAGTTTCCGTTGAATAACGAATTAAAATTAAAAGCACCATGCAGCATGCAAATCCAAAAATCGAAGACCCACCTACTACATACAGTAAAGGAAAATTGTCTTCCAAACCCAAGATGTTCTGCCCCAACTATCGCCCGGAAAGTAACACTTAAACAAACACACACTCCCACAACTACGCAATTGTCAGCTTACTTCTGTTTGATGTCCTAGCCTCTTCCCCCAAATCCTCGATCACTCTCGATCCCTGCAAGTACCCCAGGGGTGAGTTCATGCATTCTGCCAACACGAGAACACATGAACATGATTCAGTCTTCGCATGCAGTGCCTGGACGGGAGGTTGGTGGAGAGGTCGCGTTGAGACGCGATGCGGGACCTTCACGAGTGACGGTGACGCGGCCACCAGCCATTCTCACAGCCCAGCGTCCCGCACCCTCCGAACGTCCTGCCGGCCGTTAGACGAACACCGACGGCGCGTGCGTAGTGAAAAGAAGGGCCTCTGGATGGTCAAACCGAGTGAAACCTGATGGCCCAAAGGCGGATTCTAGGTTTTGAACAACCGAAAGGGCTCTTGGAGGGTCAAAGCTGTGATATGTGTTGTGTGGGGCCTCTGCAAAGTGTTCATCTGTCTTTCACGCAGAACACCCGTGAAACAAGCAAAATTAATGTACCTCTACGTCGCTACGTACTTGTACCTCTTGGTTGTATCAATCAAGAGTCTACACTACCATGAAACGATGGCTACAAAGCTGCAAAGACTACCCTGCCTCCGTCTGTCACAGCCTGCACGGCCGGCACCATCACCGTCGAAGCTGGGGAGACCTGCGCTTGTGCAAATCGAGGTAGGCAAACCGAAGAAGGGAATACAGAAATGATTTGTCAAACGCGGAGGACCTCAAGTAATCTAATCTATATATGATGAGATACGATGAGATGAGACAGTTACATATGTTATTTCAACTGCATTCAATTGCGAGGAGCCCTCAGCATCCAGTTCTTCTATCGTCGTCTTTGTGCTCTTCATTCGGTCGGTCAGTCTGCAAACCGAACGTCACACGTGTGTCAGTCGGTTTGCACAGGACCTACCACTGGTGAGTCACTGGCGCTCACGATGGTCTCAACGCCTCGGTCTTGCCGGATGCCTCGGTTCTGCGCCTGGCGGAGGGTCATGGCCGGACTGTGGACCGTCGGATGCACGGGTTGGGGGTGGAGATTCGTGAACAAAAGGTATATAAGATTGTATAAGTATCATGACAACAAAAACATCCTCAAATACCTGGTTCAAACATGCAACTCTAGATTCTTGAAGCATGGCACACACACACACATACTCGATTCAACTACCGCAAATGGGATGCAAACCATGGTGCGCTTGGGTGGTGACGGGCATAAACATATATATATATACACGTATGTGACAGAAAACCTGCTGGCCTGTATATACAGGACGAGAGTTTTTATGAGTCTTCCTTTTGGCAGACCATCCCAAATTATGCCACAGCTCCCAATTTAACCAAGCTGCCTGCATGGTTCCCTTTGGGTTCAACCTGTGATCTGTCCCGGTGTGTATTCGTTGTGTTTGTTTGTTTGTGTTGCGCTGTTGAGCAATCCGTGGTTCCTTGTAGCAGTAGCAGAAGGAAGCTACTGGACGTTACGGAACATGCAAAGCTGGGGCTGTGGATCAAAACCCATTCCGCCAGAGTTCGCTTGGATGTCCCAGGCGGGAAACAAACACCAGCACTACACTGCCTGGAACTAACATGGCCGTGGAAAACGGCTCTGTTTTCGTCACCGAACTCCGGCGTTCCCCCCAACGGTAGGGCCTGGGTGAGTCCACCTGTAGCTCCTGAGGCCGGATGGACAAACCACGGCCGGCATGTCATCGGGGCTTGGGAAGTCTCAGAACGTCGAATGCGAAGAAGCTGAGTCGAAGCCAATGAGATTCGTTTATGCTCACGCAGCCATAAGTCGAAGCGAACCTATGGAACAGCAGAGGCCATGTACAAGAAGCCCATGATGAAGAGACCCCTTCGATCCCCTTCCCGGGCACGGAGGAGGCGGAAGGACAGGAAGCTCCATTTCAAAGCATGGCGTCTGTATGGACGCCCCATGGAGACGATGCACTACCCCATAGAGACGATGCAATACCAAGTCCATTCCTCCATGACTGAAATCAGTTGGTATTTACACCACAGGTTCACCCAAAGCCTCGCTTGATGACCTCCTCCAACTCCCACATCCAACGGCGATTGAACCACAGTTGTGGACTTTCACATGTTCCTTGATATCTGTTTAATGGATGCTGAATTCAAAAGCAACAAGATGCCGCTGGGGGACATTTTGGATTGATTGATTCCATTGTGATAAACTGCCGTTGCTCTCAATTGAAAGAGTTGCATTCTTAATTTGGGGTGAAAGCAACCCAAAACACATTGTTTTCAGGCAAAGGCCAGCTGCTCCAAACGCGAGCTCATACACTAAAAGTGAATGTCTCAATATGTCTCAATAAGCCCAGGCTATGCAAGGCTATGCGAGGCTGCAAACACTTCGAAAACATGTCAAGATTGCAACGAACTGTGCACTTCAAGTTCCCGACGGGAGCCTTGCAGACTGGGTCTGGGTCACAGGACTGGGACTGGGTCGAAAACAGAACCTCGTAGTTGGGGGAGTCCAAAGAACGATGTGATGTGACTCGTGTATGCGCAACGCGTGCACCTCAAAGCCGCACACTTTATATATACCTGAAGATTCATTCGTCTAGGAATTCTTAGTAGTCTTAGGTTTTGATATAGTTTTTGGAATATCGTTGGCTTTCAATGGAAAGCGTCTAAGATTACTAAAACGACAAAAAAAATCATATATACATACATATAGCAACCTTGTCAAAGATATCCCTCAACTGCGCTCCCCTGCGCCTTGGCTCCACGCTCAGGCATCCTGGCTCCAAGTCGACATGGAGACATACCCCGAAGCCAGGTTCTCCACGGCGACTGCTCAAAGTGGCGGATTAGGAGGGGAAAACCGAAGGATTCTGGTCCCATCCGCGAAACGGCGCCTGGTCGGCGGCCCAAAGGTTGGTGGGGTTGACCTGCCGAGACCTGTCCTTGCAAGGACATGTTGAAGGCACATGGATCGTGGAAAACCGGGATGAACCATGGAACCCCCTGGATGAATTCAGAATGAATGCCCATGACTTATGTGTTGGTATGCCATTTAGTTGTAGAAGTGTCCCTGCACCTGGTCACTCCTTACATTACAATCAGAAAATGCACACTCTCAACGGTGCATCGGGACAAAGACGTGGTTGCTTCTAACATAATTCAATGTTGCTGCCGCTCAGTGCGACCATAACCCGAACACTCCAATGTATGTATGGCAATGTATGGCAATATTCATGTAAATTGAAACCCTTTTTCAACAGTTGTCAACCACCCCCATGGAAGTGTCTGAATGTGTCTGGGTAGATTTCAGCCATTTTCAGCCATGTTCATCCACTCTTAAACCTGATCAGCTTGCCCTCCCGTGCCTCTTCTCCGCTTCCAGCCCCTTGAGGCCCTCGTAGGTCTGCGAGGTCGGTGGCTCCGGAGGCCAAGACGTGACATGCTCCGCCCTGTGGATCGTCTAGGATTCATGCTTCCCTCCACTGCTTGTGGGGTCCTAGAAGCTCCTCCTCCAAGATTGATCAAAACAAATCAAACATCCTCTAGAAGAAGGGGATGTCATGGTCGAGAGTCGACCCGGTCGACAAGGCGCCAGTTGGATCGGTCCAAACACCTTTGAGTCGGAGCTACTTGGATCTCTATAGGGCCGGGACATGGGGAAACATCCATTCAAGCGATTGTTCCACAAGAAACTAACTATATTAAAACGGAGAAAGAACCAACAAACTGGGGTCTGAGATTGCTTCAATTTTTGTGAGTCAACCTGTTCAAACCACATTGTCATTTGGTCTGAGAGTTTGGCATTGAACATTGAGCACCTACTTACCATTTAAAGTGATTCCCTCGAACCAGTATGTTCGCATCTCCATTTCCACCACCCAGGACCCAAGGTACAAAAAACATGTCCACTGCAACAACTGCAGCCACGTAGAACCATGTAAATTTAGATGTTCGCAATGATTCCAAAGCCGTCCATTGTCCATCCGTCTCGGTCATCCATTCACTGTGAGGAAAAACAGTCGTGATGGGCACTCAAGCCGCCTGAGTCAGATCAAATGAGCTGGTCGGAGCATGCAGCAAGACCCAAGGGCTCTTCAAGGCGTCCTCGCGCAGCTGGCGTGGATGGCTCTGGCATAATTTGGATGGGCAAGGGGCGCCGTACCAATTGCGGATGTTTACTGGATGGTACGGTACGTGCTCCAAAGAGAGGTCTCGCGACTTGGCCACCCAGCCAGAACTTCAAATTCGATCAACGAGCTGACTGCTAATCCACAGCTGCTCAATGTCTTGAAGCAAGCATGCCCCTCAACCGAACGGCCTAACCTGAATCCCCGCCATGTTGGCCATGTCCCCTGCGTGCCCGGCGCCCCCCCCTCGGTGCTCGGCGCCTTCAACCCCAGGCGCCTTCGGAACGGGCATCGACCGTGACGAAGCGAGCGGAAGGAGGCGGATCGAGGGTTGTGAAAGGGGTGGTCTAAGCAGCCAAAAACGACAGGCAAAAGGAACCATCACGAAACCAAAACAACAATTGTAACCATGAACAATAAATTCATAGAATATCATGGTCCATGATCAGCCTGAAAACGATTGTTGACAATGATGCAATGATGCAGTAAGTCATGAGATGTCACGACATGTAATTTGCATCTATGAAATGACATTTTTGCATTCCAGAAGCAAAAAAGGCAACACCACGAAAGGCCAACAGGAACCACCCAGTCACTTTACACATGGGTAACAATGGGTAACACCACATTTGGGCATCCCATCAAAAACATGATGAAAACATGTCGAGGTTTGTCCCCGTTTCAAATTCATCTGCAAGTGGTGCAAGAGAAAACCGGTTCGACACAATTCGTCCACCTGGTCCACTCGACCCCACTGTAGCACCACGTGAGCCATTGGCGGGTTGTGTCTACGCTCACTCATCCGTGGTGCGTTTAGAGTCCCCAACTCGCATGCACCTACATCCTGGGTCCTGTGTAGATGAGCATGGTCAGGTTAGGGACCTTTTTACCTGCCTGCTACTGGTTTACTGGGACACACCCTACTTACATCTACAACTGGAAAACAACACACTCTTGTGGGACGTAGCACACTCTTGCGGCACAGTCTTGTGGGACCATGGGGAAACTCTCCTTGGACACGTTTTGGGACACTCTCATTGAACACTCTTGTGGGACACTCTTGCAGGACACTGTTGTAGGAGACTCTTGTGGGAGACGGGACACTCTTGTGGGAAACTCTTGTGAGGGACGCGACAATCGTAGGGGATACTCTTCACGAACATTCTGTTGCCACCACATTGCACCGAAAACGCGCATGGCACAGGGACATCACGGACGTAACCTCGCCGCACCGCGCACCGCCTCTGAGCCCAGATCGCCCAAACCCCCGCACCACATTCGCGCTACATTTGCACCCCGAAACCCAAACGAGCACTTCGCACGAGACTTCCTCCAAAAGTCACGCGTCATGCCTCCATTCAAAATGAGCATTAAGTGCAATGGGAGTTTCTGCCAAGGAGAATCGCAGTCCCGCAAACTCGGAAGCACACCAAACACAATGGCAAAACGACACTCACTTCCACCAAACGTATCCAAACGTCACAGCCTCACAAACCGCCACGAAACTTCAATATCCATCATGCACAAAGTGCTGCACCTGTGCGGAAAAAAGTTGTACTGCATCACATCTTCATGTCTTCAGGAAAATTTGCACCACACCACATGTTTGATTTGATTTCAACACTTTCGGAGCACACTCACAGCCACCAAAGCCGCAAATTTAGCTTAAGCTTGTCACGAAAACACAGCATAACACAGCACAACAGGCCTGAAGAGCGAATCCCACTGGCACAGCGACACTCAACACGCCCAAACGACTGCGAGTTCGCCAATCCCAATGGCACAGCGAAGCGAGTTCTGCTGACTTCGCCGGAAAATGGTCGCATTTCAACATGTTACGTTTTTAGACTATGTCACATTGAATCCGACACGACTTCCATCCAAAACCTCCTCCAAAAGCTTCCCCCAACAGCAGGGCTTTCTGATCACATTCAAAAATGCGGACGGTTGCAAATGCCTTGCGGCCGGTTAAAACAATAGCAACGTCACGTCAACAACGGTGTATAACCTCAGATTCCCAAAGTTAAACGAGAACCCTTCGCAATGCATTCGGGAAAAAAGCACCAAAAATACAGTTCTGATTTCTAAGACGATTCCCTAACCCAAACAAAAATATCTCGTTGCTTGGGGCTCATCACACCATCAAACCTCTCCAACTTCGAACTCAGTGGACGGGCTGTGCCCCTCACTCCAAGCGGCTCATGGGGAAGGCGCTTGATGAGTTTCTGCATGAGGTCCGCCGCCAAGGGCGGTACCGACGACGGCACCTGGCCAGGCTTGGCAACGCACGAGGAGTGGCTTTTGAAGGTGTGATCCAGGTATATATAGTGTTTTTGTTTTATACTATTTTTTTCTTTCTTGTTCCTAAGTTGGGACTTGAGCCAAGTTAATCCCGAGTACCTATTAATAAACACTCCCCAATTAAAAAAACCCCACGTCCGAACCCCTAAATTCGGTTTATATTTGGTTTTAAATTGCCGCCCTTTCAAACCGCTACTAAACTACCAACATGGTCGATTTTGGGGGTAGTTTCTTTTATTAGGTTCCCCAAAACTCCACCATGACACGCCGCGCTTACACCAGCAGGCTTTCCTTCCCTCAATGGCACGGACTCACGCAAACGCACTTGCCACCGAGGTCATGCAACACCGCATGGCACAGCGACATCACCTTTCGAAAGCTTTAGCTGTTAGTCTACTGAAGAATCACTATTCTAATGAAGGTTTTTGTAGGGGAAAAGGAAGACCCTTCGATCTGGCGGTTTTTTGCATTTTTGATATGAGTTTAATAAAGGATTTTATATAAAATTTTCCTGGATTACTTTTTGGTTTTGAAACTCTTTCCAGGTGACCCTATTTTGGCCCCCCCCGATTTCAGGGACCCCCTATTAGAAAAAATGCGACCGAGGTTTTTTTAATAGGGGGGGGGGCCGTGTTTATTATTAGGGGGACGGGATTATTTGATCATTGATGGGGTGTTGAACATGTTTGGCACAATTCAGGCTGGTCGCATGACACAGAATAATGTATCAACCAATTCGAGCCTGGCCAAAGCGCAAAACGGTGCGACCTTTCAGATTTTCGTAAAACATGACGGATATCATCAAGGTAACAAGGACCGTAAGATACCGTAAGCATTTGTAACCACTTTGCTAGGTTCAGTGCTTGTATTCCGGGACACGTCGCGGCCTTCCTTCCAACAGCAGCACGTTGCAACAGCCTCACCGAACAGGATTTCTCAAGAGTATAAGAGTCTCTGGACCCCGGTTGTCGTGTCTGTCCAGCAATCCACCACGCAACGGTGCAGGCCTGCAAGTCCACGTTGATGATCCTGTTCACCACTTTTACTTGACCTCAATGGCCGTTTGGCTAGCTAGTGGCCAAACACGAACATGTTTGTGGGGTCCAAAGGATTGAGACGCTTGTCCCAGCCATTGATACTTTCCGGGACTTTCCTGAGAAGCCACCACATTGAGAAATTTTGCATCCCAATTAAAAAGCCAGTGTCACAATGTGGCATAAAAGAGCCAGCAACCACCCAGCCGGAAAAGGAATTTGGGTCTTGATCCCGACAAGCGGCTCCCCACATATATTTCATGAGCAATGCCAAGCACCTTGTTTGCACCTTGTTTACCATCGCCGCGGGGAATAATTCTGCGCTTGGACGACTCACCCTCTGTAAGAAGGTGTTTCTTGATACACGAAAAAGGCATTGGCATTCTAACGACCCCATGTGTTCAAAAACAAACCTCCTTATCGTAAGTTACGGGATCATCTTGTAGAAAGGGTAGAGCAGGCTATAGGAGGTGATTTGGCTTTTCACACGCCCTCGGATGACCCTGACGACGGGGAATCGTAGGGATGTGTGACCTCTAGATTGAATATCGATCTTAAGAGGTCTAAGGTCTAGAGGTGTAGAAGGACGCATTTGTGATGGTGGCGGTGGTGGTTGTGGTGCTGCAGGATGAACTGCTGGGATGCAACCTCCAATGCCATCCCTGGCGGTGCTCCACAGAGGCACAAGGGTGTCCTCAAATCATCCTTGTAGCTTTGCACCGGCGTTCCAGGCAGCAGGAGCCGAAGATGCGGCGGTGCCGCATCTTAGTGACAGGGGATTTCCCCTGGGTGCGAGGCTCGCAACGCCTCAAGGTGCGGCTCGTGGATTTCATGGCAAATGCAGTGCTTGAAATTGGGTCCGCCAGGAACACTTGTCCTTGTCCCTTGATCTTTTGACGTTGGGCGGCGTGTTTGACGCATCGAGCTGTGTGTCGATCTGTGTGCGTTCCTTGGAGGTCTGCGATCTGGTGAGCACCACACACGTCACCCCATTCACTTTTAGGCCTCTGAGCCGTGTTTCGCGGGCACGGTGTGCATGATAAGTGTCATATGTATATCCATGTGCGCGCGCGCGCGTTTGGATTTACAGCAATTCCGGCGATCCAACGACACACTACACGCCCGTTCGAAGAGAAAGATGCAGGCTCGATGCTGCACCGGTTTAAGACCATGGGACTCTTGCTCGCTTTTGTCAGCCCAGCCGTCCACCGGGTCCCGTGGTTTCCTGCGTCCCGGGCTGCTGGCGGCAAACGGGGCTCGTCCGGTGAGCATCTCGAACAGCAAGATGCCTTGATTGCGGATCCGGAGGGCCCAGTCGCACCCCTTAACAGCTAAGGGGCTATAAATAGACACCCCGACAGGAGGGTCCTGGAACATGAACATCTTAAGAGGTTTCTGAAGGATGCACTACTGTACAACTTACTGTACACTCTGAATAGTGATCTCATGTCATGGTGCGTAGGTAGGTGCATGAATTCACCTGTATACTACTCAACACGAGCGAGTAGTAGGGGGGATGATGGGCAATCCGAGTTCGACTCCTTAGGTACCAAGTGCCGGCATTTCTATTCTTCTAATTGTCGACTTTGGGTCTATCCGAGTCTACTGGGCCTCAGTGGATGATGGTTAGGTACCAGGCCGACAGTTCAAACATGATGATTTGCTTGTTTACTTACTGTTACGGGTCAGTTCGGACAGACCCTATGTAGACTCTTCATGTAATATGCACCAGGCCGCAGGCCTGAAACGGTTCTACATTCCACCTCCTGTGGGGGGGTTACTATTATAGACAAAGTCTACATTAGGTTCTTCCACTGTCATCCTGGCTGGGGTTCAAAAGGGATGGTACTGGGTGCTGGCCCACGGTTCACAGCTCAATATATAAATCACTTTTTTGGTAGGGCATGCAGCGCTTGGCAACAGCATATGACCTACTACGGTAGTTTCTGCTGAAGTGCTGCGTAGAGAAGTGTCATTTCATGTGAAAGCACAAAAAACAGCCCACTTGGAGCCGCCGCATTCAACTCCAACCCCCCTGCCAAAGTCGCCGGCCTATCGCCCAAATATCGACGCCACTGTCGTGCGGCTGGTTCTCAACCTAGCTCGAACAGGGCAACGTGGAGGCGAGGGCTACTGAGACCCAGGACCTACCAACATCGGGAACGGTGAACACAGTGCTCAACGGTTGGGATCTGGCCGAATCACTCCGCAAGAACAAGCATAAATGCTTGCTATACATGGGCATACAAGTACAGTGGGACGCACATCAGGGACAATTGCTTGGTGGTTTACCCTCGTTGGTGTATTTGGTCCGGCCGCTTCCGCAACACGGAAGTGGACATCTGTGTGCCAGACTGAAGGACAGCCTTTTCAGAAGCCCAGAAAAGGATAGAAAAGGTCAGTTCACACCCCAAAAACCCATCACTTCATCAGAAGCTCCAAGTTTCGGTGGTTTATCCATCCCCAAGGGCTCCAAAGTGTTCATGACTGCTTTTGGGAATGAAGCCATGGATGTCCCAAAAGAGCAAAAAGAGGTGCTCCGTCGACATGAAGTTGGGATCATTCAGGGTCATCTTGAATGCATCGTGGAAGATCTTTGTATGCTGCATGCTGAAAACATGAACCTGTGTGACAAACAGTGAAGCACACTACCAGTACTAATCTGCGGCCCAACATGTCGCCCGTGAACCACCTATGCGGCCTGTGCGCTATTAACCACCTAGACTCGCGCAACACGTTCTGTACGCCAACCGCCGGGCGCCCGGAACCATCTCCGGCGAGAGGTAGTCCCAGGTACCGCCTTGGAGGGCCATGGGACATGGCTGGAACACAGCAGTTGCTGGGTGGAAGATTGAGTTGCTGGGTGGACGCATCTGAGCTGGTGCTATACAAAGGATCCCAATTATCATACAAAAAACCAGGACTTCTAGTTCGGTCTGTGGATTTTAGTCTTCGGAACGGTTGCCTACGAGATCGTGGTGTGCCTGAATTGATCGATTGATAGGGTTGCTTCCCAAAACTCAGCCGGGGCCAACTTACGTTTGGCGACTTCCGTTCCGGTCGCCGCACGCTCGTTCCAAACGCCGGTCGGGGCCGACGCCGGGCGACTTCGACCGGCCACAGCAGACGTCGCGAAGTGGCTAGCTTTGGAATGGTGTGAGAAAGCGGGACTCTTGATTAAGTCTTAGTTGGCCAAAGAAAGACTCTTGTTCCAGCCGAATCTTTGACATTGAACTCTGCCAGCAATGCCACCTAGCTAGCTCACATGTCTTTCATGCAGCCCCTACATCTGAGTCCCCAGATCCGAAGATCACACCAGCCATACTCCCAAGTTCTGTCCAACCAACCATCGAACTGAAGTTCCCGTGAGTCCCACGGTGTCCCCATCGTGGGGAACTCACCAAGCTCAAGTGCCTGGAACCAGCCTCAAGTCCCGGGAACGAACCTCCCACGTGTGGATTGGTAAAACCTCTTCATTGTCATTCTCTAGATCAAATATCATCTAAGATCTAAGGGACTACAATAAACATGTGGCACCCGGCCAGGCAGGTCTTCCAAAACATCTCTGCTGTCAGCCCTAGATCCTGAAAAGCCCTGTGCTCTCCCGCCAGGCTCTTCGTTTTGGCCCAGCCACAGAAGGTCGTCCGCGCGTCCTTTTGGAGCTCTGCACACCATCCGAAGTCCGCCAACTTGGCCTCCCGTCACCGAAAGCCGCAACGGCGACCGGTGGCCTTCCATTGAGCTGCTCTTCCAACAATTTGGAGGATGTCTTCAAGTCTTCTTGTCTCAAATTCCTTGGATTATACAAAACAATCAACTTACTAAAGAAAGACACCCTACAGCTTATACAGTTACACCACGTCGTTCTTTTGGTGTGTTTCTTCTTTTGGCCACCTGTTCCATGTCATCAGGAACTCTGGATGCTCTTTTGGGTTCAGAAGATTTTTGGCTCGAGCCCAGCCCAGGTGACTAATGCTGGGAAGATCTGACTATATAGGTGCAACAAAAGAAGCTAATCCCTCATAACCTGACTGCACAAGTTGGTACAACAAAAGGAAACTGTGCCTGTGAGGACAAACGCCTTGCCTAAGGGCCTAAGTTATGCTACCGTGTGGGGCAAGAATCTAAAGCACAATACCCCACTCCAATAGGATGAAACCACTGACCGGTGGTCTTGTCTTGCCCAACCTGATGCCCTCCAAGCCATCAAAGGTGTTTGGTGTGTGCTCCCCAGGTTGCACCAAAGCAAGATTCAAGTGTCTGGCTTCTTCCACCTGTGCAAGTTTGGGTATATTTCTCGATAAGGCACTCCCTATCCAAGGCATATGGCTCCCGTAGTCCCCCTGCATCTGGCTGCAAGGCATCCATTCACAGTGGTTTCTCGAGTAGATGGAACAAGGGACCCCAAGTTCGGTATATATTGTATGTTTATGGACCCATTTCTCTAATGGACGCCCAAGGTCGGGACTCTCAAGTTCGGTGCTTTAGGGTTGGAACACCTGGGGGTCCGTGCCGCTTGTGGAACGAATCCTTCACCCACCGATCGGCGCCCCGGCGCCGGCGCCGAGCCGGCGTCGGACGGGGTCGCGCCTTCATGGGCGATGTGCCGCACATCAAGATGTTCTCCGGCTTCAGATCACGGTGCACCTCGGTGCATCGATCTGGAGAGGCTTTTCTTTGAGATCAGACCTGGGATGACCTGGGACTCCAACACGAACTCGTGGTACATCTGGATAGGCGTATTTGATATGGGGGTCCATCTAAAGCACCAAACTTGGGGTCCCTTGTTCCTACTCTGAAACCACTCTAGGCGTTGCTGTCCGGGGACTGTGAAAACCACCTACTTCTAGGAACAGCCGCTGCCGGCATCACGGGGGGCAGAGAATCCCAGGGCATCACGGGGGCCTTTCGCCCAGTTTCAGGTCTTCCCGGTGGCCACGGGATGCACCCGGGAAGCGAGGTCGGAGGTAGGTCGGAGGGACTCTTCAACAGAGGAACACCGGGGCAAAACACGAGCGCTTCAAACGAAACTGGAAGAGTTGGGAACGTTGGGACCGCTCAAGCCAAAAACCATCTCAATTGCATATGTTTTCAGATGGCACTGGCACCCCAGTCGAGGTCTTTTAGATGGGAGGGGTCCATCTAAACCACCAAACTTGGGAATTTATCCATCTACTTTGAAACCACTGTAAATTATGCCACACCAGTGTCACACCAGGAGTGTCTGGGAGCTGCTTCGCCCGCCGAAAGACTAGGAAGCATTCGCCTTGCTGCTAGTCTTGGAAGGCCAACGTGTTGCAGTCACCGAGGATTTTAGCATGATTTGGCCTTCTGGAACTGCAGCACAGTCAAGTCTGGGACACGTCGGGGGGAGCATCTGGCCTTCCTCTGCTGCACAAATCCTTTGATTGCCCAGTAGGACAGGTCCTCAAGGACATAACATTCAAAAGTGTGAGGTACAGTCTAGCATCCACTCAAGGAGAGCATCTTACCGCACCTATATGGACTGAAAGAACCACGAACCACCCTTGTCCCGCTGGGCACCACCGGCAATGGTGTGGCTATGCAAGTGGCAAAGGGCCAGTGCCACATCCACGAAATACCTCACGGGTCGCCGAATCGGGGCGGACTGGTTCGGGTCAGTGTTCAGAGCAGGTGACCTGGTGCGTCAGTGGCACCGACCATCGGTCCTTTCCAGGCAACTTCTTGACACGTCCGCGCGGACATCACATGACCATCATGTTCAAACCTTGATGATCTCCCTGGCATACCTCTTGACCTCTGAGACATCCTGTTCCCACGCTCAAACTGATGCCAAAAGGGTAGTGGCAACATGTGAAAATGGTAGTGGCAACATTGAATACTCCAGCCTTGCAGCGTCCGCTTCAGCAAGTTGTCCTGAACTCCTGCCGTGACCACATGGAGGTTGCTGTGACCAAAGGCTGACAACGCATCCGTAAAAAAGAACGTTCCGCATCAATCCCAAACGCTCCATGTATGCTATATTTGCCTATATTGGGGTGGTGCCAGGGGGGTCATATGATCGGCATCTATGGCAGTCCCCATGAAGCGTCTGGGTTCCATATGACTCAAGACCCCAGTCTCCCGGCCTTTATGGCACTAAGAAACAAAAAGAGATCCTGTGGGATTTCTCTGGATCACTGGTTTCTGCATCGAGGTGCGCCGAGGAGGGCCGTCCTTTGCACTGGGCCGTCCGAATACTGCAACGACCATCATTACCTCTAACAATGCCCAAGTTCGTTGACTTTAAGCACCCTCACAGCTTGTCACCCAGAAAATAACAGCTTGCCCTCTGGAACCAGGATTCCCATCCAGAAGCATCAAATCAAAATACAGTAGGTAGCATCCATATTGACCATGGGGCTTCTGAGTCTTTCCGTTCGCTTCACGCACATCTCAACAAACCACACAGTTTGTTTCACCACATCAATGCTCGAATATGTTTTTTCTGTACAATTACATCAAGTTCAATTATGCATTTCCCCTCCCAGCCCATGAGAACGTGGCCTGAGTAAGGAAAACAAGGAACCGCCATTGGCGTATTCCAAGAGGAGTAGGACATTGTGCTGGTCTTCGAAGTAGTAATGGAGCTGCACAATGCCTCATTTACAGGGCGGACGCTTGAAACCAGCGAGTGGCCGAAACGGCGGCGACACACGAGGCAACGAAGGATGTTGCTGGAAACTGTCGGCAGAGTATTTCCATGTCTTCACCACGGGAAAACAAACGGCAAAGAGTTTCAGTTTTCCCAAAACCGCACACACACACAAAGTACCAAAAACAAGGTGAACAGAAAAGGAAGACCAGTTTTGACCACGATACGGACGATATGTGTCTACGTCAGGGGTAGTTGGATCGGTCATGCATGCTCCAATGGTTTTTGCATGAATGGTCAAGAGTCTCAACTCCCAGTCGAACCACCAGTTGTGTAAGGAAAAGGAGACTGGGGAAGGGACAACAGCAGCAGGGCGACAAAGTGTGGAGGGCACCTAGAAAGGACTCAAGGACCAAGTCAACCGGGTATACGCAAAATCATCGGTAAAATATGATGAACCCTTGACCCCTCCAAACAGCCCTTCGGGTCCGATCCCTCCGTATTGAGGCTCCAGGATGGTCCAGGAGCGTCTGGGAATGTCGCCACTCTCGCGCTCTTCGACCAAAGGACCGCGACGCGAGCGGAACTGCGGAACGAGGACCAGGGGACCAAAGGACCAGGAAACTCATGGACTACGCAGGGGACCTGGTCAGGATTTGTTTGTTGACGTTGATTTTTGCTGATCCTGTTTTTGTTTGATCTATTTAGATGCCTTTCAGGAAGGTGTTTTCCAAAAAGGCCTGGCTTGGGAAGCTCCCTAGAGACGTCCGAAGCCCCTCCCCACCGGCGCGTTACGCGATCCTTCTTCGCGGAGCGATCCTTGCCGCCGTCTGCCCAAAGGGGGGTGGGTAACTTCTGGTGCACCAGTGACAGTGTGGCAGGTGGTGCTCCATCAAAAGCCTATATAGCTGCCCCGCTTTTTGGAGCAAAAAATGCCGAAGGGCGGGAGACCGGGTCTGGGTCATTTTCGCCAGCCAGTCCAACGAACGGGCCCAACGACGATGTCCAGCGAAATACGTCGAACCAAGGTCTCGAGGTTGAGATCGAGAATCAAAAGAAACTATATAATGGCGATGGCCTCCACCTTGTAGCTTCTAGCTACTAGGAGCTTCTTGTTACAAGTAGCGATGGCCTCCAACCTTGCGATGGCCTCCACCTAATGGCATCCTTGCACTCGTCCTTGCTACTAGTAGCTTGTTTCCTCTAAAATCCAATTACATTCTCATACATTCTCAAAGAGCAGTTGGAACCTTCAAGCTATAGTTGTCTACCAGCAGTCACAAAGGGGTGCTTAATGGAGGTTAGGGATGCCCATTATCCACTCACTTAGGGACTAAACTAAACACCACCCCTTTGTGACTTCTGGTAACTGTGGATCTCTGGGGTGATGAGTGTGCGAGATGAAGGCCTGGGGACGAGCAGTAGGATCACGACGTAGAAGGGACCCTCATCTTGGATCTGCTGACGGAACCTGGAGGAAAAGGACACACATTCATAAACATTATCCAGAAAAGGATTTACCCAAAGGGAAGATATGGGAAAACATGGGAAAACAAAAACTCATCTTAAGCAAAACCAGGTCATGACGGGACCAACATCCTGCTTACGCTTCAGCCAAAGAAGGCACAAATAAGAGTGGCAACAGAATGGCAAACTCAACAGGGAACAAGCGGCGTTTGGTGGTGTCATTCAATCTCGTTACTTTCTTTGGTGTGTGTGTAAGTGGTCTGAAAAGCATTCCGCTGGATAAGCATTCTTGAATTCTGGTCGATGTCCGTGTTGGAGATCAGAATGCTGAGGTGCATCTTTGCAACATGCCAGGCTGCTTGCCAATCCAGGATTGATGGCAAGCATTCCCAGCAAAAAAAAAATATTTATAAGACGCTCCGGCTTTACACTCAGCAAAGTAAGAAGACAACTGCAGCCGCGACTCGCATGGTCACTGGATGCCTATCGACTTTTCTTCAAATTAAAGCTGTTCCGAAAACCCCAAGTACAGGCCCTGTCTCTAGATTATGGTCTTTCCAGGGGACTATGTAATTGAAAAACTTCCATGACTTGTAGGCGGGGAGTAAGTTTTTGGAAGCTTACTTTTCGATGCCCAGCCAAACATTTGCGCGAAATCTCTCCAAAAAGGTCTGTCTTACAGGTTGATCCCTCCTAAGGTCCCTTAGGAAAGGACACCAAAAAGCATACAATTCTCTGAAACATACCTGCCCACGTTCTATTCCCTCCCATTTTTTGTTGTTCCATTCTTTGAAGCACCGCAAACAGTGTACCGCACAATCTCCTATACATGGCTGTGGGTCATGGCACCCAGATCCCCAACCCAGGGTAGATTGACCTCCCGAGTAGGTCGTCCATTCTGTTCATTGGTCAACTGGTCCCAGGTGACCCAGTGCCATGACCCACTGTCCATCATCAGGAAACATGTGTGTCATTGTGTGTCCATGATCAAGACCAACCTGACCTTCCAGTCTCAGTTTGGGGCAAATCAACTCCCATCAACGCCGCCCACGAGTCGTCTTCCAGTGAAAGAACGACTTGTCCAAGGCGCACGGCACTGAAAAAAAGACAACTATAGAGTGGTCCCAATACACTTTGAGGGATTTACTTGTTCTATATAATATATATATATATATATATTTGGGTGTCTATATGGTATAGAGACATATAGAGATGTTGCTGTTCAGTTGCCAAGGGTCTTGTTCAGCCCCGAAGTCCCACCTTTTTTTTCGCCATGTTCTCGCACTGGATTTTCTGATCTTTTCCGGAGGACATGACCGGTCCAGTTTGGCTTCCTCCAGTGACCAGTTTGGCTTTGCGGCGGCGATGGCCGAAGGAACCCGACACTTGCGGCCATGGGTTTCTCTGGTTCTCTCTCGGCCTGAGCCGAGCGCGAGGAATCGGTGGAGCACAGCTGGATTAAGGCTTGACTCGCGGCGGCCATCTGGAAAAGGGAAGGTGTCGCATAGAGGGACCCAAATGCAAGGCCGCCGAGTGTATGCAGTTTTCAACGTTCCATTGGTTCAGGAATTGGACGGCCGAACACCACATCGCATGCTCCGAATCTCGAGCAGGTTCCTCGGACCGAAATGGAAAGCAAACGATACAGGGACTGAAATGGACCGTGTCACCGAAACGCACCAAATATGACGGTCATGAGGGTACCCATGTAGGGTAGGCCTTTTGATACCTGTTCATCATCAAAAGGCCTTTTGATACCTGTTCATTTGCTGCCTCTTTTCCTCTTTTCGATACCTGTCCTGCCCTTTGGGGGACTCCATGGATGTCCTCTTGGTGATGATGGCGGTGTCCGAGGCGGCATGAAAAAACCGACGCCGGCGAGTCTTCCTGGAACGACGTACGGGAAAAATGGTCTTCCAAAGATCCATGAAAAAGGGTTAGATGGGGGGAAACTCTCTCGGTTTTGTAGAGAAAAGAGTCTTCCATGGTCAATTTGTTGGGGCTCAATCATGTTTAGTTTTCAGAATTTCAGGGATTGTACCCATGGGAGTTCCAAAGGGGTGCCTAACCTCCCCAACACTTCAGAGGTCTATGCCGATCGGGGTGTATAAATACTAGGTCGGAGCCGAGGTCTGCGCGTGAAGTCGTCGGGTTAGAAACATGACACTCCCGACCGAGAGAGAGAGAGAGAGACAGAGAGAGAGAGAGAGAGTAGGTAGCGACACCTGGGACACTCCGACTCACCGACACTTTTGGTCGTCCAAGTGGCCATCTCAACGCTCGATATTGTGCATTTTCTTCAGGCAAATCACCTGGAATCGGGGCTTGGGAGGCCAGAAATGGCCAGAAAAGCCTTGCGACCCAGACTGGCGGAAGGGACACACAAAGTCACAGGCTGCATTTTCACCCGAAGTCACCGGCTTCTCCTTGGTGGCATCTCATATTCAGTGCAGGCTCGAAGCCCAGGGTCTGTCAATATAGACACACATCCATGCCTATGGATCCACATATCTTCTCAGAAGGCAGTTGGACCCTCCAAGCCTACATAAATAGTCTCCCTGCTCACCGTACCTCAGGTTCGGTATGTGGATCCATGACGGGCATATTTGGGCGTAATGCATCCCGTGACCATCCGTGACCGGATGCATTCTTCCCGAGCGAAAACCGGGATTCCTCGGGTCGAAATCCGGGCCCGTTGCAGGGATGGTGATGCTCAGGTTGCAGGGCCAGACTCTCTGAAATGATGGATTTGCTTCTGATTTACCGACTGTTCCGGTAGTAGGACAGACCCAACCGATTCCTATTCTGGACGTCCGAAGATCAGAACAGAATAACTAACATCTTCTTCAGTGTCTCGAATGCAGCTTCCGTTGGACATGTTTGCAATTGCAACCTTTGCGAACCAGCAGCAGCGAATGCTCCCCACCTGCACCAAACGGCAAACGAAAAACCACGAAGCAGCCGCGATGATCGCGCCCTTGATCGAGCTCTCATAACCTGTGGCAAGTGACAAATCTAACCAAAACACTTCATACCAGGACCATCTGATGGACTACCCTACACTACTCAGGGATCTCCATTGGACACCCAGACAGGATGGTGCAGGTATGGTTTGACCAACATGTACACTCTGACTCACTCAGGTGGAACGCCCCCCTGTTCGTAAAGAAAGGCCATCTTCCGGACCATGCCATCCACTTAAAGTTCCAGGGCCAAGCAAATCTGCGATGAAGTTGAGTGATGGACTATCTGGGATGCCCCAGTCGCTGTGGGTGTCATCTGTCATTGTTGGACAATCTATGTCCAGGGTTGTGCAAGCGCTAGCGGTGGCAGAATGAAAGGTGTGACAAACATGTTGTAGACTGCCAAGGATGTTTGCTGGGAAAAAGCTTTGCGGTTGTATATCTCATTAAAGAGAACTCCTGCTTCCAGAAAACATGTCCAGCCCTTGAAATCGTAGGGCCATAGCGCACCTTGCAGGGTTCTCTCATGCTCTAGGCTTTATTGGATCTTTAGACTTGCCGGCTCTTTGCAGGGCTCTGTATCTCAAGAGTCTTTCTTCAGATTGGCGATTTCTGCTCACGGATTGCGGACATGGAATCCTCGATCAAATCCCAGCGGCCGAATTGGTCAATGACGATCTGGAGCTCCATGCTATCAGTCCTTGGACAACGAGGAATTTCTCAAACAGGTTATATGCCCCGCGGCATTCTGTTGTGTCCTATGGATGACCTAGTGATTACCGAACAGTTGGAACATACGTCCCTGCCATCTCTGCAAAAATGGTGTCAACATGCCATACAGAAGTCCTCATCAAATGCGCTCAATGGAAAACACTTGGATAAGCCATATTCATCAAGTATTTGCTTAATTCGTTTATATGTGTATATATATATATATTATATATATATATTACAATATATATTACAATATATATATATGTGTAAAATCACCCTTCCACACTTTTGCCCAGCTACTGCTAAGTGACGAAACGACACAAGAGAAGTAACATCACCCTAATCACCAAAAAAAACGCCCTATCAACAATGACAACAACTACCTCTCCATAACTTAAACAAAATAACACAATTGACCGCCCAAAACCACATAAAGCATTGTTCAATGAACAATAAAAGAACTGTCATCCTGCCCGCTTTCCAACATCTAGCTATATAAATTGCCCTTGCAATCTCGTCTGACCGCTTTCCAACCATATCTATCAAGGGGTTGGAGAGCAATCGGGCATATGGATACCCCTCCTTCGCTCCCTAAGCAGCTAGATATCTAACCTCCCCTTGTCAGCCCTAGACCGTCTCCGCTGATTTCCCCAACCGCCCTACGGGCCCTGCGTTCGAAGCTCGTGCGTTGGATGCTATAGGTCAATTCCTCCAGCGTGTGCGACACCGGAGACATCTCCAAGGCCCAAAGCATAAAGGCTGGCACCGACTTCCTCGGCGGAGCCACTGGGCGGTGGGACAGCTGAGTCGAAAATGGCTGACCAGTGGACCAGTGCACCTCCAAGACTGAGAAAGCATGTTGGATGCTTCTGGATGCAAGAGAAAAGCCAGATTTGATGTTCTGAGTGCGAATATTTATTTATCTGAGATCAGTGAAATGCAGGTGGTCTACTCTTCTTTTGCCAACGGGTTTCCTGTGCACAAAGGAGGCCTACCAATAGAACTGACTCCGTCCGCTTCCCTGGAGAAGAACACGTTAACCTGCAACTATCCTGTAAGCTTTTTCCACCTGTTCTGCCTGTCTAGCCAGGTATTCTGGCCTTGCCATCGACTCTCTGGTCTGGCAGAAAACGAATGAATGTAAGGTTTTTTCCACCAGTTCGTACCGTTGTCGGGAAGCCCATGACCTCAAAAAGGCTTTGCAGGTGATCCACGTTTTTGGGGCATGTCGACTCGACTCCAAACTGACTGAGTAGTCAACTCAGCCAAGGTCGAGCTGACCTCACCTGTGGCCGAAGCTTTAAGATGCAAACTCCATCCATTGGCACCCCGAAACCCATCAGAAATCCATTTGCACCACGTTCTCCACGGGACTTGCACGACTGGGCACTACATTGACCTCTGAAGTCACCCAATGTAGGCAAATGTCTTTGGTGTTTTCGACATGATGCAGTTGTCAACCAGCCATGGGGATCGACCCTCTGACCATCTATCTGTCCCAGGTTCCTTGAGACGGTAAAGCCGTTGAAGAGCATGGCCAAGGTGAGGAAGGGCGTCAAAATAATCTGCGCACCTCATCGTCTCGTCTCAACGCGACGTCAAGGCATTTGGATTGGACTTGGTTAAAGCGCTCCCCCCTGTGGTGGATGAAGACCCACAAGACCGGAAGCAAGTCTACAGAGTCTACACCCCCTCCACAGTTTTCCAATTTGTCACATATTGGACTCGGTATTTTAGTCATTTGAAGAGGGAGACCCCTAACCCAATGGGTAGACTGGTCTATTTCCCATCTTCCAGGGAGTCGTTGCCTGGTAGGTCTCCTTATTTTAATACACAACCATTTGAGTTACCTCATGATACTAGTACCACCAGTTGTCCTTGAAAAAGCTATTTTGCTGCATCCACACGCACGTTTTCCCCCTGCATGTGAGCGGCTGCTGGCATCCTTGGCCATCGCAGCAACCATGCCGTAAAGGCTGTCCATGGCCACAAAAATCACCTCGGCTTTTCGTGGCTGACTCTCACTGACTGTCATGGCTGATCTATATACATTTAGCTTTATGAGTCATGACCCTGGTGATGAGGCATGACTCATCCCCGTTCTCAGGAACTTTACGACATGACTTCAATTAGCTCAAACAAATCCAAATTGCATCTACAAGGGTCGAGCTTAAGCCACTGCAATGGTCACAAGATCTGTTGCAGTATCGAAGGTGGTCAACACCGTCCATGAAATGGGCGGTGTTGAACAAAATGCCACCTCCTGTAGTCCCTATGCATCCCAAAACTCGCAGGACACCATGTCGGGAATTGGCATACCAATTCAAATGCTCCAAAATCGAGCAAAGCACTTGCTCCTAAGCATGCCTTTTTCCAATGTGACTTCGGCACATGACTTCATCAAATGATCCTTTGCTTGGATGATCCTTTGCGCAACCGAAAAGAACATGATGGGACATGTCTCCCTGTAAGAAGTCACCCCCCAGCGGAGGACCAAAAAGCATAGAGGCCATCCATGCACACTCAAGACAACCAGCTTGGTCTTCGGCCTTTTCCAGTCTCGCACCACCCATCTGGGGCCTCCCAAACCGGTGCCCTTCCTTCGCCAAATGACACTGTTCCACAGCAAAACGGCTGGGAAGACCTCCCACTGGAGCTTGCTGAGGATGAAGACCACCAGGACCTAGAGCTGAAAACGCCCTCCAAAACGGGCGCGTCAAATCGCATTGGTGGCACATGAAAGGAAGCACTTTTTGAACAACATCGATGGCTACATGGAGTGAAACCTGTTTGGTCTTCGGCCACCGAAACCGGGACCAATGTCATTCACTTCGCGTGGTGATGTCGTGCGTTTTCTTTTTTTTTCTCGAAGCTTCGATCCAAGGGGCCCTTCGGGGAGTGACCCTTCAAGGTCCAACGGACGTGCTCTTCCCTCCCGTTGTATCATGACATTCTGGTGTCCACGCAAGGCCCGTGAAACCGCACCATACGGACCATAACACGAATCAAGGGAACTAGGGGTGTCAGCATCCTCTCCAGTGGGCATGGACAATGTCACAAGTTCCTCCGCCTCTCCTGCATGCTGCAGTAGTAGTAACAAGATGTAACAAGTACATGCCGGGCATCATGTGAAAGGGGAAAAAAGGATAGCGAGTAAATTGATATTTGAACCTCCGGCATCACCTGCATGGCATCTGTTCTTTGCATGCACCCTGCCAAGCCCATTGATAAATTCAATTCCGTTGCACGCTCGGTGATCTCCGAGCTGCAAAAATCGAATTGGACAGGACCGAGACGATGCCATTCAGAAAGGTGAAGGACAGGATGTAGGCCTCACAACTGCAACCAGCAGCTACGGCGAAAGGCGAAAGTCCCCTGATGTCTCTATTTTAATGATGTTTGTTCTTGGTTGGGCCATGGAACATAGTGAAACCATTCCAAAGCTGAGGGTGATATCTTGAGTTCTTTCTTGAGTTCGGATTGGACCGTGAAGGGCTTGGTGTGCGTTGAGAATCGGAGCGGCCCGTCAACGCCGGTCCTGCTGTGGTTCTGCCTCTTTCAGAACCCGAAAATGGGAACTCACTTTCAGAACATGGCCTCTGAAGAGGCCTCTCAAACACAGTCTGATTGATCTTGTGCTTTCAATCTCTTTCAATGTTCAGAAAAGAAGCCTTATGGATTATGGATTGCGAGCGTGCTTGGGATTTCCGAAGGGCTTGGGCTGCACCTGCCTTTCAACATCTTTCAACGACTCTTGCAAGAAGCGTCTGCAAAACCTGACCGAATTACATCTCCTGTAGGTAGGCTGAGCAAAGGTTTCGGAAATTTTCCAGGTATGGTCGTGCATTTCGGTTGTTTCACCCCTATAGAATATATCATACATATTGATACATAACTTGTCAACCTCAACTTACCCTCTTCTTGAGCCCATATTGGAAAAGCGACCCAATTGAACTCAAACAGTTTCGATGAATCCCTCCCAAGTCTTGGGAACCTGCATCCTGCAGGCACAACATCCGGTGTGGTGAGTGAAACATCCCAACCACGCGCGCATCGCCATCCGACTCTGCATGAGAAACTTCACCTCTGAAACACAGGGGAAACAAATAATGCGACATGACTCCATGTTGAACCAGACCCAGAAAGGCATGTATGACACCTCTTTCGGTCGGATGCCCACCCAACCATCTCGAGTCAAACATGTTTCGACCAAACGAGGTGCCCAGTCGTTGTAGAGAACCTCTGAAACTTCCATCTTCATCACCTTGCTGTGATACGCATGTGTCGAATCCCGAGGTTGGTTTCCTTCCCAGACTCAACTCATGGGACTGTTACACACATAGAACCACATGAAAGTTCCATACATGGAGTATTTGGGTTTAGTCTTTTCATCTCCTTCTTTTGTTGCAGTGGCCCTGCAGAACTTCCAATCTTCAGGTTCTGAGCGGATGGCATCCCAACATCTTCCGTTCGCAGCTCTTGCTGCCACCCAAAATGACCAGGCGAACGAACCGATCTGGGTTCCATCGTCGTCGCGAACCGTGCCGATGCGGCAGAACGAACGGATGATCCTCGAAGTTCGGCCCCCACGGTGTCACGACCCAAAACCGCACACCATGGCACAGGATCTGGAGTTCTGGGCTGGTTGCTTGAGGGGAGGCAAGAACGCCCAAAGCCAGGTAGGAACATGATGGAACATGTAGCAATCACCTAGACTATTATAAAGCCCCCCAGTTGAATGCGCTCAGCCCCCATCATATGGGGGGGCTTGTTTTCACAAGATTCCTACATGATTCCTACATATATGCATCGCCAGGTCGACCATGTGCGGAGGGTGTTCACCTCTTCCGAACGCATCGGCCGTGCTCAGCTCCCCATCGGCCGATGCCAGGCGTCCGCACCGTTCGCTCGCTGAGTGCCTTGGGCATGACCTTGATGCCACTCAGTGCGCAAGTCATGATGAGCATGAAGAAGAAACCCGCCTGGTTGTAGCCTTGGAGGCGCAGGGTATTGTAGTTGTATCTACCAATTTAATCATTTGATCCCATACCTGTGACTTGCTGCAGCTTTAATCTGCCTGGTGGTCGACTTGCAATTGGACAAGAAAGGGTCATAGACCTGTGACTTTTGTGGGCGACATGCTTATGGTGAGTTTTTGTACAAGTCAGCCACGTCTCGTGACCAGACCTGGAGCCAGAGCTCCATGGACGTAATGCAGGCTGCTGTTACAACTCTGGAGCCTTGGTGAAACACCTCAACAATTCTACCTCAATAGTTATAGTTAACCCCTGATAACCCCTCAGAGGTGACTCGGGGTGTCCGAAAAAACACAAACACATCCCTTAAATAACCCGTGGTCTTGCTGGTAGCTGTGACAGGTACCGGCCGCGGCGGCCACAGCAGCTGGCCGCGCAGTTTTGGGGATGCTTGCCACGAGGGCAGCGGACAACTCTCAAAGGGGGATGATCTCAGGACTGAAGCATCCCTAAGGTACAACAAAACTCTAAAACGAGAAGCCGACGCATCGACGGAGTTGGTGGGGTTTGGCTTCGAAACGCAAGGAAGACGAGCGTTTAGGGGCACACATGGGCATATCTACATGCATGTACATACATTGGTGGTTGATAGACCCGGGGTCAATGTTGGCATGTATGTATTCGGTCGTGTCTGGGAAAGGGTTGCCCTTGCTGCTCCCAGACTTCAAGTTCTCAAGGCCAGGATGGGCCTCGCCTCAGTCGCCCCATCCCTCTGCGGCTGAAGCTCCGCTGAAGTTGCCGATGCCAATGTTAGCACTCCCCACCAGTAAGCCTTGCCTGCAAGAGTTGACAGGGCGCGCAGCTGGACGCCCACAAGCCCCGCAAAGCTAACGCCAACAATGCGCGCATGTGATGAGAGCACAATCACAGATCCGGAATTGTATGGGAGCCATAAACCATAGAGCAGTTTTTGCTATGTGTACATATATGTGCTCTTCGATGTGTCTTATATGACATTCAAATGATTCACAATTTGTTGACAAAAGATCTTCACAATAGTACATGCATGCCCACCATTGATGGACAAACACAGTACCTCCCGAAAATAGAATAGATGCCATGTCTATCAATTTGGACAATCCATCGGCCACCCTATCTGCTTAACGCGATCTTTGCGCCAGGTGGCACAATGGCCACCAAGATGTCAGTGATAAGACCTTGTTGATCCCGAACCTCAGCGAAGGTAACACGTGTCACCGGTGCGTTTCACCATTGGTCGGCTGGCGTTTCAGACGGAGAGTTCTGATGTAGGCCCCAAACCTTTGTTTCAGAAAGGGTAGCTTGTTACAGTGGTTTGAGAGAACATGGCACAATCTCCAAAAGGTGGTTTACACCCATCTAATCTAAAGTCATCTTGGGGTTTGCGCCATCTACTCTGAAATCATTGTACATGATGTGGACCTTCTGGTGTCAAGGCAGTATTTGCCACCATGGACCTGAACCCCTTCCCTTCACCCTCCACGCGTGATGCCGTGATGCTACGTCGGACTGCCAAGGACTCCGCGCCCCCAGCCCCCCACGCCCGCACCAGATCTGCAGCGCCGCCAGGTGGCCAGTAGCCGGAGCTGCCGGCAAAAGACTTTGAGAAGTTGGGTCCGGAAGCGGACGCCATAGACGCTCTTTCCTGTGGAAGGCGGCCCGCGACGCGAGGACGCGAAATGCCGGGGGTCCCGTGACAGCTCCCAGTCTCAGTGACGGAAGGAAGCGGGCCACGGACGGTGGCAGCTTTTGGAGTGGGGGCAGCTGACCAAAACAAAGAACTGGAATCAAATTAAAGAGATTCTGGATCATGTTGTGGCAACCAGCTGTATAAGCAAACTGTACTTCACTAATGACTATAACCTATAGCTACTAGTGCATCTCAACGGGCACTTCTTTTGCCCAAACTGATTCTCCATAGTGGCTAGCCTCGTCATGTGACTTCCGCTCCAAACGGTTCATCGTTCACATCCATTCACCCGGGTGAGTTGGTCCTTACGGGGACACCCAGAACTAAGTCCAGTCTGACTAGAACCTGGGTCCGTTCCTGACTGGTTGCTTTTTTGGACCAACGCCCATGGGGTCCAGTCAGGTCCTGACCGATGGTCCAACGTCCAAGCGGTCTGCGTTGAACCACGTCGGGTCATCGGTGCCAAGGCTCGGAGTGGAGGCATGTCTCCATACCTGCGCAGGTCGCTGCGGGTTGTGCGCCGAGGAGTGATGGTCGAGTTGAATGCACCTTTCTCTTCGATCAGAACCTTTTGGAAACAGGTGTTGGCTGATAAATAGTTTGAACATGTTTGAACCATACTTCCACATAGTATCGACATGTCCCACGCCCCCTGCTTTATCCTTCGGATTCGCACGAAGCTGGATGTTTTTTGCCCAAAGCCCTTTGAAAACCATCATTACAAAACAGGGGTGAGAGAACCTGGCTTTGTATCCTAGAATCTAAAGTAAAGCAAGCCTTGACCCATGAAAAGGCATTTGTAGACACTCGTATATTTTGGGTATATATATATATCCCATTCCCAGTAACAATTGGACTATAAAGGTCCACGCGGGCAGAACCAACCTGGAACGTTTGGACGGCGCCTGGTGAGGATCTCTCGTCGATCATTGAGTAGCTGCCATGAGGTCGGCCTCCTTGGCACATGCGGGGCTTCAGGGTGTATAATACTTATAAAATCTTATAATATTATATATCCTTGCAGCATTTGCACATATTTGTACCACTATGGTAGGAAACCAGTTAGTGGCTCCGTCAGGGTGTATACACCTGGAAAATTATGGACATGTTGATTCTCCATACCTGGGACCTACTGGAAATGCTGTGACGAACTTCCCCCCGCCCACATTTCAGACGGTGAACGTGACAAACAGCGGCCCTTGCAAGTATAGTGATATTCCCCATTTGGACTGTTGCCCGTCCTTGTTCACGAAATGTTCTGCCGCGACAGGTTTGAGTACAGTATGTGTTTCTGGTGAAAAACGCACTAGGACACTATGACAGTGAAACCAAAGAACCAAAAAACCATAAGTCTGAATCTATGTCATGGTGCTGGTTTGGCAAAACCCAACAAATTGGCCACAATACGCATTTCGCCATTTCCGTGGAAAAATCCAATGGCTCCTCCCTTGCATCTGGGTGTCACCCTAGTGGGGAAACCAGCAACCAGTCCAAAAAAAGAGGTGGCGCGATCACTGTGCATAGACTTGCAGCTACATAGCATATATGGGTGGTGCATTTGAATTGGGAACCCCCCTGGCCCTGGGTGGGTTTGAACCTCCCAGGCGTCGTTGCCTGGGAGGTCTCCCTATTTCACACCCACATCCATTCACAGGACCTTCTCGAAAAAGGACATAGACCACAACCCATTGCTTGGGTAACACGACTTCCGGACAAATGTCACTCGTTCGCCGCCCCGAAAGTCCCTTCCCGTGTATTACGGGGCCTGGAAGGGCCCGAACATTGTACATTGGAACTATAGATGGAGTGTGAAGCTACGAGTTTGTATGTGCGGCCAGGATGGGAAGTGGACAAACAACTATGCATCATGGGTCACGAACCTATACTTGGGAAAGGGATCTGGGAGGTTATCCAGGCCTCCTTGCGTGCGAATGAATTTGTAAGCGCGATCCTTAAGTGCACACCGTTGTTTGAACGCAATCTCCGTTAGGGTGTCGCACTGAACTTGCGGCACCAGATTATCGAGTCGGATGGGATGATCTGTAGAGAATGGTGGATCATGTTTTTGTGACAGCTGGAAGCTATTGATTGCTGCCATGGTCTTGGCACCATTTGGTATAGGATAGGTCGGCTGGAGATGCCTGCTTTACAGTAATTGTATTGTCAAAGCCCAAAGCCGCCATGCTACCTGCACGTGTCTTCTTATAACGCGGAAGCAGTTTATGTTGCGAAAAGGTTGCCAGGTGTTGGAGTACGAGTCGAAGGCCCGTTTCTGCTTGTTGTCGCTCTCGGCCTGTCGCACTTGGGCGGTAACAGTTGGATGCGGGTATCAGCAAGTGGAAGGGCCTCGACGTACCGCCATGGCACCCTCCATACCGGTATAGCACAAGAACGACACAGCCAGTTCATAACAGCTTATACCAAGATCACCTGCAAGTGGTGCTGTTGCCGGGTGCCATTTGAGTGTGGACATGTGTCGCAACGTTTGGCGGATGCTACTGTGCGACTCCATATGCAAGTTTAAAAAACCATAGGCGGTGTGGGTTGGGCAAGGGCAGACTGGCGGCTGACACGGGTGACCACTGTGCAAGTTGTTGGTTGACACGTGCGTATGTCAAGGCAATGACTGCATCACCAGTTTTGGGATGGACATTACGTTTTTGAAGCCGTACATAGGCCTGAGAATGGTGCGGCGTTGGGTTGACGTCCGCTACAAGTCCAGTGTGACCAAGCAAAACCGGGTCTTTGACCTCTTCGAGTAGTGCTTTTGTATGACAAACTGCAGTAAAATGGGGTCTTTGACCGGTAGGGCGTAAACAATCATCGCTTTTTGAGTCATGGAGTCATGCTGGTTTGAGAAACTTGGCAGATTTCCCCCAAGTCTGGATCCAAGCGCAACAGAAGCACCGAGTGCGACAAACGTACCCGGAACGATTGCTGCTCAGCATCTCATAATTCAGCTCCACGTTGACTTGACTCTCGATCTCCGGCTTGGCCGTTCCTCGTGTTCTTCGCATCGCGTTCAACGCACAGTTCCAAACACGAGCGACTTGGAGGACCGTTCCAGAACTGATTTCAAGGGAGGATGTCACCGTATGTCACTCCCCCGGGAGGCCAGGAAGATGGTTTTCCGGTCTGTTCTCTCTCCCTGAGTCTAGGAATTGCTGACTGAAGTGATGACAACGATGGTCGAACTGGACTTCTAAGGGTTATGTTTGTTCAGCAAGTTGCTTCTTCCATCTTATTTGTCCAATCCATGTGGCCCATGCAGCCAGCGGGTGGGATTGCCCTTGTGCTGGAACCTTGGGACTACGACCGGGTCTCCGCTGGGTCGCCTTTGCCCATCAGTCACTGGTGGAGCGCACGTAGAACCTCCAGGGCCCTTCCTGAAACCTGTGAAGAAAGCACTTGAAGGTACAAGAGGTATACAAAAAGAAACATAATCAATGTGACATCAAATATATTGAACTCTGATGAGGGCCCCAGTGCAAAGCAACTTCAACATGGCCTAATATATACACTCAAGTCTTAGGGCACACTTGGGCACACTGTCTGGAACCAACTTCTTCTCGACGGACCGGGTGCAAAGCCAATTGCTGAGGCTCTACTGAAGTAATCCAGGAAGTGCTGCGCTTGCGAGTCCTGCCATGAAAAAGCACGGTCAAAACTCAGGGATTTTTGGATTGGGAACCAGTTTATTTCAGGGGTCTCCCCGGCTGGAATGTTCATTTGATTTAATTTCAGGGTTTCATGGGCCATGCCAATCACATGTTTGGAGAAGAGCTGGGGGGGTCTGGGAATGTCACCATTCTGCATCAGGAGGGTGTTGGAATTCATCCATCAGTAGAGAGCATTGCGATTGCGTTGGAGGCCCTTAAAAATATATTTTAAAAAAACACATTTCACCAAAATGGATTTGGACAAGTGTTTCGAGCGTTTCGAGACATCCCGCCACTGTTCCCAGGGGCAGTGTGGTGAACAGGTTTCCTTGATAACTGCAGGGTTTGAACTTGTTTAGCTTGCTTCCTTTTACACCATTAAATTAAGACGACCAAACACCTTCCCAAACACTCAAATCCACAAAAGACCTCAGTCCCGGGCGCTTCCAAGTCCCGTACCCCCGAACCAATCACCACTTGGAGAACACCTCCCCTAAAACAAAAACAACACCTTCCCAGTGACCCTTTTGAGATCCCAAAATGAGGTCTGCAAGTGACCACAATCCCGAAGTTCAGCCCAAGTCGGTCACTCTATGAGGCTGGACAGGAGTTGGCTGGCTGTTGGTTTGGGCCATTGGGACAGGCGCACACGTCGAGCCTGCTCTTTCCCAAAGCAATCCATTATATGGAATATTAACCCAAAAACTTGGTCAATGTTGGTAAATATGGATTGTTGTTTTTCCCCAGAGAGCTGCAGGCTATGGGGGCTTTATATAACTTTTTAATGGTGTGGCTCTGGATCGACGTTTTGGTTTTGCGTCCTGCTGCCATGCTGATGCAGGTCCAGCTGCTGCCGTGCTGATGCTGGCACAGGTGCAGATGCTGTCTCTGGATTGGCGTTTTGGTTTTGCAGGTGCTGCTGCCGTGCTGATGCTAGTGCAGGTAAAGGAGCTGGCTCTGGTGCAGGCGCTTGCTCTGGATCGGCGTTTCGTTTTGCGTCATGCCAGGGGTGACATCATGTGTCATGCCCAGAATGAAATCACGTCATGCCAGGGGCGACATCAGGTCATGCCAGGGATGACATCGTGTCATGCCAGGGGTGACATCGACATGCTGTCATGCCAAGGATGACATGCCTTGGGATGACATTATGTCCTGCAGCAATGATCATCATGTCGTCTGGGCAGTTTTGGCTGGTCCTTGCCGATCTTGCAGTTTTACATCTGTGCTGGGCAAAGCGAGCGCATTCAGCTGATAGATGTTGCGCATAGTGGTGGAATGGTCTGATGTTGCATGCTGTGATGACAGCCGTCAGCAGCGTGTCCTTGAAACCCATACGCCCGCCATCTGGGGTCTATGCCGGTTGTCTCCCCTCCTCACTGAACATCTCACGTCGATTCGTCCGCTCCTCGCCGCCAGGGGTCACCAAATCCAGGAAGTAGTCCGTGGGCGAGACCAAGGTGGGCACTGGAAAGCCAGCATTGCCTCAAGGGGTCCGCCCCATGAAACCCTGGCAGCTCGAGGCTGCGAGGGGAACAAAAAGCACCCATGAAACACGGGGCTGGTTTGATGCTTCCCAAGGTTGATGTGTTGGACATGGCTTGGACATGATAGTTGGGGGGTGTTTTCGTCACAGGAGGGCCCCTTTCAGGGAAGCTGCCCGCGTTTTTCCACGGCTCTTGGATAAAGAAGGCCAGCAGTCAAGGTGAAATGGTCCCGATATATTCCAGGAGGCGACCACACAGGCTGAAGAACACTACAAGCCAACCCATATATATGACCCCAGGCGACGGGTCCTATGTACGGTCACTGGCTACCTCTCTTCCTGGGCGCATTCCCAGGCACTCCAATACTCTGCGGCATCTCTCATGCGGCCGTTGTAGACCTCGTTTCACGCGGCGCGCCGGTGCTGTTGCAAAGCGTCGCATCCCGAAATCCTCGGGTTTTTCAGTCAGGGGCCATGTTGGAGTCCTCCTGACATGAGACAGGTTGAAACATATCACATATCCAAGCTTGCCTTGATGGTGGTGAGCGGTCCAAACAGATCGGAAAAAACAACATTGAAAAACGGATCAAATCCCAATCACAATATGCCAAACAAATCAAACAACAAATTCAATTTCAAGTGGAATTATCAGATTGAAGAAATTTCATTTTTCATCCATGTTCCATCATTGTCCACCGGAAAAAAAAACTCCGAAAAGCTCGCGTCGCTGTGGGGTCTGGTGACCGGACGAGGGGCAGTGACCCCAACAACGAATCCATGCACAAAACACTGTATCGATTGGTGTAAGTTCTTCCCTCCAAACAGGGGGCGCCTTTAAACAAATATCAGAACGACAACTATGGTGGTAAACACATGGTACCAGGACCCTCCTGTCGGGGTGTCCTGGCTGGACTACCCCACACTACCTATAGGCTTCCAGACAGGGCACCCCTTAGAGGGTCCACACATGTTCGTGTACCGATGCTTGGCCGGTTCGGAAACGGACATCGAGGCGCCAAGTCCCCAGGATTGGCGGTGAGCAGGAGCAAGTGATCAAAGAGAACGGCCACCTGAAGCAAACTGAGCAGCTGGAACTCGAAGCTGAAATGAAGCTCAGCTGAAACTCATATAGCATTCTTTCTTTCAAGTGATTTTGAGGATGAGAACATGGAAGGTCACTGATAGACTACGGATACGGATATTGCCCCGACATGTCCAACTTGGATGCCAAAACCATCCAAAACCCCCTCCTGGTCAGCAAACTTCTGCTATTAGGTGGGACCTGTCAGCAAACCTTCGTAGATTTGGCATATTTGACACTCTTGAGTCTTCCCCCTTCCTCCAGGTTCTTGGTGACTCAACCTCAACCTGGTGAAAAAAGGCCTCCTGTCGCGGCTGATGAATCGCCAAAATGATGGTGACGTTGTACTTCTTGCATAGCAAACCTCAGTCAAGTCCGCCCCCAGTGCTCCCTCAGGCAGTTTTGTGAAACACACATCGATGTTCCTCATTCCAGGCTCGGCGTTGCTAAGCAACCCCTTTCCATGTGTTTCCGTCCGCACGACCACCCACCTGCCCTTCAGCCAGGAAAACGCATGTAGCGCACACATTGCTCGGCGTCGGTAGCACTCAACCTGGCGGGGTCTCAGTCTCACATCGAGCTCGCCCATGGGCGAGAACATGGTTCATGGAGAGTCAGTGGCCCGAGAAATGCACTGAAGAGCCCTCTCAAAAACCTGTTGGGCATTCTAAGGGAATAAAACTGAACAAGAAACTTCCCAAAGGATCGATTCTCCAAACTGCGTGATGCTGATCGTTGGTGGGTTAACTATCAGCAAAAACCCTCAAAATTGGTCTGATGAATGCCTCAAGTCCGATGTTATTATATAGGTAATTCTTCGGGGCACTGAAACAGTGTGTATGAATGCCAATTGATCCTCAGGCCCTGACATACCTGGCCATACCATGGACCTCCAGCACATCCTGCTTTGCACACGTCTCCCTGTCTCCCTTCACCCCATTGGCTCCCCGGACCCGCTGGTTGGCTCGTCGCAGAAGAAGATCTGCGCGCCCGTGGCCAAGCCGCAGGCGAGGCTCACGCGCCTTCGCTGGCCGCCTGAGAGGCTGGCCGCAGGCGACCGAACTGGTCGTGGGACGGGGACGTTTAGGCGGTTTTTGGGGTAGGCCGAAGCCGGACTGTTGGTGAAACAGTTGCAGAAGTGTTGTGATTTTTGTCAGCTTAAGGCTTAAGGTCTTAAGGTTGCTGGGAGGCTCTCACACACGCACACCATCACACACACACAGTCCAAGGAAATCAAATAGGCAGAGTGTCATTTCCAAGGAAACGTTTGTTTCGCATGTCGGATGCACCGACAGTTCATCTGCACAAAGTGTCTGTGCACCATGTGCCGGCATCTTCTCATGTGACATGCACATGAAAGCCTTTCACATCATTGTCACCCTTCCTCCTATATCCGCCAACCCCGGCCTAGCTAACACCTAGGCGGGGCGGCACCTGGGACCTCCGCAGGGTGGAGCCCTTACAATATGGTCACTCGAATACACACGTTCACCTTTCGCACGCCGTGTCAACCTGAGGCCGGCCTGGCATGGCGTGGCATTCGTTGGTCAAACGTTCACTCCTTTGACCTTCGGACCTTTGGGAGGCTCCCGGCAAACACCAATGAAACTAAGCTCACTGAAATAGATGATGAAATCAATCATCAGGAGCACTGTTTGTAGAGGAACATGGTCCAAGTGGTCGTTGTCTTCCTTTACTACCTCAGGGAGCATACCACTAAGTAGGGGCCACCGACGATGGAGCCGACCATTTCAGCCGTTTTCGGCGGCTCCGGCGCCTGGATGTCCGCCCACCTCCCAGGACGAGAAGCACACTCCGTGGCGCTACGCGCCGGGGCGCTACGCGCCTCGTCTAGACCAGTGGGCTTCCCCACGTCAGCAGCCACTAGTAGCACTATAAGCGCTTTGCTCCAAACATTTATATGTAGGTGCTGACCAATCACTCCCGCCAATGCTGCGCAGGCGGCTGTGACAGCATAGGCCAGCCGCTCTGCGTCCAACATACTTTTGAATCAACTCCACAGTGTTCTGCTCCGACTTGGACCGAAACGAGAGCAAGAAGGACATGATCATGACGTCATACGATGGCGTTCTAAAGCATCAAATCCGTTCGCACGTCCCTGAAGCCATGCCACTGAGGCACTTCATGCCACCTTCTCGGCTGGCTCACATATTTGTCTGGCCAACTTGGTTTCGGTCTGCGTCGCCATATGAGAAGCGGAATCAGCATGGATCAGCCAGTCGTACGAAAGGCCAACTGCATCATTTGATCACCATTCGGTTTTGTCGAACGCAATGGCGGTGTGCTTCCAAAGATGTTTCAGGGTTGGTTGGTTTCATCTTTTCTCCGGTCATGTGGCTGGCTTGAAGTCTTCTTTTTCCGGGTTATGCGGTCCCAAGTCCTGCAGAATCTCTGGGCCCCCGTGTTCGGCAAGACAGTTTTCTTGTTTACTAAGACCTTGTTGCTTGTTTACATGGAGAACGAGAAAGTCCTCGGCTGACTCCTGAGTGAGCAAACAAGTCGAAGCTGGGTAGTCTAGAAGTTCTTTATTGACTTGCAATCAGGAGGATCAAATGGACCAAATGAAGACTTTCTATAGAGCCTTGTGGTGGCCATTTACAAATTGACTAATGCGTGCCTTAAAATAATCTGGAACATGTTTGGAACACGTCTTCATCAGCAAGGTCGATTGCTGTACCGATCATCCAAAAGGCCCTCATCTTCAACACGACTCATTCTTTGACGGGATCCTGATCCAATCATCTATCCCTAAACCTCCCGGCCCACATCCTCGGAAGGTAGGGACTGATCCCCCAAATACACCTCAACCACCTTCGAAACGGAGCTCGTTGGAGCCCTAGGGCTTACCATTCATAGCTATCGACGTATGCTATACGTCTCCTGGGATGTGCTTCCGGAACCGAAAACAAATCGTTCATCATATTTCCCCCAGGCCAAAGGTGATTTATATCAGGAGGAAAAGGTGAATTTAATGCAGGACAAGGTGATCTAATATAAGGAAAAGCAAAGAACATTGCAGGAAAACACCATGTCTTGGATGCCTTGCCACCCGATATGCCCCCCTTTCCACGTCGAAATGAAAGCTCGTCGAAACGAAAGCTCTCCTCGCCTGAAATCCCGCGGTTGGTGTCGCTGCCAATGTACTCGTGCTGGACCCCTTCCAGCCCGACAGCGCGCAAGCGAAGCTCCGTGGCCTGCGAGCTGCGAGCTCGTGGTGGCCTCCGAGCCTCAAAGAAATGCCATGTAGAAGACCATCCTAGGCCTAGAAGCCTAGGGCCTAGAAGTAACGGAAGTAAATAGAATCTGAAACTATCCAAGGACATGAGAAATCTATCCGATTGGTTTGGGGAAACTCCCATCTTCTATCTGCTCCAGGATGACCGTATACTCTGACTCACTAATTACCATAGAGCTGGACACCTTGCTGTTTTTGGAGGAAGTCGTCTTTCAAGGGACCATGCCATCCACTTCCATGGAACGTGAGAGTGTAGAATGTGTGGGTCTACTCGGTAAGATGCACGGGTAAGTGGTTGGTATGTTAGACTTGGCAGACTTCTAGAACGATCCGTTTGCTAATGACAAAGTGCTGTGATCCTCTACACCATGGGGTTTGCCATCCGTTTTGAGACAACAACAATGTGTGAGTAGGTACAGTTCAGCATTTAATTATATATATAGTTCTATACAAAGCACTTTGCTTCTACAAATTCATGGAGCCCTAAGGTCTTACGTAGGATCTGTCTGGCCATTGTATAACTTTCTCCATGTGCTCAAGTATATTACTCCAATCGACGTGGAGCTTCAGCGGACTGTTCTCCATCATCCCATCCGGCCAAACGGTGGTTCTCTTGCGTGTGGTCGTCACCAATTAGAGCGTCCAGCGTATTCCAGCGTCGAACTGCGAACTCCATCTGGTCGCTCAACGAGAGATAGGTTGCTCTGCCCGTGTCGCCTTTACCAAAGGGCTTCAGCCAATCACCCAGGCCGCTCGTGCGAAGATGAGAAACCAACCCCGCCAGAGTCATCCCAAATCAACTTACAAACATCCCCTCTGATAGGCGATCTGCTCCCCTACAGTGATCCAATGAGTTATGAGATAGATAGATAGGTGCGGTGGTTCTGGTGGGCGCCAAACTCTGACCCAACGCATACCCCAAACAGGGATGGATCAAAACCACCTGGAGCCCGACCAGTCCGGAGTCCACCAGCCGCAGGCCGGTCCACCGGCCGGTCCCCTGGTGCGCCAAACACCTCCTTCTCGAAGGAATCGCAGTGGGAGTTTGGTGGATTTGGTGCTTGAAGATCTGGAATCCACCCCAGATCCCAACTCCCTACAAAGGTAGCCAGTGACCGTAAATAGGACCCGTCACCAGGCTTAGGGGTACCCAACTAGGACAATCGAACTAGGGTTCTGACCCTGCTGGTCCACACGAAGTGGGGGTGGTCTTCTGGAGTGGAAACCTTATTCCACCCGGTCCGGCCCCCCACGATTCACGCACCGAGACTGGTTGTGTGGACCTTGGAGATCATAGCCTTTGACACGGCATAGGGCACCTGCACGCATGCGTGTCTGCGCTCGAACGGAGTAAGGAACGGCAAGAAGCAGTGCAACGCAGCGCGAAACGAACCCGGTTGACTCAAGTTGAAACCAACTATGTTCGAGTTCAGCTGGGAGTTGTGAGGGTCTACTATACAAGCGGATGTGTGACGATGCGTGCATCAACCACCACCATTGGTCAATGGGAAGGACCCAAGGCGGGACACCACTGGCTTTCTTGAAAGGAACCCACTTGAAGGGGTTTCAAATCGGAAAGTACCGGGACTGCATGAGAGGATGACGTGGATCGAGATGGATGGGTGCCAAAAATGACCTATGTCGCAAACACCATATGAGCAGCGGACAAAATTACTTGTGTAGCGCAATACCATTTGACATGATTATCGTTTTTGGTGGGGTCCATATCGTTCTCCAATGTTTCTCCAAACCGTAGTTAGCATAGCATACCAGCACATAGGCTAAAACAAAAAATATGACTCACAACCTCAGATTAGAGGCTTACAGTGCTTTCTGCACAGGAATGGCACAGCACTTGATTTATGCACTCGGACCAACACTAGTAATGTGGAGAAGTAGGTCTACGGAGTGCCTGGCGTGACATTTAGGTCATCGTTCGCTTATCGTTTGGATTATCGTTTGGGAAGTTGTCTGGGATTATCATTGATGAAAAGAGGTGCCCATCGGTTTAGCTCAAATATGCTCAAATAAACTTGCAAATGCAATCGCATCTGGTAACCACAAACATCTTTGTACCCACTACATCTTAACAAGATTATCGTTTTTGGTGGGGACCATATCGTTTTCCACAGAAACAAAGCCCTCAACATAGGTTTAGGGTCATGCCGTGACTAAATAAGTCAGCCAATAATTTTGTCCGTCGCTCATATGCAGAAAAGGATGCAGGGTCTGTGAGGAAGAACGCATGAACACGATCTCTTTTGTATTTGTCTATCTTTGTCTTCCATAGTTGACAGGGCGGCAAAATGGGAAGAGTAACCGAGAACCCTGAGAGTCCAAATGACTCATCTAACAGTAGTAGTAGTAGTAGTAGTAGTAGTAGGGTAAAATAAGTCATTGGAAGTTCTCGGCTGGTGAGTTGTTATATGCATGATTGTTATACCCCTTTCCAACTTCCATCAAAACATCGAAGCTTCTCAACAATCGGAGCGTCATTTCCTTGCCGCGAGTGGCACTCAAGGTGGTGAGGAGCACGGAGAATGAATGCCGATGGTGCTGCAACCACAAAACATGTAACGGAACCGGAATGAGTTGCGTAAAACTTGATCTTCCTGTCACACCCGCTTGCAGGGCAAAATGTAACTTTACCTTGCAAGGAGGGAAGTCATAAGAAGAACAACAACAACAACACCAACACCAACAACAGCAGCAAAGGCAGCAGAAACAACAAAAGGTATACAGTACAATTTTGCATGTTGTCACGACCAAACGTCCAAGTTCAACACATCTCAACAAATCCGAGCATCCCTTTTCAAAAGTGTTGACCAATTTTTCTTCTTGCCACACACTTGGGGTATCTTGGGGTATATAAACTCTTGATTTACAAACCCCCATACGAAAAGGCTCTACATGGCTTTACAATCCAAATGATCCATGTCAGGCGGAGTCTTCATCAAGGGCCTATCGGGGCCCCCTGTTTCGGGGTGTCTATATAATTATACCTCAAAGGTCACAGTAAGGGGCGTCCATGAAAACCACCCCTGAAAGGAGGCCCTGGTATATAGTATTGGAGTTGGGATCTATACCAGCTGCTTCCGGGCTAGGGGTCACCTGGCTGGATATCTCCACACTACGTAAACAGATCTCCTACTCCAGGGCACCCTGACAGGAAGCGCTAGGTAGTCCACAGTCGAACCCGGATGCCTAGACCGCCCATGACCGAAAGCACCGCATCGTGCTTGAATAACAAGGGGGTGTGTCAAGGAATGATTGATTTGCAGTGGTCACCTTTTCAGTCCTTTGCATTTCCTTTGATGTCCTTTGATGTCCTGTTTTTTCGAAGAATGAGAATGCAATCCTCCGGACTGGACCACTCCGGAGAGGCACTTCGGTCTTCAAGACCGTGTGGAACATCACCTGCTCCTTCACCGTCACGTTGGGGAACATGATGTCATCCTGCCGTCGTTCCACCCCCGCCGGCCGCCCTGGCCTCCTCAGGTTGGAGTGGGTAGAAGGGGGGGGTCGACCCGTACCGAACATTGACCCCGGGTCAACCACCCCAAATGTAGGTAAATACATGTAAGTATGCAATACATGGAGTCCTGGAACTAGTCATGGAGTCCTGGAACTAGTCCAGTGTTTGGGATACCTCCAATAGCTTCCCAACGGTTGTTGACAAAGTTATATATTCCTCATTCCACTTCTGCGCGAAGCAAGGCCTCTTGGCGCCTCTTGGCCGTGCGGCCGTGCAAAGTCCAAGATTCTTGAACTTGCGACTTCAATCATTCGTGAGTGGGACACAAATGGACCAAAGCATGTCTCTTATGTCCCAAGCTGTACCGGGTCCTGGGGCACATAGCTCGTGAGGCGTGGGAAGAGGCAGTCCCGCGGTCGCCCGTTCATATGGACTTTGCCTTCATAAGGGGACGTCCTCAGGGCGATCGTGCTGCAGTTTGGAGGTTCCCGGCGGACATACAAACGAATTAGACATGGTGAACCCAAAGGAGAGGCCGGTCAAAGAACAGTTTTTACAGGTTAGGCTTGAGTCCTCCACCCAAATACTGGAGTGCTAGCCAAAGCCCGTGACTCCAGTGGAAAAGGGACTCAAAGCCAAGAATAGCCCGGTGACCAGGGTAAACTGAGGACAAGAAACATTAATTGCAATCTCTTCGATCTTATCGATTGTCATCTGTTTCTGCCACTGGCTACAACCAGGGTGCTGTTTGTTTGACACTTGACATGTGGTGGTTGCTTCCAAGTGGTATGAGAACCCGGCATGCCGAATGCCCAACCTCTTGTGGAGAACGGCCTGCTATACACAAATACATCCATCCTTCTTGCAGTAGTGGCGGTCTCACTCTCACCAGCCGTGGCCGCCGTGGCGCCTTCGTGTCGGCTCCGGGCCTCAGAAGCCAAGGCGCTTCTTGTCCGCTAAGATGTCCAGCAAGGTGGTCTTCCTAGCGGCTTCGGGTAGGAGCTGCTCGCGCGGAGCTGGTCGAGCTGGGAGACGTTTCGTGGCTGGGCTCGCGATGTCTCTCGATGAAAAGGTTCGGACGGTCTCGAGGTCTCTCGTCTCTCTCCATCGCTCTGATTGACCTCTGCCCGAGTCGCGTGAGTTGGAGGAGCCAGTTGGGGGTGCTTTCCAGTTCTTTTTGTTCTTCTGGGGGGGGCGCCAGCACATCCAACAGCCAACAGCACCCCAAGGCTTTGATGCAGTGTGACCTTAAACATGGCAAAAGGCAACTAACGGTGGACCCTTTACAACCAACTGCCAAGGATGTTCCAACAAGCGGATCCAACCATGTGCAACTCCAGGAAGATGGCACATGAAATCATACACTCCCTGGAACATCCTGGAACTATCATAGAAGTGGATGGCATGGCCCCAATTTTGAAAGACCATGTTCCGACTTGTTCAAACAGCTGGGTGGTCAACTCGCGCACTTCCAGGGAGGCTCTCTGCTGCGATGGCGCCCAAGCATCCCACATTCCATTGCAGACGTTTCTATAAAACTAGTGATAGTTGTTTACTGACTGTTACAGGTACTGTAATAGAATAGGGCAAACCCCAGAGATGCATGGCAAACCGGCCAAAAGCAACCTGAAATGAACCAGCTGGTAGACACCAGTGCCTTGCAACAAAGACAAAAACAATGCTGCCAGGAGTCCCACTGCCACTTGGACCCATTAAAGCGACCAAAGTCCCGGGCTCGAAGTGTCCAGAACAAGGTGCCAAAATGATCTTCTCCTCCTCGATTCATGCAGACTCGTTGGATTCTCGTGGGCTTCCACCAAAGCAGACCCTGAAGAAATAACACACATTTAGAAAGTGGGTTGGTTGGACAAATGTCCAAGTTGGGTGGTTTATGGGGACCCCATCACAAAAGAAAAGAAAACATCTTGGGGGTTGTGCCATCTACTCTGAAACCACTGTATACATCTGTCTACTTTGGTGGTTGTTTCAGCACTTCAGCCGATCTTGAGGGGTCTCGGCTGAAGTGCAACGTCCTAGGAGACCCCGCATATCTTTAAATCATGCACCCCAACATTATGAAGCCGTACGAACGACCATGTTGCCGACCTCATGTCCAGTTCTGCTCGCCACAAGTACAGTATCAACGGTTATGCTTCAATCATGAACTCACGCACCCCACAAGTCCAAAGACCACCGAAGCCTTCGGAAATTCATGGAATCTTCTTGGGACAGCTACAAACTCTTTAAAACTTCCTTGGGTATCACTTTGCCTTGTCTATTCTACAGGAACTTACACCAAATGCAGGCCGCGAAGGCCCTATGAAACAGTGCTGCATCCACCATAGCCTGGTCTTCAAATTGAAAGAGCGTCGTTGGTCGACCAAAGGGAGAAACAAGGCCAACAACACCCGCCCGCCCTTGAACTCTCTCGGGCGACCTTTGCCGAGCGTCTTGATTTTGTGGGTCCTTCATCCGAAAGCTCACATCCTGGAAGGTCAACGCCGCATTTCCATATGCCAGTCGCTCGTCTAAGGCAACCTCGGCGCACGGCGAGGTTCGGTTGAACCGAAAAGGGGTCTGCAGTGCTTTGGAGAGACTATCATTTCAACTCCAAAATCACATGATCCATGGTAAAACAGCTTGCATCAATCTATCTTCATGAGTGCACTGGCATCCTTCGGATATACATTAATCATTAATCATGATACGTATGTCGCACTGAGGAAAAAATCGAAAACAATAACACCCCAAGCATGTGTGACCTTGGCTTCTCCCATTGAGCTTCTCACATGACCTTGGCTTCTCCCCCCGGGATCCCTTGAAATTCGTGTCGACCGCACCAAACATTGCACTCGAGTGGCATCACCCGGCTCTCCAGTGACTTGCTCGATGTCCTGGAGCTGCGAAAGTTATGAAAACCACTCTGAAGCAGTCACAGTGGTGCCTGGACTACCCCTGCAAGTCCCTAATTGACGCTGGTAGCTTGGTATCCTGGTATACGATCATAAAGTTACTAAAGTTCAATGTTCATCCTCAAACAGGCCGAATAGAGCAGGACGTATCATCTAAACCACCCATGGGACAGGTTTCACCTTGCACCATCCCGGGTCAGAGTTCCTTCCCCCAAAAGAAACACCGCCACACCGCCTTTCAGCGCCAGTCGATGTCGGTCCTGGCCGATGGACTCCACCACCAAATCGTGGAGATCGGCCACGGTGCAGTCCGATAACTTGGACAAGGTGAGGCTCGTGTCCTCGCGCCGCGGTGGTGACGGTGAACCGCCAAGCGCGGTTGGCGGCAGGACCGCGGGGTTCGGCCAGGCTGGGGAGGATGGTGGAGCGACTTTGCGAAGACAGAAAGCCCAAATGGATGGAAAGCGACCAACCAACGCCGCGGTTTCAGGGAATCAACACAAAACATCGAAGCCTTCCCCACGTGTTCCTGTCTCACCCACCATGTGTCGACTTCCTGTCTTTGCCCAAGCACGCAGCTGGGACATGCGGCCCAAGTGGCCACTGGTGGCCCCGAGTCTGTCAAGGAGATCTCACGTTCACGCTGTTCAACACTGCTTCTGAGTGCTGCCTGCATGATCCTGAAGCAGTCGGCTTTGGTCGAGAGTGATCAGTGGACGGAAGAGGGTTAAGCCCAAGGCCTGCGCAAACCACATGGTGGACTGTCCGTCTGTGATGGTATCCAATCTGAGTTCGTCCCAGTCTAGCAGTCCTGCATCTTTAAATTCCTGCAAATGGGCAGTTTGATTTGCACATCGAGCAGGGTGTTTGCATGTAAAGTGTGTGACCCAAACGCTCCAAACAGCACGACCGGTCCCTGAAAATCTAGGAATTTGAGACCCCAGACCGGACCCCTCCATATGATATGAAAGTCCAGGAGCGTCTGGGTAGCCAATTCGTGGACAGGGGAGAGTTGAAGGGAGGCACTGTAGCAAAACTGGACAGAAATGGACACACTCTACGGGAAGAAAGGCTCTTGCACATGAAGCTACGCAACCTGTTGGTAGATGGCATGAATAGAACCCGCAGGTCCTGGGCGTTTTGAGCCACAGAAATCAACAAAGGCTAATGTCTTTCCCTGCTCAAAATCCAGCTGTCTTTGAACACAACTTCAATGTGCCACTCTTCTTGGAATCACAAAACCCATGACATTGTTTCTGGCACGTCTCCAGTCCCTCCAATGTCGACAAAGGACGCCCCTGGGGGTTGTGTGGTTGGGACCACCCATCCCCCCCAAAAGAAAACAAGTCACCTCCGCGCTGGTCTGAACACTCAGATCCTTCTGAACAGTTGAAAACTCGAGCGCTAGCTGCGATCGATGCCATCAGCCGATATGAGCGATCTAGTCTACCAGGTCACCCATGGTGTTACAGCTGAAGAATCTGACAGCTTCTAGTTCGCCCCAGAGGCATGGCCCGTTTGGAGTCCACTGAACACCGACCATGGGAGAGGCTGATCCTTAAAAGCAATCTCTACCCAAAAGGTTGGTCGAAAAAGCTAGACCATCCTGTCTGGTCTGGAAGTCCACAAGGTAGTGGGCAACCTACCCACGGCTTGAGCTTCAAAGGCCAAGAAAGCTCTGCACCCAAGGTTCTTCGGGCTTGCATTCGGGCAGTGCTCTTCCTTCCCCGGTGCTTTGACCTCCAAGCACATCTGACCTGCCGCTGATTCACTCCCACCAGGTGCCGAGACGATTGGCCAACCCCACAGGGCCCAAAAAAGCAGCAGACTCTTAGATGCTTTTGAGTTCACAAAATTCCACAAATCACCCATACTCTAAGCCTACGTGTTGATTTAATAATCTGAATGCCGGATAACCAAGTCTAACAACATGGAACCTGCAAAATACACATGCCTGCCAGAGCAGAAAAGCCTGAATCCAACATTTTGCAACCCTCACACTATGCGCACTATGGTGCTCCATCGTTTACAATAATCTGAGCACTTGTGCAGCGCAGCACAGATTGGGCCGATCCTATGCTCTCGACTTCAGCGATTTCATCGTTCAGAGGAGACCAAGTCCCCTCAGGTCAGATTTGAGTGGGGGCAACCATGGGAACCCCCATTCCCAAACAAGGAACCTGCAGGTTCTCCACTGACCAGGAGTGGTTCACATCCCGACCGGTGGGTTGACTCGAATCACCGAGCGGGACCGAGACACCAAACAGGGTACCCCCGTTGGGGGGCACATCCCAAGCAGCTTCAGTACTTCCAAGCCCTGCTCCCCCTCCAAAATGTCATTGAACCTCTATGCACTCTATGTCTACAATTGTCTATATTTTATACCTATATATATATATATGCTAGAGTCTATAACACATCATCTGACCATTTCAAGAGTTCTGAAAGTTCTGCAAATTAAATTCCAACTCGCAGCGCACGTCCTTCCCTGTCGAAGACTTGAGGAACTCACACATGACATGGACATGATGAACGAATTATGTACCCCATACTGTATGCAATATTATATACCCTACTAGAAGGATCTCCAAACAGGGACACCCCAAGGATCTCCATGCAGCGTCCGCGCAACCCGCGGCGCGGTACCAGCATGCCCCTCCTTCGGCCCCAGACGACCTGCGGGACCTTCTCCACGCTCCGCGGGAACCGCTTGGTCCACCATGACGCTGGGCTCCGGCATCGCCGGCGTCGCGAGTGGGCGGGGTGGAGCGGAAGCTGTGCGTGTTGAGCTGTAGCGGGATCGGTGGAGTCATGCGAGCCATCCATTTGGATGCCTTTTTGATTTGAGCAACCATGTCGTGCCCATGTTCTCGCAACAAAGAGGTACCTGCACATAAAGGTGGCAGTTCGCGCTTTCTCAACTGCTCCCCCTGGCTCATTATGTCACTTGTATGTGCTTGTATGTGCCTGTCTGCCCGCTGAGCCACTTGCTGCGCGTATCTGGGTTTGGTGGAAACCGAGGCACCTGGTGCTTGGCACTTGGCTCACATGGCCAAAAGGTTGCGTGGCGTTCCGACCAATTGGTTGAACAACCCTATCCTACCTACACTCCCTGAAACAATCATGGAAGTGGCATGGCCCTTCGGATGACCATTTTCCAAATACCAACCATCCTGGTTCGGGCTTCAGGCTATCAAGTCAATGGTGGTTGGAATCCTACTGTCAAAAGTTTGCATCACATCTGTGCAGCTGACCTTTGTTTCTTCTATAGGACCATGTTCCACAGCACAACCATATATAACTATATATCTCTTTTTTTTACACTTCAACGGCCTTTGGTCTAGCCAGGAGCCTGTACATGCACCAAATTGGTCGGGTGGTAGTCGGGGCCCATTTGGGCCCCGACGGGCGGCACACACAGCTCCGCAAACTCTTCAAAGTCCGCAGGAGCATCGAGGGGAGCAAGTGACGGCTCCATCTCCTCCAGGTAGCCCTGTACCACAGCCGCAATTGCTCTGCAAAGTGCAGCCGGGTAGGCCTTCAATGCCGCCGTTCTCCATTGTCCGTTCACACGACCAATGGATACCGTCTGGGGCACCACATCTCGCGTGCGAAACTTTGCTAAAATGCCATCAGCATTGGGCGGTGGGTTCACAATCAGAAAAGTGGTCGGTTTTGCCGACTGTGCACCGAACAGGCCCTGCTGTACATGACAAAGGCGGACATTCGGAAAAGCAAGGAGCAGCTTGATCACAGCCAGCCGCCAAATCGAAGGCTGTTCACCTCCCAGATCCTTTGGATGTTCCAACAAGAAGAAACCGTTGCTGATCAGCATATTGGCCGCAAAACGAATTGCAACACCCAGCAAATCATTCCCTGTCGAGACTTGTCGGACCTCCCTCAAGCGAAGCTCTGGTAGGCCTCGAAGGTGGGTGGCATCCCGTACAGGAAGTGGGCCTCCATCTTCACATCCATGGGAGCGTGCTCTGCTCCACGTCTCGCATGGAGGTCCTGCACAAACAATGCGCAGTAGTCCACAACGAATGGCATCTTTGAACTTATTGAAGGTTGTTGGACATAACAAGTTCCCCCAGGACTCCGAGAACACAATGTCCACACTCAGCACCCGAACACAGTGTGGCTCTGGAACTTGAAGATCTTCGAGGAAGGACTGTAAGTCACCTTCACGCCGATGCCCGGAAAATATATGTGCCATGAGCACTGGCCTGTACTTTAAGACCCTAGGCACATCTGGTAGCTTTGGCAAGTCTTGGCACCATCTCTCCCAGACTCCATCAAAGGACAGGCGGGGCCTACTTCCCAGCTTCTCGGCAATAAACCATGTAGCGGTTGCTGACGTCAAAAATACCTGATGCACTTGTTCCCAATGGGATGGGGCACAGTTCGCATGACATCGAGCACTCCACTGTGTGAAAAGTTGTTTGATCTCATCCACGTGCAACACCGTCTGCATGGTAGCCTCTTTGATGGCAGAGACAGTGATATCAACACTCGAATGGCTGGAGATCTGCGCAATTGCACAGGTCCATGAGGTGCAGAGTTCAGTTTCGGCCTCCACCATAGGCAGCTCATCATGAGGAAGACCCGGTGGCAAAACTGGACCTTCTGCTTGAATTGGGGGCTTCCAAAAAGCAGGTCTCTGTTGTCCCGCAATGACACTATTCATGCCCGGCTCCAAATCCGCAGTCCAACCCCGGCAAAGCGCAGAATTACGACATCTGGCCTGGTAGTTGAGGTGATGGATAAGCGCCACATGCGAGGCATACTGCTTCAGGCAGCTGGGGCATTGAGATCCAACAGCCACACGTCGGCCCATAGTGGTTCTCCCATGGACTTTAAACGCATGAACACTCCAGCCTGCCTTGGTTTGGAAGTACTGCTGGCAACGAATACATCCATGTTGGGATGTGGCCAGGGCAAGGATTTCAGGTCCCGTGGTTTCACACATCTGGTGAAAGTCCGTGGCGATTGCATCATGCCATTCATCCCACCGATGCACCAAAGAGGCCTGTTCCACTGTATGCTGAACAGCACGGGAAATCAACTTTTTCCACCTAGTGGGGGAAGATCCAATATATTGCAACCAGGAAGGCCAGTCCTCAATCAGTCTCCACATTCCCAGCGGAAAACGTCGTTGAGATTGGAGCCAATCAACATCTGCTTGTGCTTGGTGCCACCATGAACTGCCAAGCTGTAGCAATGCCCAGGTAGCATCATTTGCTGCCCCCACTACATGTGCCAAAAATCGTAGGCGAATGGAACGCAGCAGAACCATGGGCGAGACAAATCCCATTTCTTGCTGCAACCTCTGATCCGTCCATTCTCTGACAGCCAAACCTGCGTGAATCATCGCAAATCTTCTATACAAACCACCTAACTTGCGACCCCAAGCAACATTGACTGCCGTAGTGAAGGGAGCCCAGGCTGCCACATTACAGAAAACAGCTGATAGGATCAGTGAGTCAAAAAGTAGCACCTTCTTTCTCAGAGGCAAGGCCTTGTTCCCGAAAATTGCCACGCGAAACTGACCAAGTCTTGCATGTGCAATGGCAAAACGAGACTTCAAGTCCAGTAGTGGTGAGTTGTTCTCAGTCAACCACAGACCCAAGTGCTTGTATCGTCCGACCAAAGCAATCTCATCTGCAGCAGCTTGCGCTACGGTCTGGAGTTTCTGATCGTTTTGCACAAGTGCCTTCTTGAGTCGTTGGCTACCACATCCTCGCAGTTGCAACAGCACCTCACTCTTTCCCTTCGCCATATTCGGCGACATCCCAAAACAAGCAAGCATGTCCATCAGGAGGCCCGCAGTCTTAGAAATACGCTGGGTGAGGTCCAATGGTGTGTCCCCTTGTTGCACAACTGCAATATCGTCTGCCCAAATGGGCCCTAGATACTCTTGCAGTCGCTGTTGCTCTCCTGCTTGTGGTGAAGGGCAGCCAGTCCAAGGGATTTGCACCAACAGGCCATACGACTTCATCTTGTCTTGGACAATACGAAGGATCCGCGTCAGCACAAAGCCAAAGACCAGGTCAGCATATGAATCCCCTGGTCGGGTACCTTGGGTGGTGGCCGTCAGTGTTTTAGTGCCCCGTACACAGTACCAGGTATTATCGAAGGCATCCTGATAGATGCGTTTCAACTGTTCTGGAACATCTGCATCATCAAAGGCAGCAGGAGATTCAATCAAGGCCAGGAAATCCTGATAGGCAGAATGCCCAATTCCCAGCTTGTCAAAAAAGGCACACAATCCAGCAGGTGATTGCAATCCAGGAATAGCGTGCTGCCGAACGACTCTATAAAAAGCGTTTTGGATGTCGATAAAAATCACACCCGTAGAGATTTTTGCTTTCGCACGATTGTCCAAGAAGAGGTGCAACCCCAATGCTGCCAGACCCACCGACTGTTTAGGTCTACCTCCAAGTTGATGAGGCATGGCATATGGCTCAAACTTTTCCATGAGCGCAGACCGAAAAAGCCTGTGATGTGCCTTGCCCAAAGTAGACGAGACCAGCAAACTGCGATAAGACGCGCAGTCATCGGAGGGTCCTTTGCCCTTGTAGGCCGCCACCAACAAGCCGCCTTTGTATAATAGGGGTTCTGTTGCAGTCAAGGTATGCTTCAGAAGAAGGGGAAAACAGACAGTTGCAAGTGCCCCAGCAGCTTTCCTCAAAACCTCCCCAGGAATGAGGTCATCAAAGTACGCTCTACCAGGAGTCGTCCGTCTGAGCACAGCCTCTAACTGTGTCAACGTAGGCAGATGCGACCAGTCAACGACACAAGGTTCCGCCTCAACCTTGCAATTGGCAACCAGTTCATCAAATTCAATTGGTGCACCACCTTCCTGTTCTTGGAAGAATTCCCTCCATCGTTCAGCCCAAGCTTCGTAGGATGTGATGTGTTCACCAGCTCCATTTTGTAGCTTGGGTAATGGGAGAGTCCCTCTCTGTTTGCGTCTCCCGCAGACCACAACTTTTTGTAGGGTTCGATGAAAATCATTTGGGAGGCCAGTCACAGCTTTGTTTGCCACCTCGTGGACATAAGCCGTTCGATCAGTGCGTAAAGCCTGTCGCAAAGTGTTCCGTGTGCTCCACAAAGCTTCAGCTGTGTGTCGGAGCCCCATAACTGTGTGCCATCTGAGCGGCCAGAGGTGATCGTGTGCTTCGGTCAGCACCATGTCTCTTGCCCAGGCCAAAAAGGCAATGCTCAGGTCATAGGTTGCTTCTGCCCGGTGCAACATTCTCAAACGTCGCTGTAACACCAGCCTTTCCTCCCGAATGCTCCAAGTAGCAGCCGAAATGAAGGTTGCCCTAGGTGGGTGTCTGGCTGCAGGAAAACGTCGTTCCAACCACGCAGAAACTGCTTTGGTCAGTCGCATAGCATGGTTGTGCACATTGACCTGCCATGGGATAGTTGGTAGATGCACTTGCAAATCTTGAATGTCCTCCTGCGTCATATGCATGATCTTCTGTCGATCAAATTGTGGCAACTGTCTTTTTTTTGTTTTCGGATAGATCAGATGCACCCATACTGCCAGCGGTGAATGGTCCATCTCAAGAGTCCCAGCATCCAAGCTCGGCAGCAAAGTGCTCCATTGACGAGAGGATCTCCAATCCAAGGGGAATGCCACGTAGTCACATCTCGCTGAAACTTTTCCATCCCCTCTAGTCCAGGTGATGGAGGATCCCACCTGACAATCATGCCACGTGGATGGCAGATACAGGCAAAACTCCTGTAAAAACTGCAAGAAGAGCTTCGAGGAGTAGCTGGACTTGCTTTCCAGTTCAAACTCCCCCACATGCGGTGGCATAGTCTGTGCAAAGTGCGTATTGGCATCCAGACCACAAACCAGGGTATGCTGTCCGGGGAGAAAAGCTCCGCGAGTTTTGATCATCAAATCATTCCACCATGAGACATGCTCACATTCCGGTCGACTTACATGCGGTGCATGTCCAGAAATGATGAGAAACAGCTTGTTCAAAATCTTGGCCTGCAGAATCAATAGTTCAGGGGCGTCCCAATGCACTATCACATCCTCTTTTTTGAGCAACTGCGTCGACTTGCCTTTAAGCATGCGCAAAAGCCAAATTTCACAGCCCCCACGGCCATTTCTGGCAGCAGCCACAAAGCGAAAATGAGTTGCCGATGGGAAAACCCCTGTTTGTTTGGATCTCGTCTCCTGAAAGCAGGCAATGTGCACACCATGTGAGACAAGCTGCTGGCGAATGTATTCACATCTTCCAAGAAATGATCCATTCTGCCGCACCGCAAAGAAAGAGCCCACATTATACGTGAGGACCCCCAGGTCCATCTTGGCTTCCCCAACAACTGTCTGATGTAATCCTTCCACAACTGGCTGCGGGAGGACTTCACTTTTGTCAACTGGCGAGAAGACCGCATCACTTCGGAGTTCTTCACCCTCCAAGACAGGATACGCATCATCCATGAAAGCAGATTGCACATAGAGCCATAAGAGCTCAATCGGCATAGGATCCCCGAATAAGGCACCCTGTAGGGCAATTTGAGGAACCCCCAAAGGTGGGTCTTGACCACATCCAGCCTTTGCCAGCACATCAGCAAGTTCATTTCCCAGGATAGCTGAGTGAGCTTTGACATGAACGAAGCTCTGCTTCCCAGCAAACATAGTCTGCATAGTTTGGAAGATTGCTCGCACCACTCTCCCTTGAATGGAAACCATATCAAAATTCCAGATACCAGCCGCTGGATATCCACATGAGGTGGCATCGAATTGGAAGCATACATGGCCTTCGAAGGCTGAAGCCAATCTCCACACTCCCGCCTGGAAGAGTGCTTCAAGCTCAGCCGCTCTTGATGAGCTCTAGTGCACTTCCGCCCCATGCCAGCTATCCTCGAGGACTTCTGCCACCACCTGGCCACAAGCTGCATGCAGAAGGAATTTTTGTCCTGTCATGCCAGAACCAATGACCACAAAGGCCCAACCAGCCGGCAAGTCTGCGTCTCGAAAGAAGGAGCCATCCGTAAAGATGTCAAGCGACACAGCCTCTTCAATCCGGCCAAGTGGCAAACTCAAGAGTTCCACCAACAAGTTAAGAGGCAAGTCATTGGCAACCGCGGACAGATCCGGCCATTGACAGCTAAATGTGTCAGTCAAACTTCCCAAAAGGGTCTTCAGCAACGGCATCTTCAGTATCAATTGAGACGTTGAACAGGGAGTCATCGGTTGATAGTCTGTGACTATGTACTCGCCTGCCTGATAATATCCGTCATCCAGGGTGTAAAGGTCTCCCTTGAACAAAGGTGGGTTACCTGGCGGAGGCAAACCAACAAAATGATCACGAAAGACAATCTGGGAAATGTCCTCAGAGTCTTGAGATGACCACAAAGACTCACTCCAAGAACAGTCAGCACTCAACCTCTGATCAATTCGCCCACAAAACGACCTATTGTAGGTCAAAGGGACCAAAGCAAATGTCATGCTCAGAGTCCAACAAAACTGGCGACAAGTGATGCTGGGAGCGCATCCTTCATGGTCTGGTCGACCTGTGGGGAAAGCATGCCTTGAAGGAGAAAAGGCACGATCCATCTGAGACGCCAGCAAAGGCTGTGGAGCAGGCTTGCTGGCGGTATGGAAATACACCCCAAGCTGGATGAAGGAAACATTGTTGTTGTCTGAATAGTCCGTTTCCCATGATGAAAGGAAGTCATCAGCAGACGATGTTCCACTTTCTGATTCCAATGCCAAGGTACTCGAACAAGTAGATTGGTCGGAGACCTCAAAATCCCGTGCAACCTCATACATCGAAATGCGGGCTCCCGCATGGAAAGCTATGGTCTCAAACCATCGGTAGTACGCATTCTCGATGCGCACATAGCACTCATATGTCCACAGACACTGGTTCAGTGGGTTCACCTCATGAAAGAGTTGTCCAGCCGCAGTGAATCCATTTGGTCGAAAGGCCAGGAAACTTGCAGACCAAACCCCCCCTATTGGCATATGGTAGTGCAAAAGGACCGGTAAGTGATGTTCACTGTCCATGTCTGTCACAATGAGGACTGGTCTTGGCACTTGCTCAACGAAAGGAACTGGTCGCACAAACGTCCTATGTAGCGCTCTGTCATACAGGACATCCTGCCAGATCCATTGTAGTCTGCGATCGACATTTTCTGATCTAATGAAAGGCCAAGAGCGCACATTCCGCACTGGGTGCATTTGCTGCGAATAAGGATGGAACCACATATCCACAACAATCTCGAAGTCACGTGTGGCAGAAAAGATGTAATGAAAGAGATAGCCAGTATAAACATGCCGCTGCATGCAGGCATACTCATCCCACTCATCCAAGTCAGGCAAGTGTAGCTGCGGGTTGGAGGATGCGGCCCTCCTTGAAGCCCAGCTCCCAGCCTTTTGCAACATGCTGTAAGCATCATCGTCCATTCCATCGGAGTTCTGTATGTAATCATTCGGTACCGTCAGGGTTGCAGTGTTATCCCTGGTCATTGCGTGTCCCAAAGATCCAAGCAGCCCGGTAGACACTTCAGGTGGCATCGAGGTCCATGTGATTTGCGAACTTCCAGGACAACTGTCTCCAGCAGTCTCATAGGACGTATTAGGAGCTCTCATTGCAGCTGGACGAGTACGAATGGTCAGGAGGTCACCTGGCCGAAAAGAGACAAATTGCTGAATATCAATGGGCTGGTCATTGAGCTCCAGGCAGAACTCATCCGGTAAAGGCACATTGTCCTCTACCCAAGCCAAGACTTGCAGAGTCGAAACCGTTTGTGTGGCAAAGTACACCAAGAATCTGACTTCACCTCCAACCAATAGTTGGATGAGCACAGGGATGTCCATTCCCCGACATTCATCAACCAACAATAGCGTAGGCAAGTTTTGCTCCACCTCACAAACAGGAAAAGCTCGGAGTTGGTACGGAGTCATCGACCTGCATAGGCCCATACACCAGTTCGTGAAGTCCCAAATGGGCCCATCCACTTGTAGGAATCGCGAAGGGCATCTCTCCTCATTTGCAATACACATTTCCTGTTCAAGGATCACACATTGAACCAGCAAATAGTCATCCCCAGAGTACCATGGACAACCATTCCAGTACTCCGACAAGTGTTGCCGCGCAGCCTCCATTGACTGATCCCGAGAAAGTGAGTATTGCGGGTAGTCGACTGGTGGGGGTCCACTGCTCGGCCCACTGGAACTGATCTGGATAGATCGTGTATATCTGTCTGATGACGAAGAGCCCGCCTGGGCGTGTCCCACACTTCGGCCCATGTTGGGATGCTCCAGAGTAGTGTGTCCTGAATCTCCCGTTGTTGCATCATCAGGAGTCGGCCATGGAAATCGCTGCATGAATGATGAACTATCATATTCTTCATATCCCGAGGGAGTTGCAGTGTTGTCTCCCAAAGGACGGCACATTGTTGAAGGGGTGCAATCCTGTGGTCCATTCTTTTGGAAGAAGACAATATAAGCGCCAGCCCTTGCACCCAAAATATCGCCTGCCCAAAAAAGGAGATGCGGTCGTTCCATGTCTCTGGCATACCAAACGGATGGCTCATCCAAAAACTGGCCTGTCAGACGATGAAAAATCCTGCCAACTGTGTCATGGAGGTGAATCTGAACACTACCCCGCACAAATGGCATGGTCAAACATTCCACATAAATTGGTAGCCACTCTGGCTGCACCAGCCATTGAAGGAGGAGAAGAGGCACCACTTGTCCTTGGATACCCACATGCGGAGTAGGGTACACCCAGACAGCTTGAAATTCGGAATGATGTGCCACATTCCATGCTTCCAGCACCTTTTGTGTGAAATGTTGATCAAGACGAATCCTAATAGTATTGGCATTTCAGACAGGCACACCAGTATGTTTGTGAAAGTACGAACGAATCTGGACCAAACGTTCTGGCCCTTTCACAATGTGACCAGTCAAGGCTGCTTTCACGACATCAAAACCTTGATCATGTGTCATGGTTTGCATCCAGCCCAAATGCGGGACCTCAGGTGGGTTCATTTGCAAGACAGTGTGCCTGCTCAAAGAAGCGGCCGCCTGCATCAATGACAGATTTGCCACATGGTCAGCTTCCTCAATGCTTTCCATGTGCAGGATCTCTGATCCCATACAGCTGGCGTCCAAGCTCACATCCACATTCAGTTTAATACCTGGAAATGTTCTCCAGTTGACCAATCGTGGGAGTTCATGAATGCCAGAACGAGCCAAGCATGTGTTACCTGCCTCCAAACAAACCGCTTCCAAACCCAAGATCGTAAAGACTGGCCAAAATAGATGTCCATGTCGGAAAGCAGTTGCTTCAGCTAGCAGGAGGGCAATGTTCACTATGTGAGTTCGATCATATGCGCGTTGTGCAAAGACATTCCAGATCAGAAGGTCCCAATGATCAGCAATATCCTCCTCTGCACGGTCCACAAAGCCACTTTGCGACCTCACAGTCATGGCAGTTCTCATCTGAAAAAGGCTTCCAATGTCTTCAGACAGGCAATGATCATGTTGTGCAATTCCCAAGGTGAGACCCGTGCCATGCGGCTCGTCAATCATGTCATGCCATGTCCATTCCATTGTAGTGGCAGGCGCATATTTGTAGAGTCGGCAAAGACTGCCGTCCTCACCACACAGATCACGAACGTGCAGAGTTGTTGCCAGAACCGCTAAAGTGATAGCAGTAACACTGACAGCATATCGTTTCTGAAATCTGGCCCCAATCACATCGACCAAGTATGTTCTAACACCCAGGCGTACAGCCGACAGGGTGACAGCCACAAGGTCCACATGAGGTTCCCGTCGCAAAACCATCGGTGGAAGTGCCGGAAAGACAGTTGCAACCATCAATGCTTCCCTATCAACCTTGTCAGCCCACAAACGAAGGAAATCCTTTGAAAAGGAGCGCGTCAGTTGACAAACACAAATGCGATATTGGGAACTGATTCCAGATGCAGTTGGACCCGCATACCAGGTGTGTGCAGCAATCATGTGGTAGACGATCTGGTAATATTCTGTAATGTATTTTTTCAACACATCATCTTCGCTTTCTCCGACACAAATGCCTCTTGTCAGTGAGTACTCTTCCAATCGACACACTCCGGACTTCTCAGGGTGCTGCTGCTGGGAAGTCTGCATGAAAGAGCTGACATCACTCGAGTGCCACAGGTGAGATGAAGACTGGCAGACTTGCTGTTTTGGTTGTGCTCGAATCTCCACGAAAGCCCCATTCGGAACAAAGACAGCATCATCACCTTCAAAAGAGACCGTACGCTCCTCTGCTTTCCAATGTAGCCTCAATTTCTGAGATGCATCAAAGAAGCGGAGTGCTCTGCTCTTGGAGATAATGGCGACAATATCAGAGACTGTGGCTCCTGTTGGGACAGTGACTGCACATCGAGCAAAAGAGTTAGGCTCATATATATCCACCAAAATCGTCATCATGTCAGACTCCGGCGAGGCAATGAGAGCCAAAACATGCACATGAGTGTGTGCATCTCGCAGCCTTGGAGGTCGGGGCAGCACCAACAAAAAGGCCGGCTCAGCGTTTTGAGGAAAGCCACAAGAGCGCTTGACCAAACCAGTCCAATCCTCCGTAAAGGAGCTGATCCAGAGCCTTGTCTCATACCACTGTACCATAGCTCGATCAACCTGCAGCATCCAGAAGGAGACTTTTGCTCCTTGGGTGAAGCGAATCTGGAGAAGCACTTCTGCTCCAGTCAGCAATCTATATACTGAGTCTTCCGCCATTCTGGTCATCAGAGATTCGCGATGTGTCAGATACAAGCTCTGCTGCATCAAAGAAACCTCTGCAACCTGTTCATCCAGACTCCTGAAAAGTTGATCCAGTTCACAAGCTTCGAATGGCAGATCTGATGGGATGATCTGTCGACCTCTATGCCGCGCCACAAGTTGAACATAGGCCCCATCAGGAAGTTCAGGTGTCTCGAATGCGGAGAAGGTGTACACATGCACCACATCGTTCCAGATGATCATGAAATCAGACAGGACTTGATGGTGCGGCTGCAAAGGTGGGCCAATCAGCAAGTACACCCATTCAGCAACAGTCGCTAGTATAGGATATCGCAAGGCCGTTCTTCTCATCACATTGCGATATGTAAAGTCGACCAAAGCAGCTTGATAACCATGTTGGCGATCTTCCGCATTAGTTCCAATCAGATTGTGTCGACTCGGGAATTCCCCTGGCAAAATCAGTGGTCTCCGTATAACATGGTAACACACCGAATCAGGTTGATCATTCCAAATTGCAAGAATCTTGTGCTGCCAATTAGGCTCTTCCATCCGAAGGTCAACGTCCACTTGCATCGGAGAGGTCCCTGCCGCAACGCCAGGAAGGAGCCAAAAGGTGGATCTGCCTGCTAGATTTGGAATTTGTCCAGAGATTTGTGCAGCTGAATTGCTTCTAGCAATTGAGGCATACACTAGATCGTCCCAAAGTCGGGCGTGGTGGTGAAGGAAAGAAGGGGTTGTCCCTGACGTTTGCATCAAGGACCCATCATCTAACTCTTCCATTTCACATTGGGCAGTGTCAGGCACACCTCCCATCTGCATTGATTCCCAAGCGAAAAGGACAGCCTGTTCGAAATACCAGGATACACTCCTATGCAAATCATCAGACCGTCTGGAATCATATTCAGGGAAGTCAGCCGCAAAAGAGTTTGCTTTATGGGAGGCATGTGGAGGATGTTGGGCGACAGCCGTGACATGTTGTCCCATAATGCAGAAAAAGAAAAGCGTCACACGGATTCGCGGTGGATCTTGGCAATATCTATGAACTCTGTGCACACGTCCACAAATTCGCCGCTCACACCAAAATGATGATCTTCCTTTGAAACACGCGATCATCATGAAAAGCAAAACTGCTTCAAGGCAAACCAATAAGGCATGTCCAGTCGCAAAAAGGGCCCAAGACACAAGAATGCCAGCACATTGAAGAAGATCACTCCAGCATTCTGCCATGTCGTAGCCAAAGTACTCATAGATGGCTTTTGCTCCATACCAATGCAGTCCCGAAAGCACTGGCCACAGACCAAAGTCCAACGATTTAAACACTGATCCCCCCCACTTTAAACAGGGGTATCTCATAATCCCAAGCCAAGCATCAAGCGACAGCACAGATCCTAGTCGATCTGATCGATGCCATTCTTCAAATGGGCATTCATATTGGCAGGCTGTCCGCCCATCGCTGTCGCTGCCGACTTCCCGCCCCGGTCTCCATAGGGAGAAGTCCTGGAGCGTGATCTCTGCCGCATTGGCATCGCCCCAAATGGCTGTAGGGCTGATCTGCGGGGCAAAATCTTTGACTTCTGATGCTCTTCTTGACTCTTCAAATCTTCCAAAAGCTCCTTCATACGATCTTGATGCCCTTGGTATCGCTTCATGTCCTCCACAATCGCCTCCTTGAACATCTCCAGCACACTCTGTGAAGCCGACTGCAGCTGTTGCTTGAGGTCTTGCTCGAAGTGAAGGACTTTGTCCAACTCCAAGATCATTGTCTCGCCATTGCCGGCTGCTGGCTGCCCTGGCTCCGACTCTTTCACCTCTTCGGAGAACCTCTCGCTCAATCCACTGGTGCGATGAGGCATTTGAGGTGACATCGCCATAGTCTGGAAGTGCTTGGCAATCCCATTTTGGATCTCCGCAGACAAATGCTCCATAAGCGCTCCATTGAGGATATGTGCCATGCCATCCATCACCTTGGGAGGGACTTGTGTAGGCTCTTCCGGGCCAAAGAGATCGTCCTCCATGTCTGACAGCTGATCCTTCATGCCGGCATCGGCAACATCTTGAAAAGTCCCTTCGTCCAACTTCTTCTGTTCGGCATTTCTTTCCAGCTGCAGCTTGTCGATCTCTTCCTGGAGGCCCTTGACATCCTTCTCGTAGCGCTCGAACTCGGCTGCATAGAAGGCCTTGAGTGTCTGCTTCCATGTAATCCACGACGCCTTCTTGTTCTCGAGATGATCTGTTTTCTTTTGCAGTTTGGTATCGAGCTTCTTCACCAAATTCAACTGCTTCTGCATCGCTTGCCTCGATCCAGTCACCACCTTCGGCTTGACCAATTCTGTAAGCTCCTTGGGTAGTTTGCCCGGATTCTGCTGCATGTAGGTCTTCAAGATGGCTTTGAGATCTCCATCCGAAGCTGAGCTGGCCAATGCTGGCTGTGACAATGAGACAGGCGTAAAAGTAGGGAAGGCATCCAAGTCGACCTTTGCTCCATCGTAGGTTGGAAAACCTTCTGACTTGTTTGTCGGCTTTTCCACCGGCTTCGACTTGGCATTCTGCCAATTCCCTTTCCACGAATTCTGTGTCTTCTGAGACCATCGTCCTTGTTGGTTCCATGACATATCCTCCAGCTCACGATACCTAGGCACAGAGTGGTGAGTAGCCAAAAGCCGCAGGGCCTTGTTCAGGCGATCACGCAGCACCAACGAAAGTGTCCAGGAGGAACGAACTCGAAGACGATGGATGAGTTTCCTGGCCTTAGACCTACGTGTACGCTCACGGCGGTGCCACGCAGGAGAGCACGGAATGGCGCAGGAAAAAACCCGTCGAGGTGTAGTAACCTCTGGGGTCAAAAGTATTCCTAGCTAAGCTAGGCGATCCTTTGAGCCCTAACTATATATCTACACATATAGATACATATAGAGAGAGAGAGATACAGTAATTATACGGGTGCTACATTCTCCCTCCCAAAATGCTGAAGATGATGCTCCAGGAACTTGCCACACCTCAAAGTAGGAACCACGGCCACATGATCAGCCCAAGGTCACCATCTGTGGACGATGGGTGTGTTGAAATAGGGAGATCTGGCAACGACCCTTGGTTGGGGTCCCCCTATTTTAGAATAGACAACACATTCATATACAATAAAAAACATCTAAAAACAAAAACATGTTCTTTGCAGAGCGGTATTTTTTTTATAGAATAACTACAACGGATGTACTTCAATACTATCTCTGAAAAGCATTGACCTTCCAAAGGCATGAAGCAATGATAGAAGGAATGGAATGGTAGCAGTTCTTTGCAGTAGAAATTTGGAGCAACCAAGGGTCGCGTCATGTTGCGTCGATTTCCTGCATCAAACCGCGTTATGCCTCTCATGCATTGCAGCCTTCTGCAAGATTGAGAACACACAACAAGTCAACTGGCAATGAATGGACAACATAATTACACTCAAACCTTGGTCAAACACTGGGGCAATTTGTATAAGTTACACTTGCCAGATCCAACTCATCAAGTGACCCTGTCACACCAGCAAAACACCTGGCCACAAGGCCAGGTGTTTATCCCGTTTATGCTAAAGTAACCACAGTAAAGTTGAGCACCCACAGTTTCTGAAGGCCAACACTGGGTGAACCTGAAGGGTATAGCACTGAAACTGCAGTGCGAGTTGCAGGGGTGTGCCAGCTGCATCTGAATCTGCACCTCCCTCATCAGGTAGGCCTCGCATGAAGCTTCTTTCACCGCTTCACCACAGATTTCCATACGAATCAACGAGACTGGGACCAATTGGACCGTGATTTGTGGAACTTGGACTTCCCCACGTCATATGTCCTTTAATGTCCTTTATCTTGCCTTGGGGCGAAAAGAAGGATAGGTTTGAACTAGAACACCTTGTGTCCTCACTCCCTTGGGTCAGGCCCATCACTCCCGGCCGCTTTACAAGTGACTCTGGGCTTTTGGGGTGAACATGCCATGGAAGGCAGGAACATGTTATTGGGATCAAGCCCAATGGAAGAGCCATCGGCCAAGTCGGAAGAAGGAAGCCAAAGACAGCACTTAGAGAAGGGAACTTACATGATGGGGTACGACGGCCGCAAGGTCGAGCTGGAAGGATATGCTGGTTCATGTTGGCAAGCATCGCAGTTCTTTCACAAGAGAATCGCAGCTAAAAAGCGGAGAACGAGCACCTGAAAGAGGCTATATGTGTTTTGTGATATATAGGCAAGATAGCCGCCCCAGAAGAGGTGCCCACGGCTGTTGCCGTCATGGTAAAGGAGGCCCCACAGCACCCAAAAGAGCTCAATGCGGAGCGTATCAAGCTTTGCAGTGTCAAGGAGCAAATCCACAAGAAGGAAACACACATTCATGCTTGGAAGCGTTGACTGGAGGTGTGCAACAGAAGCGGCACACAGGTGTCATTGCAGAGCTTCAGGAACTGAATGAAACGCCTGGAAAAGGAGAAAGACTCTTGGTGTGTCGACCGATTCGGCAAAGGAAAATGCAGAGTCCAAGGAGTCGGAGAATCGAAATTGCGACCAGAGTTGAAGACTGTGAAGAAAATTCATTACTATATATTGTGTAGAAAAATGGTGTACGCCACTCAGTTGGAAAGACGCAATTCCTGGAGCAACTTCAAATGGCCAATCCGCATCGGAGCGATGCAAGGTGCCACCACAGGGGTGGACCCCGGCGTCACCATGGGCGGAGAGCATGCTCGGTTCGCTCGTGCAGACTGCGACTCGAAGGCTGAAGCCAGAATTGATCACCGGAGTTCCAATGATCCAATGAGAATGCAAGACGGTCCAGGGGCATGCAAGATGACCTGGCAATCGGTGTGGGATCTTGCGAAACTAGTGCACCAAGCAAATGGAAGTGCCAAGACTGCCCAAACGGTCAAAGAGGAGAAGGAGCCTCGAGTGCCAGGGAAGTTTGCCAATGAGTCTTGCAGGCCAAGACTGCCAAGTCTGCTCGAATCAGAAGAAGGAATCCACCGGAGGGGCCTTATATCACTCCATCTGGTGGGAAGAAGCCCAATCCACTGTGAAAGCACACATAAGCACGCCAAAAATCAAACCCAAACGCTGGCGGCTGTGGCTACTTTCTGGGTTCCTGATCACTCGAAGAATCAAACAGCCAGGGGCAGCAACGTGAACAAACATATATAAACTACTATTCAATACCCCATAACTCATAACATGATCCTGCTAAACCCCACCATCCTCCAAATCCTTGCCCCCCACCCTACAGATGACACCTGGGCTCGCAGATGTCGAGACCATTTCCACGTCACTTCTCGGTGTCGAAAAAACTCCGTGCCCTTCGCAGGTGCCCGCGCCTCGCCTGCATGCCCTGCTCCTGAACCTTCTGCTTAGGCACTGACTTCATCGCGAAGATCCTTAAGATCGGTGCGTCTTCGACGGCCGCGCCGCTGGAGTCCAAGGGAGTCCAGGGAAAGCGCTACAGACCGTACTGAGTGACTATAGTGAGTGCTACTCAACATGGGAGGTGCGTACCAAATGATAAATTTAAAGTCTTTCAAGAAGCTGTCCTTCCAGCTGAGTGCTCACGAACTCGCTCCTTTCCACCAACACCGTTTCTCCCACCGGCGAAGGCGCCAACCCAAATAAGCCATAGAAAGATGGTAGAGCAATCCAAGGCTACCAAAAGCTGGCGCCCACACTCTTATCGGCGTACCAAGTACCCACTTACATCCTCTTTAACTACATAGTGCCTGATTTTTGGGGTAGCATGTTTCACCTGATCAAGGAAGCCAAATAGAGTGGAACTACTCCACTCGGCAGAAACCAATTTTTGCGCAATACCACCTCACACATCGAGTGACGCTCTGCTCCGCTGGGAGCATGCGCTTCGTCCGTCACTTCGGTCCCGCTGGGTGCTTCGAGGTGCTCATTGGTCTTTTTGTAACGGACCTTGGTGACTTCGCCAGAGGAGCCTCACCGACCAGACGAAGCGACCGCTTCGCCGCCCCGGGGACGAATTCGCTGGGGTGAAGATCCCCGGCGGCGGACCGTGAGAGCAACAATTTGCTGATTCAGTGCGAAAGGTGAGGTGAAAGAATGAGGAAAAACTGAACTTAGCAATGTATAGCAATGTTAATTTGAGCTCTAGCAGCTAAAGGATGCTAGAGGTATATACCTCAATATTGAACGAATGCTCAAGGAAACCATGCTGTCCCGTCCGGCGTCCCGGTGGGAAGGCTCGCACGGCTCGCCACGCAAGGATCTTGAAGGGATTGCGGGAAGATCTACAGGAAGATCGACAGGAAACCATGGTTGAACATACACCAACACGTCAGTTCGCAGATGTTCCCTTCAAAGCAATCAATTCTGGGAAAGCTGCAGTTCACAAAAACATCGAGCAAACATGAATGCTATGCCATGCATGACAAAACCGGGATTGTGCACACGAAAAACACAAAACAAACCTGTGACTTCGGTGTGTGCTCTTTTCTTCCCCCCAAAAATCGATGAAGTCACCCCTCAAAACACGTCCAATGGCGCGCGCTCCACGGCTCGACCTTCAGGATCCACTGCCTCCGACGGCCTGAACACACGAAGGCCAAGTCACCATGGAGGATCCCTGTCCACCAAACGCCCGCGACGCGCGACTCGCCCCCCTTTTTTTCCGTCCAGACTTCGAGGTCGGCGCTCACCTGGAGAATCGCGAGCGCTCGAGTCGGTGACACCCCCAAGGCCCGACCATCCCCATCAAGGCCCCACGGCTGTGCAGGGAGCAGTGGATTCATCAAAAGCGTCGGACATTCATGGATATGATTTCCGGACCAGCTGCTTCCAAGTGGTCACCTAGCTGGAGAAGCCTGCAGTACTTATAGAGTTCTCCATTTGGAGGCCCATTGGAAGGGCTAGGTCCAGGTATATCTTTTGGTGTCTGCATTCCTTGGAACCTTGAGAAGGCTCGAAAGCACTGGGTGTATAGCTACAGCAGATTTCTCCCAACTGTGCAACATGTTACTGCCTGTTCATCTCTAAAGCCAGCCCAATTCGGCCATAGTTGGAAGATGTTGGAAAAGGTTCCCGAAGTCCGCATCTTCTCGGTAAAATACGTGTCAGCTCAGGAATGATCCATTGGTGGGTCCTGGAAAGTGTCGCAAAACATCAACTGCGATCATGCTGAAGATACAAACATATGATCCAATCGGTTCACATATCTACCATCCTTTCAGCGGTGTGTTCATGGGTCTCCGGGTTCTCGTGCCTGAGAGCTGCTTTGTTCCCCAGCACCAATTCAGTTTGTATGGCTTACGCATGTCGCCAACACCTGATTTCCCATGCACACCGAGAAAGAACCTCTCAGCGCCCAGAAAAGCTTTCGCCTTCCGATCGGATCGGGACGCAAGTGTTACCAGCTGTCCATGACCGCTGACCACAAGCGACCCGACGGTCCGATCTATCATTGTCTGTCCTGATAAGTCCCCTGCATGCAGTTGGTATGCATATAAACAAACACACACACTCTCTCTCTCTCTCTCTCGCGCTCTCTAGCCTTCAAATCGAACAACTAAAGCGTATATTCCGCTCTCGAAGAAATGCACCAACTTGCGGGTCAAAACCTTGTTGCACACCTCTTAAGCCACAAAGGCTTGGCTTGTTTAGTAAATGTGCTTGAGACCCTTTTGTTCAAAACAAACTTAAACAACAAAACAACAACAACAACAACAACAACAACAACAACAACAACAACAACAACAACAACCACAACCACAACCACAACCACAACCACAACAACCACAACCACAACAACCACAACCACAAC
>CAXAMN010022773.1:246891-303804 GCA_963970005.1 Durusdinium trenchii | reverse complement strand
ACCACAACCACCACAACCACAACCACCACAACCACAACAACCACAACACCACCACCAACAACAGCAGCAGCAACAACACCAGCAGCAACAACAACAGCAGCAGCAACAACAACAACAGCAACAACAACAACAACACGTCGGCACTCTATTGTTTCGGAGCGCCCAAAAACACCCACCCACCCCAACCGTCGTCCCCGCCCACGTGACGTCGCTTAAGCGACTGGGAATCGCTCCGGCTCTGCTGCGAACTGGAGCTGCGCTGCCGCCGGAACTGCGCGCTCGGCGGCGAGGCCGCCCGGTGGATCCCCAGTCGGTCCGAGGAGCCACGGCGCACCTGGCGGTCGGTCGGATCTGCGATGGACCTTTTTAATCCTTTTTAGATGGGCCAAGGAAATAGGAGGGTTGTTGGAAAAGCGTAGGTTGTTTTTCATGTGTTTCTTTTCCCAGTATGGTCCATATTGATGCTAAACGCATGCCTGGTGCCTTTCGTTGTCTTTTCTATACAATTGGCACATACATCTCTTGATCTGCGAGCCAAATGAAACAACACAAGCACCACTGCGCAAGATTGAGAACTGGACAGCGAAGTCAACTCATTTGTGATGTAGCCTATTGTACTGCCTAATGTCTGGAACACATAATTGAAAACATCTGGAGCCTTCAAAAGGCCTATATTCTATGACGGGACACTCCCGGCTTGTGCAAGAATCTCCGAGAACACATTTGGCGGTCATGACAAACCACGACATTGGTGGGGAACAAACATCCCGGTCTAGGCCAGGAAGGTCAAATCAAATGCAATGATTTAGGGCACTGACCCAAATAATACTTCTTCAGTCAGAATCTCAGGTGCCGTCCCCACTTCTGAAAGATCTTGGGGTCATCAAAATGTAGCACGGACGCCTTCTCTCTACCAGCGATGTTCTGAGCTTCCTCTTTGCCTCAGCAGCCGGCACAGCTTGGTATTTGGGGCACCCGCGGAGGGAGCTGGTGCTGGAGTCTTTGTTCGGGTGTTCAAGAGACTTGTCTGCTTCCGGGCAATCACTCCATCACTCCTTTTTGTAGCATTCTGCCAGCAAAGACACACTTCTCAGCGTCAAAAGATCTGATGGCAGGGTCGTCCATGTCCAACGGAACATGGACAAGTATCCTTTCCTACCAGCTGCTTCCGGGCTAGGGATCACCTGGCTGGATATCTCCACACTACGTAAACAGGTCTCCAGACAGGGCACCCTGACAGGAAGCGCTAGGTAGATTGAACAATGCAACATGTTTCACTTCTCGGAAAACCACCTGAACATCGGTTTCAATCGGCAACACACGCTCACGCTCATCAAAGTCAGAAACACATGCAAGCTTACTGGGGAAGCGAGCTTCCCGGGAGGGCACTACTGACACTACTTATGCCATCCACAAAATCGAATCATTCAAAGGTCCTGATGATGACAAACGAACTCCAAAGTGAGGATCCAACAATCCATATCAACAGCCAACAACCCTGTGATTGCCTGAGTGTTTAGGAACATGTGATTTCTTGCACACCCGGCAGCAACCAGTGGTGCCTGGCAATGAAGCACCCCGAACTATTTCAATACATGATTCGACTGGGCGGGAGCGGAACTCCTGTGTGAGTGAAAGCACCACCCACAACTGACATCTCCACTCATCCATTCATACACTCCAGTGCTCGTCTGCTGGTTGAGGCCCTGTCTTTCCAAACCGTCCGTGAAAAGCGACCGAGCGGCTGGTCCACTTCGTGAGCTCCTTCTTGGTGACAATGGCGATCAGCCGACAAATGTTGGCCGCCGCGCGGAAGACGAAGCCCGGCAAGCTCAGCAGCATCACCTGCACGGGACGGACCGGTGGAGCTGACGGTTGACGGGGTCGAAGGAAGGGCCATGGGTTTGGAAGGAAGGGCCTCACCAACCAAGGGGAGCAACTGGGGGTTGCAAAGATGTGGCGGAACATCTGCTTGATCATGATCCATCTACTGTACTTCGACAGTACGGTAGGTAGCAGGTAGCAAAACACACGCACAGAATCAGCAAAAGAGATTATAAGAGCAGTTTCCTCCCGTATTTGGCATTCCGCTTTGAGCCTTGAGCCTTGAGCCACAGTCTATAAAGTTATTGTGTTCAATTATGTTGTGAAAAAAGGCAATGACATTGAACGATTTGTTATGGAGATCGGTCAAAACCTGAACCCCAACCAGTCCACCATTTGCCGCGAGTTCCGACGAGTCCACCGCTTCCGGCTCGGTCGTGTCCGGTCGGTCTTCGCTGGTTTTTGACAGATACACTGGTCGACCCCGTTGTGACAAATACACGGGTTCCAAAGAGTGTGACGGGTCATGATGGATGTGTGGATTTCTCAAACAGGCCCATCCATCCGTCCATGTGAATTCGCGATTTGTTACGGGACGTATACAGGAGTCTTTCTCTCCGTGATGGCGTCTGATGGTCCACCCAAGTACGAGCGGTTTCGTACGACCCGCCGGTGGGTCTGAACCGAGCTCAGGACACCAAAAGAACACGTGAAGACTTATTTGCATGGCATCGCTTCTAAACATGCTTCTCTCACATGCTGCCCAAGTCACCAGCACAGCAATGGGCCCGCTGTCGACGATGAGGCTAAGGCCAAAGAGCTCGAAGCTGAGGCAAGACCAGAAGAGGTATTTCTTATCCTCGGCTCCCCTCCTCTTCACTTGGATTTGCTCCCAAACCCGGATGGAACATGTTCCATCCACTCCGACGAACAGTACATCACCTGAAGTAGTACACCCAACACCCCTCGTTTGGTAAAGGAACGTCGTCTTCCAAGGGGCCAGGTTCCACGTAACCATGTGGATGTGGTTCGTCAGAGTGTAGCTATTCCCGAGAAGTGGATTCACCCATCAGGAAACATATCACATTAATTCATTTTAGCAAAAGCAGCTTCAGCTGTACCTCACGTCTTCGAGGCTGGACCTCACGTCTTTAGGATTTTCCCCAGGCTCTGATTGGAAAAGAAACACTCCCGGCTCAGACACACACATGAACAATGGAAGCGGGTACTGGGAAGACTTCTTCCCCCTATACACCAAGCCTCTTGTCCATATCTGCGCTTCTGTCCCTGGTGTTCAGATGTGTTGGTTGAATGACAAGACTTAAAGAACCATCATAGAATCATAGGCATTTCCGGGCCACGGCACAAAAATTCACCAGATGCAATGCAAATCCGAATTCTTCCACATGCCTCAGCTCCCTTATCATCAGGAACCCCCCTAGCTATAAAAAAAGAGACTCCCTCCTAGGTCCTAGGATGGCTTTCGTCGACCGAAGAGACGCTCTTGACATGACTGTTGACTGTCTCGCTCTTCCCGTCGATCCGGTTTCAAGCTTCACTGAGATACTTCCGCACGATGGCGTAGTCATATCCTGGCCCGGAGGGACTCTCCTTTGGATCGTCGAGTCAGGGAGTCCGCTTGTGCAGCGACCCTGGGAGTCTGGTGGTTGAAGGGAAAACATCAGGAACAAGGAGTTCAGGATTCAATCCAAGTCCAAATGCAAACAATACAACAAGTAATGAAACATCCAATCCAAATGTTGAGGTTTCTTGGTGTTTCATGGTGGTTTTGCAAGAGGCGACAGCTCCGCCACTGCCAGGTTTGTCGCACAACTTTCCAAACCAAGGAGGCCTTTTTTGTCTGGTCTCAAAAGGGCCAACAACATCAACAACCCAATTCTCAAGTCTTGGCTTCATCCCGACCCCAAAAGTGAAAACAATGAGGCCACTTAAAACTAAAAGACCACAACTTGGACACACATAGGAAAACAAGAACACAAACAATAGGAGGCGGAGGCCCTTGACATAAACAAGCCATGGGAGTCCCATCTGCTTCTGATGCACCCCCAACACTTCTGAGAGGAACATCACCGAACTGTGCGCGATGAGCTCCTGAGCCGCGTGAAGGCCGATGAAGGCGAGAGAAGGGTCAGATCTCGCTGGTGTTCACCACTTACCACTTACCCACCTGGCCCTGTTCTGCAAAGAAAATCCCCAAAGCAAAAGGGTTATGGACCTGACTGGGCACGGATGACTTAGGCTTTAGAATCTGAAGTCACATAGGTGTCGTTGCATGTGATTTTGCATACGACCTAGGACCTATGTCATGGTACCCTGTTTCACCCAAACATGCCCCAACTGGTCTAATGAGATAGGACCTAATTCTGGAAGGTTGTGAACCGTGATACAGCAGGCACTGGTCCGCATATGCTCGGCTAGGCTTGATTTCTGTGAATTGTCAATCCGAAGGCTCATGAACAAGGTCTTGTGGAGATTATTTGCCTCTTCAGCCTCTTCAGCTTTTGCATGACTTAGGACTTCAGAATTGAAGGTCTTTCCGGCTAACTCCTTGGTCCTTATTAGGGGCAGTCAACTGGGCAGTAAACTGTCCTTCTCAGAAGGTACGACTGGACCCTCCTGGCACCTACATAAGTGTGTCTTCAATCACCTTCTGAGAAGGTGCTTGAATGCCTAGGGAAGACTTCCACACCTCTCTCCTCCTTCGTCGCTCTGTCGTTCCCCAGGGACGGCGGAGGTGTTTCACAGAAGTGAAACATGGTGAAACACATCACTCAAGGAGAGCTGCCACACCGAAACAACAACATCTGACAAAAATGAAACTCTCCTGAGACCATCCAATGGATGGTCTGAAAATCTGCAAGTTCTGGAAGGGTGGTCCAGTCAAATCATCCAAGATTTGGTCGAACTGCCCACTGTCGGCCCATCCAATCCAAACAAACCGGACCGCTGGTGCACCGCAGGTTCAGAACGTCCAATCCGGCGCGTTCCGCTGTTCGGTTGGTGGCTCTTCATAGGAACTCCCAAAGGTCGTCGTTTGACGGCACAAAGCCCCCCAGCCACTCCCTTTCTATCATCATGACAAACTGGAAGGCCGGGTCCTGTTGGGTCCACCGGTCCTGCGGTCGAGTCTTCGAGGCCGCCATTTCCCGCGTAACCGACCTGATGCTTGGAGGGGCACGACTCCTGGGAGCTGCAGCAGGTCGTGGTGTGCGCCCTTCCGCCCTTGCGGTTCCGCAGCGTTTCGATCCAAGTGGCCACCAGAAGGATGAGGGCCCGCAACACGAAGGCCACGATCTCTGCGGTGGTCCCGGTGAAACATGTATTCCTCGGGTCGTGACCCGCGACCGGTGGGCCCGGATGGGTGGGTCCAGGGTGATCCACTTCCGGGGGACGAAGTGGCTCGAGACCGAAACTGAATAGGATGGAGCAGACTGGAGGACGATGTTCCTCTGCAACCTAGTGGTGTTCAGGTTCCAATCTTCCATGCAGCTGTATGTCTTAAGTCATAGGGATCCAACGGACCAGGTCGGACGAAGTGAGGAAAACGGTTTTACGGTGACTCTGTGACTCTAAGATCCAAGTTCTTCAAGCGACGTGGGATGAGTCAGTTTCAGTGAACATCCTCCCACCCCAACGCTCTGCATGGAGCGATCGCCTGAATCCTCTCTGGAGGAGGGTCGAACCTGGTTCTTTTACATGGTCTCTCACCAATCCCGCTAGGTCTTCCAGGGACCGGGGAATCCGGGCGGTTTTCACGGAGCATCGTTCGAACGATGCACGGTGCCCCACTGGGCCCTGGCACTCCGCGGCACTCTGCGCCCGAGAGGCCCATCTAGCACAGATCGCGCGGCAAAATGAAGACATAAGCAGCTGGACACTCGATCGATGACCATATCCTGAGATCGCATAGCCTAGCCTGAATCGCTTCGATTCTGGTTCGGCGGAACCCGAAGATGTGACGCTTCGAACGCGGAGCATGGAACACATAGTTTTGCTATATGTTTTGGTGCATGATGCTGCATGTCCCCAAACTTGGGATCTGGATCAAGCAGAATGGCCCAAACATAAAATCTATAGCCAAGCATCTAAATAGTAGCCGAGCCTGGACTCCTGGTTCAGTGCTCGGGCCGCATAGCCATCGACGCCTCAGATGGTCGGTTGAAACTGGTGGTTGGGTCGTGAAATACATGGAAATCCGGAGGGTCCACGATTTGGAGAACACGAGAAACCACTTGTTTCGGCTACATTCTATATCCGCCGACCCCACACCGTGGGGTGAGGCGTGACTGTCGATGTTAGCCTTAGCCTTAAGCCTTAGCCTTAGCCTTATCCTTAGCCTTAGACCTAATCCTTAGCCTTAGACCTAGACCTTACCTCCCCTACCCCTGCGGACCCTTGTTGCAGTGACGAAATCCGGTTGGAATTCTCCAGGAAAGCTATCTGATTGCGACGTGGATTCTGCCATCCCAATTGGTTTACATCTTGGGGCACCCTCTGGACCCGCGCGGGAAAATAAGCACGGTCCAAAATGGTCCTGGGCTCGAATCCCGGGCTGGTCGCGGCATGGTCCCGGCCAATGCCCTTGCTTTTTCGTAGATTTTGTCACGTTTTCTGTTGGTTTATGAGATTTTCAAAGGCTTTTCTGGCATTTTCCTAGGAATGCTCTAGGCTTTGTCTTTTTGGGTACCTGCTTTGGTGGTGCTGGGTTGGGTCTAAATTCTTGGGCAATGATATCCTTTATGGGGACGAGGGTTCAGCATTACGGGGTTCATGCAAGAGATGACGTCCGATGGTAAACCTGGGAGGTACCCAAAAAGTCGACTTTTTGGGTACCTGCTTTGGTGGTGAAGGGTTGGGTCTAAATTCTTGGGCAATGATCAGGGTTCATGCAAGAGCTGACGTCCGATGGTAAATCTGGGAGGTACCCAAAAAGTCGACTTTTTGGGTACCTGCTTTGGTGGTGCTGGGTTGGGTCTGCACTCTTAAGGCTAAGGCTAAGGCTTAAGGCTAAGGCTAACATAGAGCAAGGCTAGCGCTAAGGTTCTATCCCTTGGGGGTCGGCGGCTGCAGGCGGTAGCCTGGTAAATCCGGGCGCCGGCCACGAAGCCCGTGCCCTGCCCGGAGGGCCTTCGGTGGTAACCGAAGGTTATAGACGCTCGCCCCCCCAACCGCCGACCCTCGTCACCAAAACGGGGGGACCACCGGGTCACTGATATCAACGTAATTTACAGGGTTTCGTGTGTGTGAGGTATAAAAAACACTGTGTTTTACAGGGTTTGGGGGCCCTCGGCGGCCGAGAATTTCATCTGGGCGATGTCAAAAAACCTGGGTTTTTTCATGGTTTTTGCTTTGCGGGAAGGAAAAAATCGCAAAAAGTTGTATCGGAAGATTTTTTCAACATAAATCGCCTAACATATCCCCAACATAGGCCCAAGATAGCCAACAGATCCCCAACATATGCCCCACATAGCCTCCAAGATGGCTCAACATAGGGCCAACATAGGCCAACTTGGGGCCAACAGACGCCAACATAGGCCCAAGATAGCCAACATATCCCCAACATATGCCCAACATAGCCTCCAAGATGGCTCAACATAGGGCCAACATAGGCCAACTAGGGGCCAACAGACGCCAACATAGGCCCAACATAGGCCCAACCTAGGCCAACATAGGCCTAACATAGGCCAACCTAGGCCCAACATAGGCTCAACTTGGGCCCAAGATGTGCCCAACATAGACCACATGGGCGCAACTTGGCCCAACCTAGGGCCAAGATGCGCACCAGATAGCTTAACTTTGCTCAATATAGGCCCCACCAAGTCTCAAAGAGAGAGAGAGAGAGGGAGAGAGACAGGAGACGGAGAGACAGAGAGAGAGCGGGGAACCAGCCCTGCACATACCCAAACCCAAATAGGCCGGCGCCCGGCTGTCAGGCGTAAGCCTCATAATATTGGCGCATTGTTTGGTGTAGCCGCCCCAGGGCTTTGAAGCAAATCCCATGACCGACACGGAACTGCACCTGGCAACACCCCTCTAGGACCCCTCCTTGGCCACCCCGGACCACCACGTCCGAGCGCCGAGCGCTGAAAAGAGAAGCCATCTCAAGTGGACCACGACTTGGCCCTGGGTTCCACAACAAGCCACAACACGTCGCACCAGTCGCGTCATCACCTAATTACCAGCTGCTTCCTGTCGGGGTTCCCTGTCTGGTGACCTGTAAGGTAGTGTATGGTTGTCCATTGGTAACCCCTTGGAAGTGCTAAGGTATAACCAATGGAAACCCATTTAATGTATACCGTATACCAATAGTGTATACCTGGTATACCAATGTGACCATTGGTATTCCATGGTATTCCTGGTCCATGTTGTCATTTCATCTGCCGAGTATTTCCGGTCAACGAATCTCCAGCCCTGTCCACGTGACCGAAGCGATGGGCTTCTGGCTTCTGGCTTCAACACATGGATGGCTCCAAAAGTGGCCCCAACAGCGACCTGTTCAGCTGGCACCAGGGCGCAGTCCAAGAGATAGCTGACGGAGTAGTACATGGCGAAGGTTTGACCATCTGGAGATCGAACCGCCCAGTACAACGCCAGGATTCGTCCATAATCCTTGAGCAAGGAAGCTGTTAGGGCCAGGATTTGGAAGTGGAGCTTAGTTAGGGCCAGGATTTGGAAGTGGAGCTTAGTTGAACACATGATTTGAGGCCACAAGACTTTCGACAGGTCGCTGGGTGGCCGGCTGCTCATCATCCAATTGTCTATGTCTTGCTCCCTGCATAACAAGGGTCTGGAAGACATCACTTGGATACACCAAGGTGATATGGACATTGATGGTTTGCGTCTTTGAATTGATTATGTGAGCTGGATTGCAGCTGGATCGTGTCAAAAGAACATCTGGGGAAATCCTACCCAGGCCGCAAGGACTTGTGGAGAAGCTGCTTCTTTGACGAAAAGGGTGGACCCTTTAGGGCGTGCAAACCTCATATTATACATATATCGCGCGATCCCAGTTGATTATGAAAATCTGTCCTGTTGTCCAATCAAATCGATAGTCATACAAGGAGTCCATCTTTCGCTTTCATGTGAGTGAGTCGTAGGGTACTTGCCGGCCTGGATCTTTTCAACACGAAACCAGATCCGCCAGGCATCTATGATGTTGGCCACATAGAAGAGCTCCTTGAGCTGCATCAGCCCCCACCGCGAAATCGGCAGCTCCGGTCTCTCCCGGACCGCCGCGGGAGACGCGACGTGAAGACGCTAAAGCCAATGCAGCAAAGGCGTGCTCCAAACTCTTTAGTCAGTCTTCCCAAGTGGTGGCTGGGGGGTGGCCAACAACACCGTAACAACAGGCCAATAAATTGAGTAAAGGAGTGCTGAGATGATACTGGAAAACCCAAAATCCTCCTCCGTGTGCAAACTGAACCAGGAACCAGTTGCATATACACCAAACTGCTAGCTGGCACTGCCCACGGTAACCTTTGAGAGATTGGTTCTTCCTCTCCAGGAGCAGGACTCGAAAGGAAATGACATGTACAGGTTCTTGCCAAAAACGACTGCCCGTGCACATTGCTGTTCTCATCATGAGCCCATCCAAAGAAAATCAACCAACCCTGCACCTATACTGCTGCCGAGTAGAACCGTAGCAAGCTCCCAAACAATAATGTTTAAGATAATCTTACAAATAAGTTATAAGCTATAAGTATAAAACTAAGTACGCATTCCGAATAACAGTACACCACACAATTTATTGTAAAACCAGTCCAACTACATCACTAGCATGCAAGTTTGCAGGTCAATCCACTGGAGCAACAATTGTGTGTGTGAAACAATGTGAAACAACATAAAACAAGTAACAGTCCCTAACTAACATGCAACATTTGAGAGAAGGGGGGTGGACGCAACGACGGGTGGGTAGCAGCAGCAACCTAGCATCAGCACAGGCAAACCACCAGTAGACCAGCAGCACTAGCACGCCAGCAGGGCAGTAGCAAACCAGCAGCAGAAAATCAGCATCAAGCCAGGAAATTAGAAGCAGCAAAAGATCTGCAGCAACACCAGCAAGCCAGCAGCAGCAAAGATAGATCAGCAGCAAAAGCAGCAGCAGCGGCGGCGGTGGCAGCAGCAAGGGCGACAGCAAGAGCGGCAACAAGAGCAGCAGCAAAGCAGCAGCTCGAGCAGGAAACCATCAGCAAACCATGGAAGCAACAAAACAGGAGCAATTTTGTAGCAGCATGAGGTCTAGCAAAAAGCATGGGAAGCAGGAACATCGGTGGGTTCCCACGCCATAAGGACGAGAGCATGAGGAGCCGAGGATGAAGCTCCGGAAAAAAAAAGCAAACGAGGAGGGAGGATACTTCGTAAGAAAGAAGTGGGTCAAGGTGCGTTGCATGAAATTGAGATACAAGTACCTAAATGTTTCCAGAAGCTGGATACGACTTCAATCAGACCCGGCCACCGCACCAGTGAAAGGACATTGACCCCCCACTTAATAAGCGTGAATAATTGTCTTTCGCAACCCCGAAATCTTGTCATGGAGGAGGATCCTAAGCTAAAGCTGAAGCTAATTGACAATGTCCGATATAAATCTTTCAAGGGGACTTGTGGTCGTTGAAAGATCATGATGACCATGAGTGCAAAGGCAACCAGTAGCCTCTGCTCGAGGCTGGTTCCAACATGTTCCCAAACCCCAGCTGTCCTGGATCTGCTGATCAGATCAAGCACCTGGAACATCTACAGGCATCTCTCAATATCTTTTCCATATGATGTTCCCCAGTGAAAACTGCCCATTGTTCAGGTCATTGAGTCACCGAACGTCGAACATCTTCTAACGGATCATCTTCAAGCTAAAGCTGCACTGATGTAAAATGCCCTAAACACCCCTCCTCCCCGCCCTAAGACGACACCGCCACCCGGCCGTTGCCAATCTTCTCGCCCAGCTCAAAGCTCTCAAGGCCTCGCTGGCACGGAGGCTCTAGTGGGTGAATCGTTTTTGGGGGGGAGAGCGTTCGCCGAACGCTTGGAAGACATCACAAGGTGTAAAAGACCATGTTTCGGCCTCCTTGCGAAACGACCCTGAAGGTCTTGGTGCCTGGGGGATCTCAAGCGGAAGTATTACGAAATCACAGCGAGAGCACCCGAGCGTCTTCAGGTCTGACACGCCCGGCCTTCCACATCGGACGTGGAAAACCTCTGAGAAGGCGGCTGGTATCAAAAGTGAATTCTCAAGGCTTCCATAAGGCTTCCTGGTTGGGTGTGAAATGTACTACCCAAAGTGAAAGGACGACATGGTAAGCCTAGAGAAGACATTACGTTGCATGACATAAGGCATTGATACAAGTACTGGCAATGATTCATGTTTCATCTCAGAACTTTGCCAAAAAAGAACCCAACAAAAATGCTAAGGTACCACTACATGGGATGACATGGTGAGTACTATGGTGAGTACTGTACACCACCGAATTCATTTTGAGATCCTCAGTCCGCCCGCCCGCCCCTCACCTCAGTCCGCCCCGGCCGGCACCGCCGGTTCCGTTTGGGCCCCGAACCTTCGCTCCGCCACCGTTGGATGCTGGCCATCCTGTCCGGTCGTCCGGACCGAGTGACTTGGTTGGGGTGACTTCGCCCAAACAACAGTGGAGAACGGCTAACCTCAGCGGATCAGCGTCGTTTGGAACATGGTTAAGCAGAAACTGCTTGTCTTGCTATTCAGTTATTCCTGCCAACTCTTAAGAGGAATATCCAGTGGCCCTGGCTGGGGTAGACAGGTTCTAGGATGGTCGCTTCTTTGAGGTCGGGTCGTTGGGGAGAGATCTCACGATTCGAGCTACACCAACCAAGAAAGTGATGCGGTGGAAGCAGGGGTAGCAAGGTCACAAACCATGCGTTTTTGGCGATGCATCTAATGAAACCCTATTGAAAACCCCAACCTGGAGATTCATTTGGCACCTCATGAACCCTGGAAGATACGACTTGACTTAACTCCACACCCCAGTATCTAAATGCTTGAGCCGACAGCTCGGCTTCCGGTCAGGAACTTCTCTCTCTCTCTCTTGCCCGAGCGGCAAGGTGCTTTTCCGCCGAGCAATGCCTGGCAGATCGGAAGGGACAAGGAGAAGCAGTACCAAACATGGTGGAATTCCTTCATTGCCTTCCTTTAAACCTATACTAAAGGAAGTAAAACAGGCCAACTAAAGGCATCCAAAGCGAAAAACCCAGTGCTTCTGTCATGGGGTCAGCCAGGTTCGAGTCTTTAGCTGGTTTGAGACTGAGATTTTGTCAGCTGAATTCACTGACTGAGTGTTCCAAGGGGAAGGGCACCTCTCCAGAGCACTGAGGGACTGAAATCATTCGAAGTCACGTCCAATTCGGACAGGGCCGGCGCCCATTCGCATTTCGCTGTCGACTCCTGACGCCTCGCCTCCGTCTCTGCATCATATTCTACCCAGCCCAAACACTCCATGTATGGAATACAGTATATATAGTTACATACATACTCCATGTACGACCCTGATGCAAGTAACTATTCCATAACATGGATGATCTACCCACTTTGGTCCAAAAAGGACGTCACTGACGTTCCTTATAATATGTCTAGTGGTGTCTCTTCACTATTGGGTCATGGCTCTGGGTGCTGTTTTCGCCCTGGCGCACCCTGCGAATGCATGCTGCACATGAACCGCTCTTGACTTGGGCACTTAATCGTCTCAGTTCTTACTTTTTCAGAGCACCACTCGTCAACGTCAACCTCTGGAACCTGCGCACGGTAGGTTTGTTCTGTGTTGGGCAGGTCACAGTTGGGATGGTGTCCCCACAACTTCGATAGATTTCGGAGTGATTTTGGGGGGGTCGGGTTTCTGCCCACCATGACTGAACTTCTGCGACGCTGCCATGCCACTCAACACTGCCCTTCCTTCCCGCACCTGCACTTTTGTTTGTGCGCTCGTCCGTGCTGGCCTGTGCAGGGGTGAGGTTTTGGACAGCAGTTTGGCAGGTGACTGGTCCTGGTGTATGCCGACGATGCGACCAACGGTGGGAAAGGCCAGCCTCATCACTGACCTGCAAAATAGGGCCATGAAACTGCAACGAACATAACTACAAGCTGGTCTGAAGGGTTGGACGGGTTATACAGGTTATACTATAGCTTCACTGGACATGGGTAGAATGAATGAGAGTCATGAGTCAAAGATCGGCATAGCACGTCATAGCATGTCAGGCCAAGTGCAGTGCTTGCCATGGAAGTGAACGAGACGACTCTCCTGTGGGGTCTGTCATGCTGTCAAGGTCAGCCCCTCTACCTGTTGAAGAACTAGAGCAAAAACTGCACTTTCCGTCACGAAGAAGCATTCTCACGCATTGAACAACAAACGACTCCTGTTTTGACATGTTTTGACTGTGCCGACCCTTTCCTTCAACGTCCATTGATGCCTCTTGATTGATCACCCCCCCCATTTGGTTGCCGCCTCCGTCGACGTCCGCCTTCTCTCAGGGACCTGCAGCGAGTCGGTCGGAAAGCCGGTGCCGCGCGCCCCAACCCGTGGGATCGTGGTGGGAAGCGGGTGGGAAGATGGTACTTAGCATGAACACAAATCCAAGACATGGCTTGACCGGATGGGAGACATGGCTTGATCATGCTGAACATGTTCTTGTCTTTTCCTCTCAGGATCTTGCATGGTTCTTAAAGGGGTCTTTGTGGCCAAGTGATACATGCCTATGCCAGCCAAGGGTGAGAAGCGGGCCCTGCGGGACAAAAGGTCCATGTTGCTCAATCCATGTGTGGCGGCTGTTTAAACCTCGTGCGGCGGCCGCACTGTTCGCCACACAATCCGCTGCTCGGGACATCGCCTGTTCGCGCTGCTCGGCTTCCTGCACCTCCTTTTCAGGCCGGGTCTTGGTCAAAGCCAAGGCCTCATAGCGGCCGCTTATGCGGAGACCGCTGGGGAGAAGCGAGCAGTTTCGTGATCTGCGAGCAGTTGAGTGTTGGAAGGTCTGGAAAAGTCTCAATGTTTCGGCCAAAAAGACAGGTTGCGAGTTGAGAGGATAGCTTTCAATGGTCTAGAAGTTTGCGGGGCCAGTCACAAATCTTCAAGATACGAAAGAGAGATGTGGCCCCACTTGACCTATTGACCTATTGACCTTGAACATTTGACCTATTGACCCTGCGGGCAATGGCACGTCCCTTTGTCGATCAAAGCGTGAAAGACCGCCGCCATTGGAGACTCTGGACTTGGCATGCCACACTGGGGTTTTCTTCAAACCACGTGCCCTGCCAAATGATGCTCCTTTTTGCAAGGCTAGAGGGGGTCAGTGGTTTTTTTGCAAATGCTTGGGCCGGGTGCCGTGTGCGGTGCCCACCGGTCGCCTGATGTATTCGACGTTCGGAGCCCGGATGGGAGCCATATGGAGCCCTGAGGAGATGGAGCCGGAGCCACCCACTGACCGCCCAGGAGCCACCAACTGGCCAGTGCCGCTGCGCTCGGTCCTCGTCTTTAAGCCCTGCCGGCGCGCCGGGGTTCCGATGAGAAATCGCAGCTGCCGGTGGTTGCTTTCCTTCAGATTCCGCTCATTCCATGGGCCACTTGAGGTCTTTGGGGGATGTGCATGAAGAATGGCGAGTGCCATCTCGGCGCGTCTTGTCGCTAGAAGTCCAGGCAAACTTCAAAGCTGGAGACTCTGAAGGACTTAAGACTTAATGTTGGCTGCTTATTGATGCTTGAACAAGTTGATTCGATCTGTTTCGGAGAAAAAACCCGCGGAATTTCCGTGCCTCTTTGATCGTTGCAGCATGAGGGCAGCAGTACCTGAGAGTCCGGAATTGCCACCGGTGGCGCACCCAAGCGCTGTGGGCTCGCCAAGCCTTCATCTCTGGCCGGTGGTTCCGACCTAGCTGCTTTGCTACAAACTCGTTCAAGGCTGAGCATAAAGGTCTTACACCGGATTATTGCAAAACATCGCAATACCAGCCGGATCAGAAAGATTGCACTGATGGTTTACTCGGCAATGTGCTGTTGGTATAGGGAACAAACCCCAGAAGCCTCTTTCACTCAGCCAACTCGCATATACCAGGACAAACCAACAGAAACAACAGCTGCAGGGCCTACACCCAATAGAATGTTGCTTGGGAAAAAATATATGCATCCGTTTTAGGCATTGATGATGCTCGACTGAACCCCGACCTCGGTGCGAGCAATGCCCTTGGCATGTTCTTAAGAGGGTATATATAGCTGCATAGCTTAGGGCTTAGATCGGCTTTGGAGTGGGCTTGGGATGGCTCTATCATGCTCTATCAGGCTGGCACTTCTTGGTTCTTCTCCAGCTGTGGGCAGACCGGGTCCGGCTGCAACCAGAAAAAGCAACCCCGCCCCTCTGATCACCCTCTGATCGCTGATGTGCATTGAGCTGGAGACCGAGGTCCTTCCGCACAGGACCGCGGTGCTTCAGCCCGGTGAAAGGCTCTGAACAGATGGTTTGGTCAGCCAACCTGCGCCAACCTCTGCACGTTCCTGGTAGGTAAGTCAGTAAGGAAGGGTGAACAAACAAGTTCAGAACATGCATGAAGTTTTGCCACCAAAACGGTTGAAAGAGCCTCGAACTTACGGATGGACCCTTCCACTATTGTAGCGGAGGCTTTCTGATTGAAAGGGTGTCGACCTTAAATCGGCAACACATTTAATGTCAAAGGGCTGATGCTCTGCGTGCCAGGCGGAGACAAAGCAGGCCTCCCAGACAGATCGTGTCGTGCTTGATTGGGGGGAAAGGGCTCTGATTTCTTCATCCCTAGGGCCTATAGGGTTTCATGTACTTGCCTTTGTTTCGAAGGTGTTTGAGGTGGGTGTCAGTCCAGTCATGCCTTCGGAGGTACGACTGCCGCCCCAGGGCCTTCTCAGGGCCATAGCACGGCAACAGCCGGCGCCTACCAGCACGCACCCTACAGCCTAGCAGGTCTCCTTGTTCGATGATTGTTGGGCCCTAACAGGTCTCGGTACCACTGGTCACTGGTAACCCGGTGTCAAGCTTCGCCCAAAGAGTCAGCAAGCTGTCCAAGCGTGTTCAGCAAGTTGTCATACAGGGGCCAACAACACCAAGGATTTGCGTGGCTGTTTTTGGCCTCCACACCATGGTGAGGGAACTGCACGGATGCTGAATATCTCTGAGGTGTGGCTCCACTTGCCCTTGCCCTGCCATGCAAAAACGACCAGAGTCTCAGGTGACAAAAGCTGTGGAGATTCAGCCATATTCAACCCGCAAGCGGGTCCCAACGACTCCTGGATTGATTGAACAAGGACTGACTAAGCGGAAAACAACGGCTCACCAGGCATCCAGAATGTTTGAAAGAACCATGGATGAATGTTGAAAAACTTTGGACTTACCACCTACCGTCCAACCAGCAATGGGTCTGCCGCCCACCGCCGTTGCAGACCCAAGCCTCTGAACAGAACTCCAGGCCGCAGCGACAAAACCTCGGTTGGCCCAATTTGTGTAAACTCTGGATCCCGGACCCCGGAGCCGCAGGTCGGGGGGGGGGGTTCTTCAGTCCCATCCAGGGGCCGTGGATGTGACAGGGGCACCCCGACTTCCTTAGTCCTCGGCACCCCGTCTTTTGACTGCTGGATGCAAACTCTTGAAGATAGTTCAACCACATTTCAACCCCCCATGTGAAGAGGTTGAAAACCACCCACGTCGGGAGGGCGATGGTGGCACCTTTTATGATGAATATGAATCAAGAATCTAAATATGTCTACATTACTCCATGTGGGTCAGGTTCATTCTGAGGTCGATGCATGTTGATGCCATGTTCTAGTCTAAGCCCTCAACCACTGGGTGCCACGTGATGGTAAATCAAAACCGGTCACCTCGAATTCACACCAAGAGAAAGCTTTATTACATGGGCAACCTCTTGCGAAGAGCATACTGTGGAGCCTTTTGACTCAGAGGTTCCTAAGATGCTTTAGCATGCTTTAGCTGGTACCTCATCTGATCCGCCTCATCCAGCACCTCGTCCGTGCTCATATTTGGTGTATGAAGCAAAACATCTTCAATTCAGTGAGTTTGCGGGGAAGAAGCTGCAAGTTGAAGGTTACAGTAACTCAGTAACTCAGTAAGAACCCCAAGTTGGGCACACGACCAGGGGCCTTTAGCATCAACAACATGGATCGAACCTTCAGGTTCTCCACTCTCCACCAGAAAGCCGTTGCACATCGTTGGACCAAAGGACCTGTCCGTTCCTGTTCAAAGGCCCTTTGAACTTCCCAACCGTTCCATCAAACACCGCGGTTCCGTCCAATACCCCAGCCAAATGAATGTGCCAGCACCCCAGGAAGCTGGTCACTCTGCATGGAAATACGTTCGAGTCTGCCAAAAGTCGATATCTTGGTTGACCACTGAAAAATCACTACAGAATTTCAGCAGAGGTGGGTCAGAACCCTATAAAGACTATCCTAATAGGTACTCCTGGTTTTCCGGGTCCTAGTTCAGGTCACTGGCTACAAAGGTAGAACCTTGGGTGGTCAACAGTGCCCATGACCTGCCGTCCTGGGCCATCTAGTCTGAACGCCGAGCCGAGTCGCAGGGGCGTGCCACGGAAGGTCCTCTTGCACTGCGCGCGGCCGCAGCCCATCGCTGTCCGCACAGGCTGGGAGATGGTGCTTGGGGAAAGCGTGAGGGACTATCTGGTGAGGCGTGGTGGGGCAGTTGCTGTGTTGAAGGAACTGAGCATGAACACGATCTCGATCGCCACATCAGCTTACATTCCCCTTACAGTGCTTTGAGGGATCAGGTGCTAAAGCATGTCCTCCAGCAGCAATTATAGAGTTGGAACATGTTAATCCTGGTAGACGGGCCACGCATGTATACTTACCTCGTGAGCGATTGCTTTCAGAATCTTTCAGACCTGGGAGTGGCCGCGGCGTGTGCCATCATATGTGGAGTGATCACTTTGACGCTGCATGCCTTGAGAGGTTACCTGAGCCATCGTCAGGCCGACTTTGGCCAGTCTTGCGTATGCCCTCTCGAGCCGATCTTCTGTTCGCAAAAAACGGTCTTGGGTCAGCTTCCTCCTTCCTCTTTCTGCTGCAAGCTACTGGTCCTGAAATCGTCGTTACCTTCTGTTCATGTGTGAAACTTGTGTTTCACTCATTTTGAAACCCAATCTCTGGACCTGCACTGTGGAATCTGGAAATTGTGGGCAAAAAAAAAGCCCAAACCCAAAACAATGACCCAATATCAAACAAAATGATCCAAATGGATCCAAATGGTACTGATACTGGATTTGTATCAAACAACCTTGATCTCTGCAACTCCTGACCCAAGTATATGCTGATCGGCGAGGTAGTGACACAATGGACTCGTATTTCCCACGCTGCGTTAAACAGGGCGGCGCCTTATTTGGCTGTCCAAGCAAAAGCCCAGGAACTGCACATGTATTGGCAAGGTCTCCGGCGCCCCAAGAAGAACATCTACATATCTTGCAGTGACCGCAAAAGAACGCTTAATCTATATGGTGCCACAACCCCGATGCTTTATCTTTCTCTCATCTACGATAGTTTCTGCCTGTTTCGGCCTGAATGCTCCGGTTCTTTCTTCACCATGAAAATCCTCAACAAGGTTCACCAACATCCCATGATCCGCCGCACGCGGCTCTGCATCACATCGCTGTTTGGTCGCCACCGCCGGTACCAAGTGTCCCCCAGCAGCTGCTCATCCGCATGCGCCTCCAAATAATCCAGAGCCTGCAGGGACGTGAAGTTGGGACTGGTCACCTGTCGAACCTGAAACTCTCGCAGCTTTGTCCATATCTTTGGGGTGAATGATTGGCTGAGATGAACTTAGGTATGAGTGGGGTCAAGCTGAACAGTATCCCCTCAAAACCGGTTGGGTTTTAAATGGATTTGACTTGGCAGCAAATCGTGCTATGTTGGTCCGAGGTTGCATGTATGTTAATTAGCCGCGAACATCAAGCCACCCCATAACGAAACATGTCCACTCTAACCCACGGTATTTCATTGTATATAGGTCCAAGCCATTCCAAATCGGTCTCTGCCCAACTTGGATTTCCTTAAGGAACCTGAAAAAAGAAGACATTCCGGATGGAAACCCCATCGAGAAAGATTTACCCATCGCCTGAAGCCAAACCCGTGCCAACACATGAACACAACAAATGAACAAACGGAAAAAGCGTGTCACCTGGTGGATGGCATCAAAGTCTGTGACTGGACAGCACATCAGCTTGAGCTTCAGTTCCTCCTTGAGCCTCGAGGATTCGAGCGGCTGGCTGGCTGGAAAGCCGCTGGGAAGGAGTCGAGTCGTCGAGTCCCCAAAGGGCTTACAGTAGAATCTTTGAGAGAATTCGCTTCAGCGACCCGACCCGAATTCACTCATTCCGTGCAGGAGTTCACCCCTTTGAAGATGTGTAGAGGGTTTCATGGCTGGTCTTTTCCATTGATTCACGGTCCACGGTGATGGTCGGTTCACGGTCCCCGGCCCAGGCGGCGCTGGGATCCTGATCCACGGGAGCCAGACCGTCACCCATTTCGTCGCCAGACCGTCGTCAGAAACCGGAGAACCGCCCAGTGGCATCAGTGCTCCACCAAGATCTGTGGGCCCAAACCCAGGGCCCAGGGCCCCAGGCGCAGGAAGTTGCGAGCAAGTTGAAGCCGGCTGGGAGGTCTTTGGATGATTGGTGATTGGGTGCATTCTCTTGGAAAAGACTTGGGTTCCCCAAACCTCAGGATGCCAAGCCCGCACGGTCCAGTCCCACACCCCTCGGTCACACCGGTCACATCGGTCTCCGTCGGTGTCGAGGGGCGTGAGCTGTTGGCCACTGGCCGCCTTGCGGCGGCACATGGCTTGATCCACATCAATGAGCCGGTGGAGAATCTTGAAGAGGTGCGACTTCGTGGATGGATACCTGGCGAAGTCGCAGAGCGAACCGCGCAAAGGTCTCGCGCGAAGGTCGCGGCTCGCACCGGCGTGGGATTCGGATCAGGATCGGGAGCTTTCTCAGGCGAGGTCGAAGGTCTCGCCAGGCTGAGGTGGGAAAGGGATCGTCCAAATGGACCTGACAATTCTTACGTCTTACAAAAGCACAGTCATATGACGGGCAGCAACACGCATGATCTAGGTGCCCCCTGCAACTGAAACGCTGGAAGTTAACAGATAAATAATGCTGAATAGAGAGGCAATGGAGATAAAGGAACAATGTACTTCATAGACTTGATATGACTATCTTCAAAACACATCAAGACACCATTAGTAGTTTTAAAAAACATCATTTGCCATGCCAGTGGCGTTAGTATGATCTCGGTGATTTCTGGTGTGTCCGTTTCCATTTGGCCGAGGATCTTCAAGGGAGATGGGTAGCGCTGGGCCAGCTCCAGAAACTCCCGCGCGAGGCGAAACATCCGCGGGATGGGCAGCTCCTGGTTCCAAGGAATTAGGTGCGGAAAAAGTTATGGGTCGGCAGTGGTGGCACTTACTCGTGATCTTCAATGCTTTTTAGGTCTCCTTGGAGGGTTGTTAGGCCCTAACAGGTTTCAATTGGTGACTGGTTGACCTGGTTTTTGTAGTGTAAAAATCCTTAGTTGATTCGGTAAAGCCTATTAAATGAATGGTTGTTGGAAGCCTAGGAACATTATTTAACATGTTGCAATCCACTTTCGAAAAAGTCCGACTTCGCAACTCAGCTCCTCCACAGACTCCTCCATCCTCCTCACTCTCGCATCCGTCGATCCGTCGCTTCCGTCGACCCTCCCAGCCAGCGCCTCGGTCTCCACGAAGAGGTCCGGCTGCTCCAGCAAGGCCTCCGCCGACATGACCGCCGCCGCATGCGTCACCGCCAAGCACCGCTCCGCGTCCTGCCTACGTTCGGTCGAGTCGAGTGGGAGTCGGATGCGACTGGAGTCGGTGCTGGAGTGGGGTGCTGGAGTCGGTGCTGTCCAAGAAGAAGGACATGTGGACTGGAGACGTTTGCAGTCTCCAAGTCCGTACGCTGAATTGATCTGCAATGAAAGGAATTTGAATTCAATTAGACCAATATGCCAATATATGCCAATGCTTAGCGGGTGTAATACCACAAATTGCCCCTCCAGAACGAGGAGTCCGGCGAGAAAACAATCAACAAACCAGTGAAGCTCTGTCCGCTTGCCATTGCAAGCTTCATCTGGCCCCCTCGCATACACTGCCACATGGATTAAGATCACCTCCAAACGTTGCATCAGCTGTCGGTGGCAACAGCCAAGGCTCCGCAATCTGCTTGGTTTGTCTGCATTTTGTTCATACATATCATATATTCATACTATCACCATCACCCAGCTCTACAGGTCACCAATTTGAGACCTCCAATGGTGCCCTCAAACCCCACCAGGGTGCTGGTGGATCTTGTGATTGAATATTGGCCGGGTCATTGGACGTTTTTGGACCAGAGTGCTCAACGCCCCTGACGTGCAAATGGAGAAGAAGGTTTGAGGAGAGGTATGTGGACCCTGTGGACAACTAGCGAACACTTGTCAAGCTCGCATCAAACTCCTGCAATGCCCAAGAAGCAGTTGGGATGGGAAGAATGTGCCAAGCGAGCTCTGCCGATTCAAAGTGGAGGGACTGATCTGGCGCGATTTGGTCATGCAAAAGCCATCCTCTGAAATATTTACCTCAACTTGGATTCATTCTTAATGAACTACACCGGGGGTCCCATGCGTTGTAGTTTGCCGCGTCGTCTTCCACGAGCTTGAGCAACATTCCGTGCAGCACACTGGCAACGGGAGGCAGGGAACGTAGACTGGCCACAACTGTCCAAGTTGAGGTACAGCTTGTCTGGCGCAATCAACGCTATCATGAACATCATGATCAAATCAGGGTGCCACAAAGGGCAGCCTTGTGCCAGTTCATTGGCTCAAAGCAGCAAAGAAAACCACAATCAAACAAAGCTCGAGGAGCTCGAACAGAGCTCGAGGAGTTCAACAGTGCTCGAGGAGTTCAACAAAGCTCGAGGAGTTCAACGGTTCTCAACCTTCATCCATCTTCATCTTCTGCTTTAAAGACCAGAACCCGACGTGAAGCACCCGCTTCTTCTCCAAGAACGCACCATGCCCATCCATCCCCAAGTGCTCACTTCTCATGGCAGCTCCATGCGAACGCACAAAAAAAAGGCACCGTCAGCATCACCGTCAGCTCAGTCCTGGGATTAATCTCTTGGTCGATCACACCCGCCTCTCCGACTCTCCGACTCTCGACTGGTGACTTTTTGTTGTGCCATGGTCGTCATTTTGCAGGACCTTCTTGATATAGACCCCCTGGCATATATAGAAGTTCGTAGATCCCCACTCAAAATCTCTTGGACACCTATCCATTTTTCTATCCATTTGAGGATCTCTCTCCCCAAATGGATGTCGGATATTAAATGCTCTCCTATTCGCGATCCGCTCCACGCACAGCTTTTCGCCACGCTTACGCCCGAAACCCGCACGCACGTTCCGGCGCACGCCTCGTCTCGATACCTCCGTTGGCAATCACCGGAATGCTGAGAGTCTGGGCGATGGCCCCAATCGTCTCCTCGGTTTCGCTTTCCATGTGCTAGGTGGGCCACTGAACGAGCACTAGGAGGTAAAGTGCACAGTCTTAAAACGCAAGCACCGAACCAAGCCTGGTCTGCCCTGGGGGTGGCGACCGCCTTTCCACAAAGGAGGCAGTTCTGATCAAGGGCCGCCTGCGGCTGCAGGTCTAGAGCTTCCACTAGGATCAACACGTTGCAACAAACATAGGTCTATAGTTCGAGGAGTCTTCCATACAGGTTGCTGAGTGTGAGCCAGTGTGAGCCAGGCTCCGCTCGACATAGCTAGATAAGCAGCCCCCTTCAGTTGCAGTTTGGTGAGCTAACTGTAAATTCCCGCTGCTCCGTGGTCTGCCTGCCCTCTCGCAGTTTTGCATGTCAGATGTTTATTGACAAGCGTCCGTCGGCGAAGCAAACTGACAAAATCTGACAACGTAGGAAAACAACGCCCGGCTCATTCAAACGGTGACAGTTCAGCTCTGCTGGTAACGCAAGCTGCACAGTCTCAACCAAGTTGTGCTTTCATGTTAGGACCCCACGCTTGAAAGAATTAATGTGTTCGGAGGGTTCAATTCAGGTGGCCCGAAACAAAAGCGCACTTGTCACGACAAGCTTTTGAAACATGTCTTATTCTATTTATATAGGCAAGATGGCAACGGATTGCATGATGTGATCATGCAAGTGATTCCAACAAGTCTGAGTTGCTTAACTGACAACCTGGAGCTTCACTAACTATTCAAACGCTCATAATTGCATATTGCTGACGCTCTCTGGGAAAATTGCGCCTTCGACAACCCCTAAGTAGCACAGGAAAGTCCTCATTGCTCCTCCCAAAGTCAGTGAAGACCTGCACCGGTGATGTTTATGGGCACTGAGGTTTCCGACCACCCCCCTCATCTGCGCGCTCCTTTGAACCTGGACTTCCCTGACTCTTCCTGCAAAGAGACGACCGAGTCTTCAGTCTGCCACAGCCTCTTCAGTGTGTGAACTTCCGGACGAACATCCCACAGAAAGGAGGTGGTCTTTTTTTAATGTGAACTTGCTCAATCAGCCAGTGTCTCTTGCGCTGCAACTGATCATTGGCGCAGGATTTTGCAGCACCAGGATTTTGCCCAGAAGTCCCTCCCTCTTGTTGCTTGGTTTTTCTCCCAACATCTCCTCGTTCTGACTGCCGGGCCCCTCCGCAACGAGCGCACTCCCAAGCGTCCCAGTCAGGAGCCAGGCACTCAATGCCGTGCTTCCTCAAAGGCTCTGCAAAACGAGCTCAGTGCACTTTTTTAGATTCTTGGGAGTGCTCCAAAATCCCCAATGGCGGTCGGACAGCCGCCAATCAGCCCAAACTGTCTCAGTTTCCAGGGGTAATCAATCCATTCCCCACACCATCATTGGGGTGGTTGGAGGGGTCAATGTATGCATATAATGCATACATATGGATGGTCTGGGTTCTGTTGTGACTGTTGGGCTGAACTCTGGGCCAAAGAATCATCCTTCTTTCGGTGGTTTTTCTTCACCACTCGCTTACAAAAAAGCAAGCACGAGACCATGAAGCAAGAAAACGCAAGAACTAGTTGGCAATCAAATAAGCACAAACAAACAATCTTGCACTACAACATGTCGTTTATGTGAATGAACACCTTTTCATCCAGCAGCAAACTGTTCCAAAAAGGTGACATTCTGCTTTTGTGTGATCCCAACTTTCTGGTAAGGTAAAAGCTGCTCCGTGCTTGTTGCGGAGGAAAATGAAGCATCCAAATTCATATCCCCCACATATACTCCCCATATAGACTTCACCTCAACAACTTTGTCTGTCTTTTTCTGGTCCTATGCTGAGCCCGGGCAGTTGCTTCCTTGGTGTTGTGGGTTTGCAACACATGAACCTGAGGGAGGCGATGTTTGCTGATGACATGGCACAAGAGTTGTCACAAAAGGATACAAAAGGGAGAATTCTCTCTGAAATGGACATGGTATGTGGATGTATGTGGGCAATAACATACAACCTTTCTGCCTGTTCATATTTCCCTAGGGAAACAAACTCTCAAAAATTATCAACATATAAGTCTTGGGGAGGTTAGCCATTCAATGGCTAAGCGGCTAAGAGGAAACTCCCTGTGCCCTCAGCGCTGCTGGGTTGAGAAAAGAAACACATGACTGTATAACCTGCCAAACTCCTGTTCGCTTCCTCCCGGCTCCATTATGCAGCTGGTCCCTGGAGGCCCTGGTCCCTCCCCCCCCGGCAGCCCCTCCGGGTGGAAAGCGTCTCGGCGTACTTCGGCCGCTGCTGCCGCGTGCGGCCATGCACGGTGAGCGCTGATGCACCGCTCTCCTGGATGGCCAAGGCCAGGTCGACCGAGCGGCGCCGGTTCTCCAAGAGGCGGATCTTCGCCTCGGGCGCTGCGGAGCACGGAGAGAAGCGCGCGGCAAGGGATGAGCGCCAGAAGCGCGGGCGCTGTGGCACGACGTGAAGGGCCAAAGTCTTCGTATGCGGCGCGGTTTTGGGTCGAGAAAAGGTGACTGGAGTTGCGACTGGTCATGGTTTGGAGGTCGGTGGGGTTGTAGTTCTTTGGAATGTGTTGGACATCAGACTTCTTGAATTGAGGTAATTGATGTATTTGAGGCTAGGATGGGATGTTGAGTTCTAGCGGTCGTTCGTCAGGTTTACAAGGGTGTCTCCGGGTCCTTCTTCTCCAAACACTGCACCAGCTTCTTTGGATGCATGCTTGTCAAGGAATCTGCCCACGCCGGCCCACAATCGATGTTTGGAGCACTTGTGATCCCTTTGGTTGTTCCTCCCCCTCCAGAAGTTCTCCCAGCAAGTTTGGAGGAAGTCGATTGGTAGATTGTCATGGGTTGGGGCCTGGGGACAAACCCGGCCCTAACCCGAAACAACGAGGTGGAGATATCAAATGCTCAAAGGCATCTCTCCTTTCTTCAACACTTCTCCTGGCTCTTACGAGTATGAGCAGGGTGCTCCAATCTACTATAGAGGCCGTGCTCCAGCTCCTAACAAATGTTGGGCCAAGCCTACACACAAACAAAGGTTGCAAACAACTCAGGCCCGCGCATGAATAGGGCGCGCGAACAAACATAGAAGAAAAGACCCGTGACGTTCCGTGACGCACCACCCAAAACATCCCCTGCTGAGTGAAGATGTGTTGAAAGCTTCTGTAAAAACCATGACAAAACCCCACACCTTCAGGAGGGAAGCACCAAGGTAAAGCACTGCCTCACACAGCAGAGGAGTCCAAACCTCGAGACTTCGACCAAGCCGCCGTCACCGGCACTTGTAAGTTTCGCGCCAAGGTCCGCACTAAGCGCGTGACTTGTGGCACATCGTCTAGCAACCAAGCACCATAGCGGCGGCAGCGTGGGGAGTGGCTGGCATGGCCACCTGCGAGCTCAAGGGTGGTGGAGTGGAGAGTAGCTCAAGGCTATCTGTCACGCTTCCCCCGGCGGCCAGGTAGCTCCAACGTGTTTGGAGCTGATGGTGGGAGCACTGCTCATGAAAAACCATGAAAAACCTCTCATCCTGAACCTCCTCTGAGCATACCCCCTAGAGTATCCTAGAGTTATGATGACGTTGCTTTATGCGGTGATATTCCCTTCCGTGTGGATCATTCCATTCAATGAGCTTTCATAAGAAAGTCCTTAGGTTCATGGGCCCCAGATGGAAGATGGGGCCCATCTGTCTCTACTTCCCTGTGGCGCCCAAGTCAGTGAGGGTGCTCAGGTTCTCCCATGCTTCCCGCATGCGGTGTTCGTTCCGGCATGCCATGGTGTCAGGGCGTCCGTATAGACCACCCCCGCCTTTCCGCGCATCCTCGGTCGGACAGCCGAAGTTGAGATCCACGGCCTCCACGTGAGGCTCCTGAGAGCGCCCAACTCGGTCGGTTCCGCGCCGCTTGGTTCCGCGATCGGTCACATCGGTCATGCCTCGAGTCCCCGGTCTTCCCCAAAGATGCCATTTTTCAAGGACCCCCCTTGGGTTCACAGGCATGAAAGAATTCGTGAGTTCTTGTGATACAGTAAGTGATGTAGCCAAAGCTGCGGATGTTGCCTTTTGCTTGGTAGGAGGTTCCATGTACTGGTGTCTGGATTCTGAATGATTTCTCTCTGAATGATGTCGTTGATTTAGTGGCTGGGTGAGTCTGAGTCCTCTTTCCGCGCTGGCCAGGGCCGGTGCGTTTTAGGCTGTAGACTACTCTCAAGGTTCACGGTTCCCTCCAGTTCCAACGCCTCCCACCTCCAGGCTTTGCCGACTATTGGGTGATGTAAGGGCCTTCCTCAGATCAATTCCTTTTCGTTTTCGCTCGTTCTACCCCGAATCTGGAATCTGGTCTGAGAGCTTTACCCTCCCTGCAACTTTGAAAGACTGGAACATGGGCCTCGGAATCCGCAAGATCGATCTACTGCTACCTGCAACTGGCAGCCAGAACTGGGCAACCAAGGCCTCCCTCCCCTGATGCACGAGCACGAGCACGCAAAAACGAGCACGTCGCTTTCCACGTCCCCAGCTGCTAGGATCTTGGCCGCACGTAGCACCGTTTGAGGATGGTCGCCACCCAGTTGGGCGATCAGGGGCCGATCCAGCTCCTGCAGCTGCGGAGAAAAAGCACTTAAGGAGGCCTTCCAAGGATGTGTTCTTTTTGAAAAACCGGACTGTAACTAGTTAAAGTTGTATACCTATACATATAGCGTCATGGCCATGAGATAAATATGATAAAACATGGATGCATGCCATGCAGCTCTTCAAGCAACGATTCCGGTCCGGATGGATGGTTTTGGGACAGGGCTTCCGTTGCTCCACCGGTCGGGGAGAAGCTCCACCGTTGTGCCAGTCAGGTCTTGCCAAGTTGGGTCCAGGCAGGGCTTTGGTGAGACTGGAGAAGATGAAGGCGCTCCAGGTCCACCTGCCCTTTCAGAAACGCCACAAATTGCACAAACACCAAAGACTCCTTAGACAGACTTGGAACCACTCAGGACTCATACATCATACATCTGATTCAATCACCGTCTGGACGCGGAGGCCGGGTGCAAGCTATCGGACAATCCTTGGTGGTTCACGACCGGGGGGGATGTTATCCCCTCAATCAACCAATACCCAAACACTCCATGAGACTGGTATAATCTGGTATATATAAATTCCATTAAATTCCTAGCTGCATTGGGGTGATTTGAGGGAATGTACGCTATTATATGACAACCGTGGAGTGTTTGGGGACAGAGAAAATTTGTGGATTTGGGGACGAGACGTAGGTGATGATCCATACCAATCCCTTGAATCAACCAACCAAAGAAGTCAAGGGCCGTCTTGGATGCCCTCCGATTCTCCTCAACCTTCCAGGCATCAAAGTAGGTTGTGCGATAAGTCTCATCCGAGGCAAAAGGTTCCGCATGGAGCATCGGGGTGTAGCAAAGATGCACGCCATGCCTGCAACTCTTGGAACTTGCTTGGTGTGTGTGTGTGTGTCTCGGCCTGTTTCTAAGGGTTGGACCAGGCACTTCAATTAACTCTTGGCACTTGGTGACTCTTCAACCTACGCATATGTTGCCTGTCAGCACCCTTCTGTAGTTGAGGGTGACAAGAATGCAGGGGTCTGTCTGTGTGTGTGTGATGGAGAAACCGCCAAAGCTCTAGAAATAAATATGGGACAACTGGATTTCGATCCCAAGCTTACCAGTCCCCAAGCCCTTGAAGGCAAGATGCTCAAAGTTGAACATATATTTTCAAACCTCATCTGCTGATTGTTGGGTGCATTTTATATAGGTACTAGCATTCCCATACTGTTCCCATGCCGTTTCAATGCACCAGGAGTGGGGAGTGGGGATTACCCCTGGCAACGCACACACACACACAAAAAAAAACAAGAAGAACATGCACGTGTACTACAAAGAAAAAGGTGATTTGCCAAATCAATTGAACATGAATGGTTCATGTTTTTCTTGAATCCATCCACTTCAGAGCCTGTCAACCATTAATTTCACCTGGAAGGTCAAGCTGCAAAGGCGGGTGCTGGGCACACTCGTCATCGAGAACCCATCAAGACTACCGGGGCGTTCCAAGGGATACCTTTTGTGCAAGCGAAAAAAGCCATGGACTTGAAGATAAATCCAACCAGATGTTAGACGAACAAGTTGATTGATGTATGGAGTAACATCCAACTAACTTTGATAAATCCAACCAAATGTTAGTCTTGACTAGTGATGTTAGTTAGTGAAGTTGATTGATGTCACCAAGTTCTTTTTTATCCAAATGCCGGTCAAGCGCCTCCACTACCCCGGCCTGCGGCACAAGATTCGAAAGGCCCGCTCAGATTGGTCAATCATAGGGCTGCAAACCCATTTGGGATTCCCCAAGGACCTGGGCCACCGGCTCGCCACTTGAAACTTCCAAGGACTGGAACTGGAACTATAATAAAGAAAGCCATTGGCCTAGCTGCTCCGAAGCTCCTTCCTTTGGAAGAGCAACGGGGAGGGGGTCCTTTCTGGACTATAGGTGACAATCCCCCCAAGCCCAAGTGTTCCATCCTCCCAAAATCTCCAAGGACAACCACCTGAGAAAGCTCGGACCACAAGGGGCTACTAAACACAGCAACCTTTCTGACTAATCTTTGGACTCATTGAAACGACCTGTGACATATGATCATGATGCTTCCACAAGGCATTCGACTTCTGAAGGCCAATTTTGGCCTCGCCGGCAACCCGCGCGATCCACTGGGCGACCCGCACTCCCACCACTCCCACGCCGTTTGGCTCGGTCTGGAAGCGCCTTTTCAGCGCCGGCGAGAGCGTTGCGCCGCGTCGTTTCTTCTCGGCTCGTCTATATGGTGAACGGCTTCCAACCCCGCCAGCCCTGTCATCCACCGTGAACAAAAGAAACAGAACATGATCAGTTCGGAAGCCTTCCTCGAGTCTAGGTTTACGTCCATGAAGAGCTCTGATTTGGTGTGATGCTTTAGCAGGAGGTATCAAGGGAATTCGGATGGATCATCACCTACCCTCTCATCCCCAAATCGATGAATTTTCCCTATCCCAAACACTCCATGTCTGTCATATCTGTCACACATATATGTATATATATACATACACCTAGGAAGACTAACATGGAACCTGAGAATGGACCTTTGGACATTGGAAGACTATTTTCCTCTACAACCCATTTTTCAGGTTCCATGTCAATTTTCCAGGGCCTACATTGACCCCTCAAACCACCATATATCTACCAGTCCCATGGAGTGTCGCCGACGTCACGTCGAATGAGGTGACCTGTGAAGCATCTCCAGAGTCCACCAGCCATCGTCAGCGCAGCCAGAGGCTTTCGGCGAGAACCACGCCGGTGAAGTTCGCGTCGGCACGCCATGGAGAAGTTCACCCGGGGTGATCAAATCTGCGTCGGATGCATTGCTGCTGATCATTTGTTTGCAGAAACATGGTGCATGATGGTGCTAAGTCTTGCAGCTCTTGAAGATCTTGAAATTTTCTTGAGGCGAAGCAGCACCCCCCTCCTTCTGGGTTGTGACACTGGATGGCCACCACCTGCACAAGGAAGCGAGTTTCAGGGGACATGTTTCCGTCTTTCTGCTGCTCTCAGGAGCCGACACTAGACTCATTAAACCAAGTTGTGCATCATTTGACTGCTTGACTTGGCGCCGGCTGAGGTCTGGGAAGGATCTTTGACCATTTTCGCTTCTCCCAGCGCCCGACCTAAATCTCTGGGAGGGTTCCAGGCCGAAACCGTTTTAAGAAGATTAATCTCTGAAAGCTGTGGAGCTATTTTGGCTCACTTGTGATGGCCCTGTGTCCTCCCTGCACCTGTTTACATCTATTCACCTAATTTACCTGGTTGCAGCCCAGGTCCCAAATTGGAAGTTTATTGCTTATTGAAGTACTTCTTGAGGACGATCAGGGAGTGGATCTCTAGGATCCTAGAGTCTTCTATCTTTTCACACGAGGAAGGCAGGAAAAGCCGTGGCCTGGAGGCCAGGAGCGGGTTCCATCCGATATGTAGGATCCACCACTCAAGCGCGACCGAGACCATCTTATACATCCTTATATCATCGTGATCTCAAAATCTCCCAGCAAAGCCATTCGCAAAGCCATTCGTCAAGGCGAATGATGGTGATTTGGCTCAAGTCAACTCAAGTCAACTCACATGGGGGCCGGGGGGGCATTTCAAGTTCAACTCCAGTGGTGCCAGGCGGACACCTGTCCCCGTCGAGACCGCGCGTCTTTTTCGCGCGAGAGGCGGGTGGTCGAGAGCTCCGTCGACACGTCGACACCTGCGTGGCACAGCGGAGGGCGGAGGGCCCCGCGCGCGGACCGCGGACAGCTGAGCCCCAAATACCTATGGGAGTCACAGATTCGACCAATCATTAGGGGTGCCGGTTCCGAACGGAGGAAGGATAGGGGTGCATCTGTCACATCCACTCGGATGGGACGAACCAAACCACCCCGAGCTTTGTGACTCCTGGATGGTGGGGAGGTTGTATCCTTTGTGGGGGTTGTTGGTGTCCGCGACGACCGGGCTCCGTGTTGTATCGTTTCAGGCCTCCTACGAAGTGGATGGCTCCGGAAGATCCACTTAAGGTCCTAGATGTTCGACAAACAGGTGTGGCCCATTGGCACGTCCATGATCATTCGGGATTGTACAGTTACGAGGTATGCGGCGAAATGGGAATCATACACGGGGGTGAGCGTGAAACAACATGTGGTAGATCAAGGTCTTTCCCATCAAAACTGGTCATTTGATTCATATGATGGGCCTTTCATGGTCTTCCCATCACTTCAATGCAACTGCCATTCGAACCGAGAAAACATCTGGTCCATGACGGGGCGCCCTTTGGAGTCTGGGTATGCTTCTTGAAGATCTTGGAACAAGTCGACATTGGCTCGACTTTTCCGCGCACCTTTAATGGCAGCCAGTCTTTTGCGTGTCGGCGTGGGTGCAGGACTCCGGGTTTGGGTATTAGTGGATTGGATTCCAAATCAGTCTAAACAAGAACTTGATCTGGGCTTGGATCTTCAACGTAGGTAGCAGGTAGATCTTCCCCGGACCTCCTTCAAACCAGTGGTCATGCGTACCTAGAAAACCCAAGTATGCAAAAAAAAAGTAATCGTGTTCTTTTCCGGCAAAAAAAGGTTATCTCAGCCAAGAAACGTCATTGTTTTGTAAACATGTATTTGCTGCGATCAAGCCAGTGGAGGGTATGCAATATTCATTTTTTCAGCTGCTTCCAATCCCAAATCCAGCCTCTTCTTACACCAAAAGGTAGTTTTTCACCTAAACTTAGGCTGTTTGAGTCGGTTCCGGCGAAAGTGCAAGGATACACCGTACCTTTCGATGGCCCTTAGGATCACCTGCTTGCTTGCAACCTGTCTACTGACACGGCTGATTCTCCCAATAATAAGAACTTTGTTGGCTGCACAATGCCATTTAACTGACACGCAAAATTTGGACAGTTTGACAATTTCCCTCATCTCAAAAGTGGTGTGAGAAAAATTTGGCGTTTGGGCCGAAGTCATACACAACCTGTAACGCAGTGCGGGCCCCTCTTAAGGAATCGAAACTACTACTACAGCGAGTTAGCTGTGTTTTGCTCCTGCAACTGCTGGAGAAGGGTGTCTTCCTCATCAGGGGGCTGCACAACATCATGTGTTGGGCAGGGCATGCCTTCAAAGCCCTCACCTCACACAGAGTGGCGCAGCTCGAAACCAAGGAGTTGATAGGAGCAGGCATGGCCACATCAAAGGAAACCTGCATGTACCAATGTACCAGAGGCCCCTGAAACAGCAAAAAATGCTACATTCAAAACATCCAAACCGTGTCCGGCAATTTCCGCAATTTTTCCGGTGATTTCCGTCATTTGGAGGGTAAATTCCGTAATTGTTTTTCGGCCACTCCTGCATGGAAGTTTAAATGTCCACTGAAAAAACGGAAATCTCAGCGATTGCAGATCGAGCTAGGTTCTGTTTTCCCTTGCCCCAAGCGTTTCTCTATTATTCAGCTTTGAATGATCACCGCAACTTATCCGAATCTTCCAGGCAAGATGGAATCAAGGCATTCCATGACAAGCTGTTGGGATAATTTGACGCATCTCAAACACAGCATGCTCTCAGTGAAATTGGCTTCTGTCCGGTCGATTTCCAGGGCCTTCGCTTCGAAGTTCTTCGAGGGCAAAGGCAGAGCAGCTTTTCAACGTCTTGAAGTTTTGGCCACTCTAACCATGACTATGAACTAAATAGATAGAGCTCGGCCAGATTGAAATGGTTTCGATGGCGATATGGATCTCCAAAGCAATCTTTGCAAAACGAGGAAGTTGCAATTTGTGCACAGGGGGCATCATGTATCATCTAAACGCCCTCTGGTGATTGCAACATCCTCTGTGTACAGAAAGTAAGTACTGGCGCCCTGTTCATTTGCCCACAACTCCAGACTGGAGATCTCAGACAGAATGGTCCCATGATGTCTCAAACAAACAGCAGTAAGTATGCAAAAGGTAAGTAACAAAAGGTAACCAAAATCCAAAAAGGTAATTGTTATACAAAAACATACATTTTCAACAAAAAACTGTTTTTTCTGAAACTACACTTTTTTTTGCATACTTTAGGTTTACTAGGTACGTGTCAACGATCCGCAAAGCCTGGAAGCTACAGTCCCCCAGTCCATGACCTCGTCAGGTAAGTGGAAGGACGCTGTCTGATCTTCCATGGCTGAGGTTCAGATTCAAAGTGCCACTTCAAAACCTAGTTGGAAAGAAAGCGATGTAGGTGGAAAGACCATTCCTCCTTGCTACGTGGAAAGAATCGCTTTCAACTATATAGTGTGTATATATATATATCAATTAATGGAGCCATTCGTATCTGTTCCAAATGTGATGATGGGACATGATCTAATATGGTTCAATATGGTTCAAAGATCATTCCTCCTCAAGAAAAAGAACAATCGGCTTCGGAATCACGGAATCACTCCTACTGAACCGCTGCTCCAATCCACCCATTTTGCAGGCGAGTGTTTCATCCCACAACTTTCATGCGCGAAAGAACATCCCCGGACCACACACCTTGTTGAAGGAAAACATCTTCACATCTTCCTACTTGCTGCACCCATGCCTGAAAAGCGCGGGCCGTTTCCCGCAACTCATTCTCATTCACTCTCGCTGCCAAGAGAGTGGCTGAGTTCTTTCGATCGATGCAAGGGTAATGCAAATCAACGTGGCATCTGCATGTCCTAGGGGGGAAAGGCCTCTTTGACCAATTCCGACTTGCAGAGCCAACTCCATGGCCGTTCGTCTCCTCTTTGAGGAGCTTTCTTCGAACGTTCCGATGCAGTGAGGATGTGAGACTGCACGTGGGCAGTTGGCTTAGGAGGACGGCCGTTAAAAGATGAGCATACTGTGCCCTGGCGAAGGAGATCACCAAAGGAAAGACTTAAAGGATCAGAACATGGACAAACTGGTGCGGTTTTGGTACCCCAGCGCCATGTACCTGGTGTCTTCCTGGCATGGGAGATGACGGAATCTGTAGAAGAAGGGAACCCACAACTTCTGGCTGCGAAAAAGCTGCTGTGAAAAATGGTTCATTAACAGTGTCCCTGAGGAATGAGGAGAGGTGCTCAGTGAGGATCTTTGGTTATGACCTTCTCATTGAAGCCTTTGTTGACCTGAAATTAGGAATGAGCCATCAAACTATAGAGACCTAAAGATGACTGCACAGGATTACGCATTTGGGCAGCCGAACGGTTTCGAACGCATAAATCAAGGGCGCCCTTAAAATTAGTAGGGCACACTGCCAATCACCTGTTATTTGAAGTTGCCCTGAAAATTTTCAGGCTTCAGGTGCCGCAGGTAGAAGAAAGGAATCCATCACCTGAGGAAGAATCCTCAGCAGCCTTTTTCAAGACCTATTCTTAAAGGCTAGATTTGGGACATCTAGGTCTTACCTGGTTAAACACAACAAAAAACATCTATCTATTTTTGTAGGGGTGTTTTTATTTGGCGTTTCTTGATCTTTCTTGAGGACTTGGCTTCGCTTTGCTTGATCAGGGTCATAGCGGCTAGCGACCAAACCCTCCGCGAACGCGTCCGAACATCCGCGAAGCCACCAGAGTTGAAAAAGAAAACCCGTTCTAAAATCATTATCCTAGGTTGAAATCACAGCAATTCCAAGCGGTGGCCATCATGTACCCAACATGCGCTCATGTATATGGTTGTATGTTGTGGTATGTTGTGTATGCCCTTTTAACAGCTGCGTTCTTACTTACAGAGTCCAATGGTTCCAAATGTGAAGCTGAAAGTAGCCATCCTCTTGCACACAGAAACAAGTTGCCAAGACTATACACCCTGGAAAGCACTTGGACAAGTGGTCAAAGTTGCAAAGGGGTCTAGCGCGGATCTAGCGCGGGTCTAGCGCGGATCTAGCGCGCTTCCCTGCCAGTGCATGAGGCCACCAAACGTCTGTGATCAAGAACTCGCTTTCTCGTCTCTCAAACAGTTACTCCCTTACAAACAGTTGCTGCCCTTTTCAGCGCGCGCTGCCTTTCAAACAGTTGCTGCTCTTGTGCCTGTGCGGGTGTGTGTGTGTGTATGTGCACCAATGAGTGACCATTACAATCAGCTCTTGTTTGTTAATCTTTTCTAAGTTACCTAAGTACTTGATCCTAGCGCCAAACCTAGCGCGAACCTAGCGCAACCCTGCGTTTTGCTAGCGCGACGAGGTAACATACCCACTTTAAACACCAGAATACCAAGCGGTGGCCAAGCGATTTCTGAACCTCTGGGTACATTCCTTACTTAATACATATTCCCGGTTTTTTTTTCGACTCAGACGTCCGGTCCGGCCACAAGGAGAGTGGAGGGCTGGTGAACCTGGTGAAGTGGAGGGCTGGTGAAGCAACTCACAATTTCCCCATGTGTTCTCAAGCGCGCCTCTCTGAGAGGCGTGACCTGGACCTGTGGCTCCTGACCTTGTGTCTGCATCTGTTCTGCGTGATTTCTGGTTGCAAGACTTTGAAGAAAACAAAGCAGGACCAACTAAAGCCACCAAAGCAGGATAAATTTCGGAGGTTTACTCTCATGGTTTTAGATGGTTTTAGTATGATTTAGAGTTCAGCCACCTGGTTCACACCGGATCTACCTGGTGTGTGCGGTGCGTGTGCGGCTTTCTTTTTGAGCTGCTGCAGCGAGCCGTCCAAAAAGCCAGAAAAAGGCAAAACACTCCCACATCAGCATGCATCGATAAACCTTTCGGTACGCCCCATGCCCACCAAAAGCTAATGTAGACTCTTGATTAATAAACACCCCATAGGAAGAGGCTTTTCAATCTAAATGGGGGATGTTATTAATCAAGAGTCTACATTAAAGGATGTGGCTATAAGAGCAAACATCAAACACACAAAAAAGGAACGGGTCGGCATGGCACAAACCCTAGTTCTGCGGATCATTGACCAAATTCGCAAAGTTGATCTCCATCATCTGCCTCATGAACCTGCGGCTCATAACGAGGCAACTAACGAGGCCATGTAGAGTGACCGTTGCATCAACATGCAGTTCCTTGAGAGAGGCTCAAGGAACAGGCATAGCGTCCTCCAGTCCTCCGTGTTCATTCCTTGACTCTGGAACCCGATCTCTGTCCCCTCAATCAATCATAGAGACCAGTCTTTAATAAACAGTCTTTACTAGTAACAAGAAGCTATTAGGTTGGAGGCCATTAGGGTGGAGGCCATCACTATTAGGTTGGAGGCCATCGCTTTGGAGGCCATGGCTATTAGGTTGGAGGCCATCGCTTTGCAGGCCATCGCTACTAGGTTGGAGGCCATCCCTATTAGGTTGGAGGCCATCGCTATTAGGTTGGAGGCCATTACTACTAGTAGCAAGAAGCTATTAATTAGGTTGGAAGCCACCTACCATGGCCATTCAATGCCCGGGCTCCGCCTTCGGCTTCCACCCATCAGTTTGATCAGCACGCCATGTCGGAAGTCACCCAGGCCGACCAGATCGATTTACTTTCGGTGTAACAAGGACACCCAGGCCACCCCAGGTCACCCAGTCACCCAGGCCTACCCAGGACACCCGCCAAATGGAGGAGCGACAATCACGCCTTAAGAAATCGGCGAAGTCCAAGGCCTGCTCCGGGGGCTCATGCACATCAGTCCTGGCGGCTTGGTCGAAACACAGCCCGTTCGAGAGAACACAGCGAGGTGGGAAAACAACCGGTCTCCAAGAGGTATACAGACCAGTGGTTGAATCTCGTCCACAGGTCGCCTCACAATTCCTAACTACGTGGCAAACATCAACAAAACCATTGCAAAGACCTCACAAGGAGCATGACTGCGAGGATCCAGGTATGCGTCGGATGATCTACACCCCGATGATCGGAACTTGAGACTTCACCGGTGCTTTCCATCGTGTTCCGCAGACCGATCCGGTGCTTACTTCGTGTTCCGAAAGAGCCGGGAGTTGGGTCCAAGGTGGGCCCAGTGGGACGGGTTGGACGCACAGGGAGCTTCTTGGCCACCAGTTGAAGTGACTGATGCATGTATCACGCGGAGTGCTCGGTGCTACAACTCCATGATGTTCCATGTGGAGCAACGCGTATATTTTCTATAGAACTTGAGCTGAATCCTTGCACTGTCTGATCTTGCACTTGCAGGTGTTGAAAGCCGCTGAAAGCGGTAGCTTGAGGATGCTTGGGGTCTTTAAAGTCTTCAAATCAAAACTTCCCCAGCCCAGCAGCCCGACCAGAAATCAGAACACCACCAGCCCAACGGCCTTCTCATTAACTGCTCGTTGAAAAGCTCCTCATGAGGCCGCCGTTGGCAAGAAATGTCTTGCCCGAGAGGGTATACTAACACGTCATCACACATCGGCCTCTTTGAAAAAGCAAGCATCCTCTCTGTATGAATACACAAGATCACTGTAAACATAGTCGTGCTGTAGCGATTTCCTCACATACATTGGCATCCTCCTACAAATGCTGGTGCAGGAATTTTCCAACACTAAACCAGCCATGGAAGACCTATACTAAGCGAACCATCACAACTGCTCCTCTGTTGGCAGGCGATTGGGGATCATTCTCTCATGTCTTACTCGCTTTGCGGAACAGGCAAGCCACCGAGATCAGGGTTGGCCACTGATCATCCCCACTATTTGGATCTGGCTGTGTAAAGAACAGGAAAAAACACGTCTATTTGGATAAAATCACAAACACCACCCCATATAAGCCAAATGAGGACTATTCATTAAAATAACTAGATACATATATATATATATAGAGAGAGAGAGATACAGCAGCATATGAGATGTGCTTTGTCGCCAGTGCTGTTGGTGCCCTTCAGTCTGGTGCACAGCCAGGTCCAACTCTGCCATCCCCAGACGTGCCTGGAGTTCCGTGGTGAGCGCATGCCCCAACGGTGTGGTGCCTGCGGTGCCGACCAACACCGTTGTTGGAGTCGCTTCGATGATCAGTTCTGAGTCGGATGAGTCATAACATGTCATAACACTCCTCCGGATTGAATTCATGACTTGGTGATGTGAATCCAGGTGGATTTGGGTGGATCTGTGGGAGAAGTTCTCTTCCGATCTTGGACAAGGTGACAAGGTCCTGCAGGTCTAAATATGCAAACTCAAAGTGCCCAAACGCTCCGAGAACCATGACCTGCCCCTGGACGCTCGCTACGCTCCTGGACCCTGGGGCCCTGGGGTCTCAAATTCCTAGGCTAGGGACCAGTCGGGCTGTTGGAGCGTTTGGGTGACAGCAAAAGATTCAGAATGCTGTGTTTTCCTGCAGGATGTGGATGTCGAACCCTGAAGACTTTGCTCAGACCACGAGCAAACTCCTCTGTCTGAATCTCATAAACCGGTCAACAGCACTCCAATCACCCGATCTTTTCTGCCAACTCCGTCCAAGCAGCTGTTGATCAGCTTCCATAGTCCGTCAAAGGTGATACCACTGGGGGCAGCAGCCTGAGCAAGCAGCGGTGTCGCACAGGTCGCACTGCGAGGAGTGCAACAATGTAACAAACTGCATGGGAGATCCAAATGGAACCAGCATGTCTTGCTGGGCATTGGAGTGGGAGAACAACTCCCCAAAACCTCTACAAGGGCATCTACATGGGTCATGCTTGTAAAAAGGGGCGGGGAATGGGGCTGTTGTCCTTACGCGGTCAAATCAGAACCAACGGAATATCATTGAACTCACACACAACTGGGTGTCCAAAAGCAGCTTCTGAAGAAAGAAACACCAGTGAACAAACCTGAAACATCGCGAAACGGAGTCCCTCAAAACCTTCTTCAGTATCTATACACCTGATTCATGTCATTTTCCCGCAAGTCAAACAAATGCATGCACACAAACACACACCTTCGAAGCCTGCACATGGGACGACGGCCAAAGCAGAGTCCTATACAGGACTGCCTGTAGACAGTCCTCGCGGATGGCGTCCGATTTCCCGGATGTGGCGCTTCTTTATGCTTTAGGTTGGAGGCCATCGCTAGTAGGTTGGAGGCCATCGCTAGTAGGCTGGAGGCCTTCGCTAGTAGGTTGGAGGCCTGGCGCTAGTCGGGAGGCCATCGCTAGTAGGTTGGAGGCCTTCGCTAGTAGGTTGGAGGCCATCGCTAGTAGGTTGGAGGTCTTCCAAAAGGTTGGAGGCCATCGCTATTAGGTTGGAGGCCATCGCTAGTAGGTTGGAGGCCATCGCTACAGGTTGGAGGCCATCGCTATTAGGTTGGAGGCCATCGCTAGTAGGTTGGAGGCCATCGCTATAGGTTGGAGGCCTTCGCTAGTAGGTTGGAGGCCATCGCTAGTAGGTTGGAGGCCATCGCTAGTCGGTTGGAGGCCATCGCTATTAGGCCGGAGGCCATCGCTAGTAGGTTGGAAGCCTTCGCTAGTAGGTTGGAGGCCATCGCTATTAGGTTGGAGGCCATCGCTAGTAGGTTGGAGGCCTTCGCTAGTAGGTTGGAGGCCATCGCTAGTAGGTTGGAGGCCATCGCTATTAGGTTGGAGGCCATCGCTACTAGTAGCAAGGACACAAAGTGCGAGAGTCGAATGACTCGATTTCGATCACTTCCTATGAGCTCCCAAACTCTCAGTCTCCTCAAATCTCACCAGTCTGGGTTCCACATATAAGATCATCCCCAAATAGATAGAAACGCACGGTTTCCAATAATTACATTTTGAGTGGGGATCTACTTTTCATTATGTTCTACCCATTTTGGGTTCTACAATGTATAAAAATATATAAGCCATGCGACTTCAAGGAAAAGCTCTCGTAGCTCTTGCACCTCCGGCCCGCTGAAGCCAGTCTCCTGCGCACATCTGTCACCGAGAGTGAGTTGTAAAAAGCAGGAGGGCGTGGTAGAAAAGCACTGCTGCCGCAATGTAGTCTTGATTCATCAAAACCTCCTGTGGTTGTAAAACCTATTTCGATATGGGGAGTTGAATCAAGAGTCTAGGAGACTACATTGCCCCAATCGGTTGCCATAGTGGTCTGAGATCAAAACCAAAAGCACTAGACATGGGTGGGACTCGCTGTAGAACTTCATGGCTGTGAGTTCTGGCGTCAGGTCCGGAATAGTGTCGCTAGGTCTATTGACATCAGCAGTGGAACATGGTAAATGGCGCAATACCCAAGAGGTGGTTTACATGGACCCCCATCTGGAAAAAAAAACAGTTTGGGGGATTGCGCCATCTAAATACTGTACTCTGAAACCACTGCATGTGCATTTGCAAAACATGTTTGTTCGGCTTGCGTAGAGCACGCAAATGTGGAGCTCCACTCTCTCTCTCTCTCTCATCCTCAGCGTTTCCATGAGCACATCACTCAAGTTCCAGAAAGGGTGGAATCAGAAGGGGCTACACCATTGTGCTTATCATGAATCCAAATTGGAAGGGACATTTACCAAACTGAATCATGTAGAGGATCACAATACTCTCCTACAATGTAATTCTGAAATCTCTTTTTTCGGAAGCTCAGGACCAGGAAGGTTGAATTCTTATGGCAAAAAGGTCTATGCAATTATGGTGGTTTTCAAAGTGTCCTCTGGATGCATTTTGGAGAAACCTAGAAGGTGAAGGAATGCTTGGAAAAATAGAGCAACTTCTCAGGAAGGTCATTCACTCATAGGGCAAATATGGAAAAACAACACATATACCCTAAGCATGTTACCAGGTAGAGTGGTCCAACCAAGTAACTAAGTAGTCGTGGTGTAGCAATGCCGCCAAACGTAACCGCGTGGCCCAGAGCCATTTCATGTTCCTCTGCAGCGGTGTTTCCCCCAAAAATCGTACGAAGCAGCCGGTTTGCTTCCGTCTTTGGCACGGTGCAACTTCACTTGACTACTAGTGGATTGAGAGGACTTAGATGGCACAAACCCCAGATTGTCGGTGGTTCAGTAGTGGACCCCCATGTGTCTAGGACATCTTGGGGTCTGTGCCATCGAAACCTCTGAAACCACTGTACATGAAAGTGCACATGAAGTGTAAGGGCTTCGCTTTTGGGGAAACTTGGGATGTCGCTGGGTTGGTTTTTTATTTTGTTAATATTACACTTGTATTTAATTTATATCATGCTTTCCAATCTGGAAGCTACAGTCATTATTTCTTTGCTGGGCTCATGGTAAGCGGATCCTGAGAGTTTGGCATCAGCCACCAATCCCCACGAGCGAACCACCACTAAGAAGTCACTCGAAGCCGCTAGCCGCTGACGCTTGCTATTCTTCTCTTCAGGTGGCCGTAACGGTGTCTCCTCCACGGCTGCCTGCTGCCGTCTTGCCACACTGATCTCCTGATGGATTTTGGGTGTGAATCCCCAGTCCAGGAGTGATCGTGAATGATCCCGTAATCTCTTCCGACGTCCACTCACTCTTCAAGTGCTGAACTTGAATTTGGCATTCCCCCTGTTGGAATATATACTATGTTTTTGAGCCAGTGTACTACTTGGTCTACTAGCCTTGTGTGGTACATATCTCCCCTCAAGTGCCCCACATAGTAGTAGAGCATTTGAGGGGCTGCCAAGTTGGTTTTAGCCCTCCAGTGACTCCAGTGTGCTTATATTGAGGATACTCATCAATTGACGTGTGACATGTGGGATGCTTTGGAACTGTCGCTGGATGGGGAACAATCTAAAACATATTAAAATTGTATGATTGTATGTGTCTTGTTTCATTGGCGAACGTAACTCCCAAATGATGTTTAAAAACGGGTTGGTGCGCATCAGTAACTTAATTTGTTATGGAAATCATCACCACGTCCGCCAACCCTGGGGGGGCCATATGTGGAGTTGGTCCTTAAGAAAACTGGGATCCTCAAGCGCAAAGGGCAAAGGGTTTTGGTTTCGATCTTCGTTCCCTTCTTCCCCAGAGCTTTAGCCTTGACGTCAGCTTCATGCTCGTTCGCTCCGCCTCTGGTCACGATGGTGGCAATTGCGTGCACGTCAACGTCCTCTAGTCACTACTGGTCCCGAACAAGTTCCACGAACTTCGGAGTTTCGGGTGCGGGCTTCGCTCGTGGATGTCTCGCCGTGAAACCGCCGTGAAACCGCCGGGATGTGCAGGTTCCGATGTCCGACCGTCGTACTTCGCTCGCAGGGAGGACCATGTCATATAGAAAAAACGATCCATCAAAGACGGACCATCAGCGATGACAAGATTGAGAAGCAGTGGTTTTGTGGAGGGTCTGCTCACGTCGGAATCCCTTCATGGAGGCCTTGATTGACTTGTGCTCATATTTTTAACTATATATATATATGCCTCATTATATATGCCTCAATTGATCCTCAATCTACTTCATCAAGCCAGGCTTGTCACCCACCGTGCAGGAAGAGTAGGGATCGACCCGCAGCTACTCCCAATTCCCAGATCCCAGGGTGAAGGGACGAAAGAAACAGCGCTCCTTGGCGGAGCGACAAAGCTGCAGGAAGGTCAAATACTCCTTGAAACCTGGAGGATTGGTGGAGAAAGCTGAAGGATTCCACATTCAAGTGATCTTCAGAGGGACAACATCATTGCCAAAATAGCAACGTTCGTATACCAACCAGCATTACCCAGGAAGGCAAAAACACATATCACTAATCCTGCCCAAACATGAGTCTAGCAGCCATAACAAAAGCCCCTCAAATCAAGCACTACTAAAACATCCGAACAGCTACGTGCGCTCAGCTCCTCAGAAGCTGCATTGAGTTCGAACAAAACGTTGACGGATGCTTGTCAACTTCCGGGGACCCTGAAAAGTTTGACAGTGATTTGGCCATTGTCAGCTCACAAGCCACTCAAACAGGAACATGTGACAATGGCATGCAATCTTGAACATTTTGGCGACCCTCCAAAGGTTGTTGAACACACAGAAATCTTGTCAGGGATTAGCGCTTTCTTTTGCAACCCTAGAATTATATAGAATCATGGAATTAGCATCTTTTCAAAAAGCGAAAGCGCTTTCCACAGAACATACACAGAACTCATCACTCAGTGACAACGATTACACTCGTCTAGTCTCCAAATGTCTCCAACCTGAGGTCGAGTGTAATTTGTCACCTCCCTCAGTTGACGAAGCAAAATGGATCTCCTCCATGGTCGAGTGTAATCTCTTCAATCATCTTCAATCCAATTGGGTGTACAATAGAGGTCCCCAAGCAGCCTATTATGGATTTGTGTGTGTCTCTCTCTCTCTCTATCTCTCCATCGCCCTCTCCAAGAGTTTGGCCATGTGGCTAAGGTGAGCCTAAGATTTTAAAAATATTTCATTGGAAAAAGCATGGTTGATTGAGGCTGTCCTCGCCAAGCCCCACATGGTGAGCCATTTTGAATCATTTTGGCAGCTGGACCGATGGGCTGCGGGTCTCTGCAACGGTCTGGGCTCTGCAGAGAAGGGAGCAGAAACCCATCGGTGGATTCAACACACCTCGAAAGTATGAGTCATTGAGAAATGTATCTGTATGATCCCTAGGCCTCCAACCACCTACTGAGGTGGTGGTTGGGGTGGGTTTTTGGGATCTAACCACCTTCTGAGGATATGGTTGGAGCCCCAAAAAATCTTGGGCTATCTCAAGCAAAGAGGTCAGAAATGGTTGGAGTATTGAATATGTCAGAACTTAGAGACTTAAAACATCAACCGGCATCTGGAACAACGACCAACAAGCTCAGGATACCTTAGAACATCAACCAACATCTGGAAACACCTTGAGCCTTCATTTTGCCTCGAGCCTTCGTTTTGATGGACGTCCTCTGACCCGGCGGTTGCTTCGTTTTGCCCCGCCTAAACGTCCCGTGCTGTCAACCTTGACCTGCCGCAGGATGGAGCGCAATTCCGGCCTCCGCAGGCTGGTTGAAGTCGGTGGGTCCAATTCAACGGAGTCGAATTACGCGAACGGGCCACGGCCACGGTTCTCCAACCACACCCATAGACGGTTGTTGAGTACACTTCGAAAAGAATAAGTTGATTACAACTGTATCTGCTGGAGACTGGAGACCCTGTTTGTTGTGGCTAGACCACTACTTCCATATGTTACAGTCCATTAGGCCATCACGGTATCATATGGCAACAAAAAACGGAAAGCAACATGAACATCTTTTCCCACCACCCAGTCATTCCAGCATGAACTTGCACATGTCAAACACATGTTCTTGGTTCAGAATGTCATGTGATACGGATGTCCTGAAGATGGCCAGCTTGCTTGTGCAACTAGCCTGGGCAGCCTGGGCCACCACGAATGGTATCCCAGTTTCATGGCTTTTTTCGGGCTCGCTCCAGGGCGGATCGTCAGGTGTCAGGTCTGCATCTCCTCCAAAGACCAGCTCAGGAACATGCTAAAAACACCACGAAAAACATTGATACCTCATTGTGGGGCTCAAAGGACTACGTTCATGATCCCGACTTCATGGGGCCACCTGGCCGCCAGAGGCAGAGGGCCGCCTTCTTCAGCCGGTGTGAGAGCAGAACATTGAGGATATACAACAACCTTTTCCATAATGTAGACTCTTGAATCAACTTGAGGACCATAACTCCCCATGTTAAGAGCATGAACCCAATTCAATTGGGAGGGTTGATGGTCCTCAAGAGTCTACATGACTTCTCCCAAGACCCAGGAGGTCCAGCTCGCCCGCTCCCCGGCTCCCCGCCTGAAGAGGGGATCCCGCGACATGTCAGGGAGCACGTCCTCCAGGAGCCGGATGAGGTCCTCGAGAGGGCGGCCGCTGGAGTGGTGGTCAGAGCATGCGGAGAACGGATCCGTTTGGTTCGCTTGGGGGGCATCCCCGCTATCAATCAACCAACCAATAGTAAAAGGCTATCCATGGCCGGCACCACAAATTGAATGAACTCCCGAACTCAGTGAAGCCCAAAACCGTCCAACCGCTGCCTAGTGGCCAAGTGCTAGCGCATGTCTTAACTGCTCTTTTTTGGTGAATACACGCCAGTGGCATCCCAAAGGCTAGCAACAAAGAAGTCGCATGCAAGTGGCCTCGCACAAGTTGGCAGCAAACATCCCACGAACGTGTTTCAATACATTCCTTCCTACCGGTGGTTCAACAGTGGCCTTCCTACTTTACATAGCTGCGTACGGCTTCTGTTCAACTTCAGGTCCCAACATGAAGGCTTGTGACAGGAAGGTGATCACCAGTTTCAGTTTGCGTGGGCAAAAGAAACATAATGACCCTCATCCCCATTCATCCCCGATTGCTCAGTCCTTATTGGCCACACAGCCATCCCGACTGGAAGCATAGGTCTCGTACTCTGCCCTCCCCAGCAGAAGGGCAACCACCCCTGGTGAATTCCAGCAACACTGGGTCCACTCCTAGCATATGGCAACTGCAGTACAGTGGTTTCAGAGTAGATAGATGGTTTAATAATATATATGGAGCCCCCATCTAAAAGAGATCTTTGGGTTGGTGCCGTATCTTCCACCTTGGTGAACGGGGCGGTATCCCACCATGATTCAGGCTCGGACATAAAACTCGGCTCACGTCGACATAAGGGATTGGCCTTTCAGATTCAAGGAAGCATGCTAAGCATGTCCGCTTACAAAGCATTAAAGCAACGAATTCGTAAAGGCCTTGTGCCTTACCTCTGGGCTCCTGAAGCCATTACTTTGCTCATGTCTGACATGGGCGATCTTTTGCAGACAAATGCTCTTGTGTGATGTCTTTGCTCCATGCCTCTTCAAGTGTACCCGAGGCAAGCAAGAAGAGAGTTTTGGCTCCATGATAAATAATTTGAGACACTAAACAACATGCCAACAAACTCCATATAGCTGTTAATAGATCGTTTACTACGCTGACGGCAACATAGTTATCATATATTATATTATAATATCATGGTTTGCTAATTACTTCAACCTTCACGGTCTCCGATGGTCTTTCCAATTTGGATGGTTTTTGTGCGACCTCCCCGAACGCAGGAACATACACATGCTCCAGGCCGTCCCGCGCGTATTTCGCGGTGGATTTCTGGCCTGAGCACCTTGAGCTGCTGCGCACTCCAGCCACCGTTCTTACGGCACTCCATTCGCTGTGCTTTGATCAACTTGTAGCACACCGTCAGGAACTGATGCTCCTCAGGCCGGCCACGGCTGCGAGACCACGCTCCGAGACGACGCTGAGGCCGCGTTGGCACGGTGGAACCCCTGGCAATGCAGGCCATCCGAAACACACTTTGCGTTCGGGGAACTTGTTGGGATGTCCTTCCTTTGCATGTCCCTACGCTTGGAGCGTTCGTTGGCCCGGTCTTGGTCTGGGTGGGCAACTTGGCTCATCTTCTGCGCTTGCACGGCGCGTCTTCTTTGGTGTGCCCAAGCAATTTGGACAGCTGCAAGCTAGGAAAAATACCCCTGCATCAACGACAAAGGCAGCCAGCATCCAAGCACCGGCCACAGGCATTGTTCAAGAAAGATCGTTTATACCCATGAAAAAGTCATCCCCGAAGTGGCAAAGGTGAACCTTTCTCTCCATGTTGCATAGCAAACTGTTCGGATGGCGTATAAAGAGCGCTTTGATTACCTCACGAGTTACAGTACCATGGACCGTTTTCCATGCATTGGACGCGGTAACCCATTATATGTGTGGCGATCTTCATCACTCAGTCCGCTTCTCTGGGGTGCACCAAAGAAGAAGGTCCTACATGGTCCTACAACCAAGTGATCGAGTTACGTCGCCACGGCCCACATCCGCGATTCCTGTCCCTTTGGGCTTGTTCCACCGCGATAGGCTTGCATGACGACCAAGGCTTCAAGGCGTAACATCGAAAGCGAACAAAAAAAGGACAGCCATCAAAACCTGTAAAATCAAGTGTTGCTTTCCACTGGGGGACTTACCAGTCTCGGAAATCAGTCAGTGTGAAAACCTCCACAAGGCAAAGGTGTGTGTATGTGTGTATATATACATATATACATATATTATGGCACGGCCCTCGACCCTGATTCTTGGTTCTGCAACTTGCACATTTAACGATACATAGCACCTCCAACTACTTTAAATCAATGGCCACTACAGCAAACGGATGTGCAAATGGTCTTACCAAGCTTGTCTATCTCCACTTCTGTGTGCATGTAAGATGTGGAATCCAGCTTAAATGTCAAAAAGCATAATCCCACACCCACCACAGGCAACTGTACGCAAGTAACTCTCCCCTCTCTTCCTCAGCATGTCTCTAGATCCACCACCCGGATAAACAATCCCTGCGCAAACCGCGACTTGGCTAACATGCTTTGGATTTGTCTGAGCGAAATCTCCTCTCACACCCACATTCGATCTGTTTGGGGGCGCGCTGAAAACCCTCTAAAACCACCTCCCCAACCTGAAACCTTCCAAAAAAACCTCCCAAAATCCTCACGCCCCAACGCCCGCAGTTGCGCTGGGCACCCTGGCCGTGACGTGGACCGTGTCAAAGGTCTCCAAAGGCACTGTGAAGTTGAGCAACTCCAGAAGCCGCACCTGAAAGAGTGGGTGAAGCAAGTCCCTGACACTCCACGGGAAAGTTCCATATTTACCAACTTAGTGGATTGAGAGTAGATGGCACAGACCCAAAGAGGTGGTTTGTATGAACCCCCATGTAAAGGACATCTTGAGATCTGTGTCATCTATTCTGAAACCCCTGTAGTTGGGGTGGTTTAAGGGTTCAATGGGCATATATAGTTCATTGGAGTGTCTGAGTGCTGGACTTGCTTCATCTTGCTTCCCATCCGTCTCATGCCCTAGACTCGATGGATGAGAAAAGCTGCAAGCCAGCACCATCTGGAACCCCAGAATTGGACGAATGACTCGAATCACCAGTAGCTTTTAAGGCCAGTTCAGCCGGTGTAGCCACAGTGTGGAGCTCATGTAGCGATCGTGTGGACTCTTGATGAATCAACCCCCCCTGGTTTTTGGATTGTAAAAAAACATCTTCATAGAGGGAAGGGTTTTCATATATCATCAGTCTACATTGAATCCACCCACAGGTCTCTTTTCTCCGGTCGAGTGAGGGTTCTATTCTCCTCGGGTGATGTAGTTTCCACATGGGAATGTGATGGAATTTTCTGAGCCATCCTATTGTTGAACGTCCCCCATACGAGAAGTGGTCTTCCGGCCTAGGGCCTAGGTAGTTCCCCCAAAGAATTCACCCTGCATCGGTCGCTGGGTCATTCCCTCCTTTGCATGCTGTTTGGCCCGCAAACCTCAGCGTGTTCGGGCTCCTAGCCCCAAAACCTCTACGTAGACTCTACTCTACCGTCCAAGCGGCGCAGTTCTCTCGCGTGAGGGTCCTGGGAGATGCGAGCGAAGGGCGGGGCCGGGCGGGGCCCTTCCGGGAGGATATTTTTTGGGGGGGACCAACTTGCTGAGATTGCTTGAGGTTGCTGAGATTTTGGGCTGAAGGTGGGCGAACCGAAGGGGGCACGAGCGTGCTCGGTGCATCTTCATCGAAACCAGACTCAAATTCAGCCAGTGTCGATTCAGCATTAACGCTGCCAGCATCGGCCCAACTATTCAACAATCAGCCACCTTCAGTTGCTGAAAGTTGCTGTTCGGCGGTTGGCCAGCCAATAGGTAGGTGGGTGCCCAGGGCCCAGAGCCTATGTCATGATATAAACTAAAGTATAAGCAACTATTAGTCCAAAATTCGACGCCGAGCCGTAGTCCATCTTCTTGGAACATGTCACAAATCCCGTCCCCGCGTTCCTGCGAGCAGTGCTATTTGAATCGACGACTGGGGTAAAAGTTACCTTGATTGAAGTTGGTGGGTTGCTTCCTGGAATTGGCTGAACTTCTGTGTGATGTGCTTACACCCAGAGTCGATAGAACTTGATAGAACATGGGCCTCTCTGATAGGACCACACTTGTCTAACACATCTCCTCTCTCAACCATCCGGAGAAAAACAAAACAAGAACCTCTTGGCAAACTATATCGTTCATGTATCAGCAAATATGATCAAACTATATATTATACCTGGTGATCAACTCATCCAAGTCATTCAAATCCAAATCGTCCAGGCCATGCCGCCCAGGCGCCCTGGAGGCCCTCCTTTGCTAAAGCCCTGCCGCACGTAGGCGTCAAAGACATCTCGGAAGTGCTCCATGTCTTGGGCTTGAAGCATCCGCACCAGCTTCCGAAGCCTCCGCCCCCAACGGGGTCGGTGTGGGTTGCGCCGCGCGGGGTGGTGTGGCGAAAGACCTACAGCTCTAGGTAAACCCAAAGACATGCGCGCACGCCCAGGTTTCTGCCATTCCTTCGTGCAGGTCTCAACTCCAAGAATCAAGCCAGGCTGATCCCCACCTTGATCATCCATTTTCGTCAAAAGGCCAGCGCACTGGGCTGTAGCAACTTTACAGGGTCGACTGCACCTGGAGTCCCAGTACGTACCTGAGAAAATGGGTACAAGGTCCTGCTGTGCTTGGATAAAGTCCTGTCATGTCCCGAAGAAAAAACAAACTGAACTGAAGAGTCCAGGCCCTAGGCACCTGTACTTGGATGCTCACATCGAGCTCATTCTCCTGTGGGGGTGCATCACCCGGGGCGGACACTGGCCAAGGCACTCCGCGAGGTTCAAGGCACCTGACTCGTCCACATCCACCTGGCGATTGTCCAGCGGGAGATAGAGATGAAGCGTGGCGAAGAAGATCGGAACCTTTAAAACATTGATTCCAACGCCCCAAACATGCTTAAAAAAAAAAAAGTTTTTTGATTTTATGAAACTCGTGGCGGCAGCTGTGGCACATTTGGTGCCACATGTATGAACTCCAAAGGAATTACAGTAAGTGAGTGGTCAGTCATATAGGGTTAGTTATTTCACTGTGCCTGACAAACAACTTGCCAACCGAGGGAAAACGAGAGTCCTCAAAAGTATACTGTAAACACAAAATACTCTCATCATCCTTCCAACACAAACCTTCTTTTATCTTCTTTTTGTCAATTCGATTCTTTGACCATGGGAGGGAACCTTGCCCAGTCCCCCCCCAGTGACGGTCGGTGTCTGTCCCGGCCTTGAGCAACCAACTTTGCACCTCGGTGTACCTGACCCGTGCCCATTCGGCCAGCACGTGGGATGGATGGCTGGAACCAACCACCAAGGTCCATGGGCGACACAGGGGGGTGAGGGTGCAGGTGAATGACGCATGGTTTCAATAATTACGATGCATACTCAGACTCCCTCTCATTGGCTTTGCTTAGCAAGATACTTCTTGGCTGCTTGGGTCATGGCCTCCGACGTGGGCAACCACGCATCCAAGGAGTCTTGCGAGTCGGGGTACGGCTTCGCTATACCTGTCTACCTTCGTCATCGGGTCCGTGCGAAGGTATCGCATCCAACTTACTGAGACTCATTGATGAGTATATAACCACATATTAACATTCACCCCCCCCCACTGAAGAACTTCTTCGTCTGGGGGTGGTATTCATCAAGAGTCTGCATTGCGGACCTGGTTGATGAAATGAATGACAAACCCAAGGCCCGCACTTGCTGCGTGCTCCATCTTCCTTGCTTCTCTGCCAGGGCTGTGTTGTGAACTGGTCCAGTTCACCAAAACCTTGATTTCAAGGTGCACGTCGGCAACGAACTCCCACGTCCATCACGTCCGTCACGTCCGTCACGTCACTTCATGTCGCATTCCCAGAATTTGACTGGGTTGCCTTGGCAAAACTTCCCGCGTCCGACCAGGCATGGTCCCAAGAACTTCAAGCCACTCGGTAATTAGTTTGTTAATGATTTCCATTGATTTCCTGTACGCAGCAGGTGAACCCTTCTCACTTCAATCATCTTCAAACCCTCTTGCTGGCGTAGGCCATTCCATTGATGATTGACCACTCTTGGATATATATTGGCTCTCCACTGCGAGAAAGTCTTACAGCGCCTTTTGCTCACGAAATGTTGCGACCACCTGCCGTCTTTCTCAAGTTGGTAGATACCGGGCGACTTCTCCACAAAGTTGCAAGTGGCCTCACCGAACCTCATGTGTTACACCGCAAATCATCGCTGCGGCCCTGCCAAGCTTTGTCTAATGATGCTAATTAGCATCTTTGGGCCATATTTGCTTATCATCACGTCCATGGTTAGACTTTCACCGCCATAATCCTTTTAACGAACGGTTTTCACAGCCATGGCCCATGGGTTTGATGTCATATGCCTTTGCTCTTAGTTTTCCCAAGCCTTGATTCCTGGCACACTTTGCCCTCTTGTCAATGCATCAACTTCAAACAGCAAAACACTACGCACTCTATATAAAGTTGGCACAATCAAAGATACACAGGTCCAAGCCCTTCCCCTTCGCATCTTTCTCTATCACATCACATAAAGTTAGCCCTGTGCCCATGGCATCATGGTAGCGCTGCAAAGTTCTCATCAGGATCATCATCGGGGAAATGGACCGGGACAACCTTGCACATCTTCCAATGAAATCTTGGTCAGGAGCACATTCGTGGACGCATGGGTTTTGAACCCATGGAAATACAGCATCAGAAATGCCGCATTGTGGACGGCATTCAAGTTTGCGGTATTGCGGCAAGGGAAAATATGCAACGCCGTCTCGATGTGCAAAAGACTGCCACACGTACAGCTAACAGAAATTGAGTAGAGACAATCATGCAGTTCCTTCCCTATCTTGCTCGCCAACAGGACATCAATCACTCTTATTATAGATTCCCCGGAAACATGGTTCACCTGATGCGTGCCAAAACCTCAGAATAGGATGGGAGGAAAATTGCACTGGTGGAGCAAGTCATCATATGAATAATTATGAATATATGCAAATAAAGGCACAACTGTTTGGGAATGGAGTGCATGCACAAAAGCACAAACATAAACACACGATATACAGCCTCTGCATCAGAGGCTCTGATGAACAGATTTTGAGGGCCTCATCACCTCATGTCGGAATCTTTCTCTACAACCTTCTTCACAGAGTTGGTCACTCTCTCTCTCTCTCTGTTTCCCTGACCCGTAGCTGTGTGGGTCCCCCTTTCCGGCACGAAGCGATGCCCGGATGCCCCGCGGCACCCCACGGAGAAGCCCAGCATTCGCAGCGCCAGCGGGGATTCCAAGTTGTCCAGCTCGCCCGACTCGTCCTCGCCGGGGAGTCCACTCCAAGGGTGGAAGTTGGCCCGGCAGCGAAAAGACACTGGTTGGTTGATGTTCCTTGGAAGGAATTGTCATCTTTAAGGATTTGGAGCCACAATCTGCTGAAATCGTGATGTTCCTGAATGGTGCATACGGTATGGGAGGAGGGGGGCTTCCATACAGACTTGGAGCCATGGGTGTTGCTTGAGGGGAATGATGGAAAAAACTGTGTGGACATAGGTTTTAGATTGTTTTAGCATGTTTTGGCCAATGAGTCAGAGTGTTGTGTGCTGGGCAGTTTTCTCCGAAGAAAACTTCAGCAACAAATGGTTGAATCGATCCCAGCCAGGTTTTGGATCATTTGTTCATTCTCGATGGTGGCTCAACAAACACAAACATCAAACCACACCCACCTTTTCCACCCCTCATTGTCTGACCGCAACCCCAAAACAATTACGAAACGCGCCCGCCTCGTCGTGGCGCCGGAAGGTCTCCGTGATCTCCTTAGGATGTGAAATATCGCTGACAACAAGTCCACCAGCAAAAAACATGCCCCCGTTCACCTGATTCATCCAATGTCCGTCATGCAGTCATGGCAGTCATCGAAAGCTCGTGAGATCTGGGATTCAAAGCTGTTTGCCTGCTTGGTAGGAACCGCTCAGAGGGAACGTCAAAAATCATTCCGCCCATGTGCAGGTGAAAACCATCGAACACCAAGTCTCTTGAAGTTCCTGGCGGCCGAAGCCCTCCCTGCGGCGATACCTTACGTCTTCATGGGACCACGGACCAACGAAAAGTACACAGGGACCTAGATTCTCAGTACGTACCTTAGAAAAACGTCATGTCTCAGGTACTTGTGACGTCTGCAATTATCACCTCACTGGGGAGACTACCTAGAGTCTCAAAATATCTTTGAACACTGGGTGCCAGTGTATATATATATAATATATACACCTGTTTTTTGTTCGGGTCATGTCCCATTTTTCAAGCTAATTAAAGTTGGGTCCAAGTAGAAAGGGATATGAAAGGAGATGGTTTGGGGGATGCAGTTTTAATGAACAGCGATCAAAACGTATTATTGTTCAACTAAAAGCGGGCGTTATCAGTTTTGATTTGCTTTACGGAGTTGAGTTCGCCACATACTGATAATTAATCAGATTTACTGATTTACAGTAACAGTAAAAATACATATAAAGAGAGAGAGAGAGAGACAAACATTGCTGCAGGACAAATACACCGGTGCGGTTTGCGAGAACCACTCCACCAACATGTTGATCTCGTTCTGGGGGTGCGCGACTTGCAGGCACTGCCCACACCAACACCAGTTTCTTCCAATATTAACTCCCAAACGCTCTATGTATGGTATGTTTATTTGCCTACATTGGGGCGGTTTGAGGTGTCAATGTTTATCAATGCAGGTAGCTATTCCATACATGGAGCAACGGGGAGTGAATCAAGTCCATGAAGGTCCATGATGGATGCCCCATGCGTTTAAGAGGCAACCCTTCCGCCAGCGCATGCTGGATCTAATTTTCATCGGGTGACGTGCCCAGGAAAATTCTGAATTCTGAGGGTTCAGAATTAATCTCAGCTTCTGTCGTTTGATTGTTTACTTTGCATCTGCACGGTCCTGATACAGCAAAACTTGCTTAGCGCAAAGAAAACATGTCCATCGATTTGGTGCTTACAAACTAAATCTAAGAGTTACAACACCGAACTTTGGAACGAATGTGAACATTGGAGTGAATGTGCAACATTGTTATTGACGGGGTGGGCTATCAAATTTTAACGGTGCAAAAATAAAAATAAAAATTTGTTCAAACATCAAAAGAATTAATTCGTCGTCGTCGTAGTAGTAGTAGTAGTAGATGGAGTAGCAGTAGCAGAGTAGCAGTGGCAGTAAAGTAGTATAGTAAGTGTAGTGGTCGTAGTAGTGGTCGTAGTACTGCCAGTAGTAGTAAGTAGTAGTAAGTAGTAAGTAGTAAGTAGTAAGTAGTAAGTAGTAGTAGTAGTAGTAGTAGTAGTAGTAGTAGTAGGTAGTAGTAGTAGTAGTAGTAGTAGTAGTAGTAGTAGTAGTAGTAGTACTAGTAGGTAGTAGTAGGTAGTAGTAGGTAGTAGTAGTAGTAGTAGTAGCAGTAGTAGCAGTAGTAGTAGCAGTAGGAGTAGTAGTAGTCGTCGTGGTAGTAGTAGTAGTATCAGTAGTAGTAGCAGTTAGTAGTTAGTAGTTAGTAGTTAGTAGTAGGTAGTAGTAGTAGTAGCAGTAGTAGTAGTAGAAGAAGAGCAGTAGCAGAGTAGCAGTAGCAGTAGCAGTGGCAGTAAAGTAGTATAGTAATTGTAGTGGTCGTAGTAGTGCCAGTAGTAGTAAGTAGTAGTAGGTAGGTAGGTAGGTAGGTAGGTAGGTATAGGCAGGCAGGCAGGCAGGGAGTTAGTTAGTTAGTTAGTTAGTTATATAGTTAGTTAGTTAGTAGTAGCAGCAGTAGCAGTAGCAGTAGCAGTAGCAGTAGCAGTAGCAGTAGCAGTAGCAGTAGTAGTAGTAGTTAGTAGTAGTAGTAGTAGTAGTAGTAGTAGTAGTAGTAGTAGTAGTAGGTAGTAGTAGTAGCAGTAGTAGTAGTAGTAGTAGAAGTAGTAGTAGTACTAGCAGTAGTAGTAGTAGTAATAGTAGTAGTAGTAGTAGGTGGTACCTTATGGTCCGTTTCTACTTATCCTACTTATGGCTACTTATGTGTACTTAACCTACTTACAGCCGACTTATTTCTACTTATTTGTTAATTTAAAAACCTTATTAAAATAAGTCGGTTATAAGTAGAGATCAGTTGAAGTCAGTAGAAATAAGTAGAGCACATGTGTTTGAAAGGTTTTTGTGTTTTTTGTTGTTTCATTGAAAACGACAGCTTCAAAGAGGTTGGCCTTGAACAGAAACAGTTGTGTTTTTTGTGTTTGTGGTGTGACAGAGACTAGTTTTGGGTTTGTTTTCACTACTTTTCAACATTGCTTTGACATGAGCGGGCACACCGCTGAGGCAAACATGGGAACAAGAACCAGTAGCCACACCACTTAGATGGAGATCTTTTTGCTTTTTTCCTCCTGTGGGCTGAAACCAAACCAGGTTCCATCGAAATCTTGTCCAGGATGTCCAGAAATCCTGGAAAGTACCTTTATTGAATTCGGCTGTAAGGACGAGATGGACTAATGAAATCTGGCAACCCATGGCTCTGCAAGGCATTGGGTGTCTGGATTGAAACCATTCTTTTTTCAAGCCTCTCCTCCGACCACGAGGATTTATGTAGCAAAGCTGAGCAGCCAAGTTGCGCAACTCAATTGTCTTGCGGATGAGAATCTGGGACACTGTAAGCATTCAAAAATTTGCAAGCACAAAGGGCAGTGTGAACAGGTTTGTGTGTGCGGGTGTATATTTCCAGCGGTCGCACCACAAGGCTACAGATTGCACGTAGCTGTGAAACAGTTGCACCGATGGCTAGAGGTTTATATAGAGTGGTTATCTATCCTTTTTTTGCGGTCACACTGCTACAGGAGGCCACTGAATGCTAATCGCTACGAAGCGGTCACACCGCTAGATATATATATTTAGATTTCAACAAATATATAAATCATGAATTTTGGCATCTATGCTGGAAAATCTCTATAAACCGGTCACACCGTTATATATATATATATATTTATACACATTGTATATACAGGAAAGAGCTGAGCAAGACGCTTGCGGAAGCCTTCCGACAATTTCCCCCGACGTCAATGCAAGCAGATCACCAGCAGGTTGTCCACGGTGTACCGATACCAAGTCGGAACTACTAGGGCATCACTCGCGGAGACCTGCCACGTAGTGGACCTTGTGGCGCCGCCACCTGTAGTGGACCTTGCGGCGTTGCCGCCTGTAGTGGCCCTTGTCGCGCTGCCTTTGCTGTCACCTGCAGCAACCGAGGCGCTGTCAACTTCCACCTCTATAGGCCCAGCATCTGCAGGTTGAGCATCATCTTGTGTTCCTGCAAGCGTTTCTGTAGAAATCTATTTAGGCCCAGGCTACGTGAAACCTTGTACCCTTGTAGACTAGCGAACACACCGCTGCACTACGAGTTTTGAGCGGTCAAACTGCTTTGAAACCTTGCGACTGTCCTTTTCCACGTGGGCTGTGGGGGCCTCCGCTTTCTACGCGGCTCCTTCGGAGAGCTCTCCACAGCCGCCATGAGCAGGTCCCATGGCTCCGGCTCTATGAAGCGATCCATCGCAGTTCTAAATACAACACATTGGTGTATAGAGGTTGGCTTCCATGGTTAGCGTGTCAGTCGCACTGTGAGTTACGTTTATCATGCACTGTATACAGTTTGACGGTTGACCATGATTACAGTGTGACCGATCGACGCATGTGTTCCAGAAATTGACGCATGTGTTCCAGCGCGATTGGAGGAAGGTAAGCGGCGTTTTGAACATACGTTGACACGCCCGAACAAACCAAAATAGAAGCGGCCACACCGCTGGGACAATCGAAACTATAGAACTGTTCAAAGCGTACACACCGCTGGGAAGTCGGTTTTAAGAGACAACCGAAGCAAAAAATCCCAAGTTGTATTTGACGTTTGAATAAAACATTGAAATTCTTATTTTTTTTACTGGCCCTTGCTACACACTAAGTTGTTTTTGTGGTACAAAAACCTGTGAAAAAAACCCAATGCTTGGAAAACAAGAGAAAGCCGAAAGTAGATTAAGTAACGAAAAGTAACTTAACCCACTTACTATGTTTTATCTTAAACCTACTTATTTCTACCTACTAAGTAGCAATAACTAGCTACAAGTAGCTGTAAGTAGCATAAGTACTTCCAGCTAGTTAACCTACTTACACCTACTTAAACCTACTTACCTATTAAAAACCATGCTAAAACCTACTTAAAACTAGTCATAACTAGGATAAGTGAAACGGACCATAATGTAGAAGTACCACTACTACTACTACCACCACCACCAGCACTACTACTACTACTACTACTACTACTACTACTACTACTACTAC
>CAXAMN010022773.1:117480-246881 GCA_963970005.1 Durusdinium trenchii | reverse complement strand
ACGACGACGACTACTACTACCACCACTAGTGCAAGTCCTGGCATCCGGATCCATTCGAGCGAGCTGGCAACTATACAAGGTGCTGTGATTGCTTTTCATGACTGTTTGCGCAACTTCGGCTTTGCAAGTGCGTGGAGTATATAGTTGTGCAGCTGTTGCTTTCGTCTCGCCGGTTTGGCAAAGCTGCCCACAAGCAAAGGCCGCGGCCAAACACGATACGAAGCTGTTTCATTTCATGATATTTCATGGGTTCCTAGATTTGTGGTATTTTGGGGTGAACAAGGAGCCCACAGGCCTACCGTCAACTCAAAGGATTACAACATTCACTTTCACGATAACGCCATACCATGCTTATTGTAAGCCACCCGAGCGCAGAGGAGGAAGATGCCATCCCAATGTAGCAGCATAGCTTTCGTAAGCCACCCACGCCTCAAATTTAGAGGAGGAAGACTGGGGGCCACCAGGCAGTTGCTTCTGATTCTGACCACATGTTTTCCGTAATCTCCATCCCCACACACTTGCAAAGCCGAAGTTGCGCAAGCAGTCATGAAAAACAATCACAGCACCTTGTATAGGTGCAGCTCGATGCCAGCCATCTCCATCCCCAAGCTTGCCAAAAAAAAAGTCTAGTAGGGGTTCTTTAACTTTAGGTTTCGTTCCGGGGGTCAGCCTTGGAATTAATCTTTGCTCATATAAACTGTCGCATATAAATTTTGCATTCGAGGGGTTCCCAAAAGTCTGCTACCTGGAAACATAGAAGGTGTGCTGCCTCGGAATTGCATTTTCCTCCTTGAAATGTTGTCCTCAGGTGGATCACAAAGGGTGTATGCTACATTGGAATTGCAATTGTCCTCCGCAATTTTTGGCCATCAGGTGGCTCACAAAAGGTATTGCGCCTTGGAACGGCACCTTCCTTAAATTTTAATTCACAAAAGTCGCAAAAGGAATGCTAGCCTAAATTATGTCTAAATTTTACTCTTGCTGATCTCGGTCGCGCCTTTCTCATCTAAGGTGTTGACATTTGGAGACTTGCGTTCATACGAAGTGCCGAAATGCTCGTTTGTCCCAGAAGAATGTCCCAGTGTCCAATGGCCTGTGGACTTTCTCCATCAAAAAGCTGACTTGCGTCCGCATTTCCACAACCTCATGTCCAATGCCAAGGCCAAGGGAAAGACTTCCTGTTGCGAATTTCCATGATGAACAAATGTAGGTCAGAAACAGGTGGTATAAGCCAAGCCCACTGGAAATCATCTTGCTTCTTGTGACAGTCATTTTTGAAAAAGACGGAACCTTCCACGTCCGGGGTGGTCTTTAGAAGGGCACTGCTGAGCCGCGGGAAAGAACCCCCGCCCAGTCCAAATCGTAGTAGAAGCAGGTGGCTCACATTCAACCCGCTGGGGCGCAAAGCAAAAATTCAGAAACTTGCGGCAGCCAGGTTGTCGTGCAAAAGCTCACATGTCTTTGATCACTCCTTTCTTGCCCCTAGATTGGTTCGTTGTGGGCCGCAGGAGTAGGAAACCAGCATGGGGGCACACGAAGTAGCGTTCTTCCTCGTCTCTGCAGGGCAGCTTCACGTGATAGACCCCGCGAAGAATTCTACCGGGCCTTTCCCAACACAGAAAATGCAGGAAACATCTCAGCAGGGTGAGCAATCTTCTCGGCCAACACCTTCGCAGCTTGGGTCAGAGCACGCGCTTGTGAGATCTCTTGCTGGTACTCGGCAGCTACTTTGGCAGCGTTGCACACGCAGAAAATACGCAGGAGGACCGTGATGTGGAAGGTCATATGGGAACAAGTCTGAGGCTCCCGCTACACTCCAACACTCGTTGTTTCCCCTCCAACATCAAAAGTCGGCTGCAGGACAAGTGCGCAAAGGCTTACATAAGAGGTTCGGGCGAGACTGAACAGAGGCGCTGCCCCAAGGATCAGGTGGTTTCTTGCGAGATGAAGTCATTTGTTGTAGGGTACAGGGCAACACACTTGAAATCAAACAACAATCGACCATCATGAAAACACATTGATGATGGAACCCTCTTCTTGCGCAATTCCATCTCCCAATAACTTCTTGTCCCTGCGTCAAAACTCACCTTTCAAGACTTTGGTTAGCTTACCTTATTGTCTCTTGCTCACCTAGTACGCCAATACACTGTAGTCCCAAAGACTCTCGAAGAAATACACAGAAGAAGGGACACTTTCAGGCAGGAACACCCAAGAAACCCACTTTTCTCCCAAGGTATATCAGCTTCAGTATCTTAACTGATCTTATATTACTGGTTTCTCTTCTCTCGGTGACCTCTCTTCTCGAAATGGGACCTCTCTCCTCCGAACGGAACCTCTCGTCTTAATCGAATCACTCTTCTCTTATAGTGGCGGACTAGCAGTTAGAATATCTTTATGATAAAGAAAACTAGGAACCTAGGACATTCCTAGAAATCTGGAACAAGCAGTTAGAACTGTTTGGAGTGAAAAACGAAGATATAGAATTAAAGTTGCCACATAGATTTGACATTGCCACATTATTGCAAGATTGAATGAGTTTGCCACACATGAGAGCGTCCAATGCCTCGCAGCTTGCGGTGCTTGAGGGAAGAAAGGACCTGAGATTGCGTTTTTTTGAGGAATGAGTAGGAAGGGCAGAGTGTAAAGATAAGGGTAGAACCCCATCAATGCAAGCAACTGATGCTTAGTTTATCTTAGTTTTCTCAAACAGCAACCGTTTTCTATTTAAGGTTTGCGCTCTTTTAGGCCGGCGCGTCTCTAGTTGCAATGAATTTGTCCGAGCTACATTTACAACTGGAGGACGGGTTTTCACAACAAATTGTATGTTTGGTTTCTAGATAGATGGTAAATTATCGGCGAACAGCTTTTTCTTTTGAGAATTTGTTTGAACACATATGTTTGAATGCAGTTAAAAAAGGAATTGCGCGTTTGTTGATGTTTTTTTGCTTGTAAAATCCGCCGACCCCACACCGTGGGGTGAGGCGTGACTGTCGATGTTAGCCTTAGCCTTAAGCCTTAGCCTTAGCCTTAGACCTAGTCCTTAGCCTTAGACCTAGACCTTACCTCCCCTACCCCTCCGGACCCTTGTTGCAGTGACGAAATCCCGCCCTGAGCGACCCGGGAATTGTCCAAGATTCTGCCATCCCAATTGATTTACATCTTGGGGCACCCTCTCGACCCGCGCGGGAAAATAAGCACGGTCCAAAATGGTCCTGGGCTCGAATCCCGGGCTGGTCGCGGCAAGGTCCCGGCCAATGCCCTTGCTTTTTCGTAGATTTTGTCACGTTTTCTGTTGGTTTATGAGATTTTCAAAGGCTTTTCTGGCATTTTCCTAGGAATGCTCTAGGCTTTGTCTTTTTGGGTACCTGCTTTGGTGGTGCTGGGTTGGGTCTAAATTGGTAAACCTGGGAGGTACCCAAAAAGTCGACTTTTTGGGTACCTGCTTTGGTGGTGAAGGGTTGGGTCTAAATTCTTGGGCAATGATCGGGGTTCATGCAAGAGCTGACGTCCGATGGTAAATCTGGGAGGTACCCAAAAAGTCGACTTTTTGGGTACCTGCTTTGGTGGTGCTGGGTTGGGTCTGCACTCTTAAGGCTAAGGCTAAGGCTTAAGGCTAAGGCTAACATAGAGCAAGGCTAGCGCTAAGGTTCTATCCCTTGGGGGTCGGCGGCTGCAGGCGGTAGCCTGGTAATCCGGGCGCCGGCCAGGACGCCCGTGGCATGCCCGGAGGGCCTTCGGTGGTAACCGAAGGTTATATACGGGCGCGCCCCCTGCCGCCGACCCTCGTCATCAAAACGGGGGGACGACCGGTCAACTGAAGCCCCTGTAATTTACAGTGTTATCGTGTGTGTGAGGTATAAAAAACACTGTGTTTTACAGGGTTTATTGCGCATATCGAAGTACGACGCGGGGAAAAGGTAAAAATGCAAAAATGCTGTGTTTTTCAAGGGTGGTGTCGGTAATGCGGGCCGGGCGGACAGGCTTAATCGACATTTTGTCGGTAGAGGCCCTCCAGACGATTTACATTTCCTAACATATCCCCAACATAGGCCCAAGATAGCCATCATATCCCCAACATATGCCCAACATAGCCTCCAAGATGGCTCAACATGGGCCCAACCTAGGCCAACATAGGCCTAACATAGGCCAACATAGGCCCAACATAGGCTCAACATGGGCCCAAGATGTGCCCAACATAGACCACATGGGCCCAACTTGGCCCAACCTAGGGCCAAGATGCGCACCAGATAGCTTAACTTTGCTCAATATAGGCCCCACCAAGGCCAACATAGGCGCGACATGCTCCCCACAGACCCAAGTGGCCGGCGCCCGGCTGTTAGGCGTAAGCCTTTAAATATGATGGATTGCATGTATGTCGGATGAATGAATGTTTACTTCTAACTGCATAATCACTGCCTAAAAACATCACTTTAATTCTATCTGCAGAACTGACACCGACACCTAATTCTAAGTGCACCCCTAGAACGTTAAGCAATTCTAAGTGCTAGTCCACCACTATAAAACAAAAAATCATCTCTTCTCTGAGTGCAGCATCCCTTGTCCAAATCAAACCCCTCGACTCTTCTCCTAATGGAACCTCTCTTTTCTTAATAGAGCCTCTCTTCTCCCAATCGGGCCTCTTTTCTCTCAATGGAACCTCTCTTCTCTCTATGGAACCTGTCTTGTTTTAATCCAGCCCTCTCCTTGTGGAACCTCCTTTTTTCCTTAATTGCGCCTCTCTTCTCTTAATGAAGCCTCTCCTCTATTGGGAGAAGTGAGACCAATACCAAAAAAACGAAGAGTCAAATAATTTCACAGGCTTACACGTCTCCAAACGTCGAAAAGTGGCCGCGTGCGTTCGTTTCCTTTACCTTTTTGACTGTTTGATACTTTTTGACTCTTTGAGTTTGGTTTAATGTCTCGCTCGACTCTTTGCTTTGGTTGTGTTCACATGCTTGGGTATCCAAGCTTTCAAGCTCTTCCATGAGCTGTCAGCCAGTTGTGTTCAGCCAGCAGCTGATAACAAAGGCATGTAAGAAGGTAAACCGGACCAATCACACCAAGATCTATCCGGATCGAGCGAACCTGTAAAACAAACCGCTCTAGAGAACCTAGACCAGAACGACACCAACCGTCTATGCACTGATCAAGGGTAAACGGATTCATACGAAACAAAAACAACAGCAAGCGATCCGAAGACGGACACGGCTGACCAGCAATGCGAAGTAACCAGACGAACACCAAGACTAAGGCTTGGGGGCAAACCATTGTTGAACCAAAATCCTCCACAATGCAACGAATATCAACGAACTACGAGGCTATCTTAATGTGAACAAAGTGCAACGTTATCTTCAAAGTAAACAAAGTACGAAGTTATCTTCGAGTGAATGAAAGAAAATCGACGTCATTGCACCCCCGACCCCCCCACCCATGTTTTCACGAAGCAAGGCAGCAGCACCTCAGCGACAAAAGCAAAAATAGCTCACACACCTCTTCGTGGGACCCATATCAAAAACAAGTTGTGATCGCCAAAAAATTGGGCGGAACGGGATGAAATCTGTTGCGTGGCGTAGCTCTCGAAGTTGACTTTGTTGACGCAGGTTCTTCCAATGTCTATGGTTCAAGCATGTCCAAGTTCAAGGTGGCAGGTATGGTGCCAAGGTCCAAACATCTCTCCCTTTGGATAGCAAATCATGTTGACACGGTCGCCCACTGAATCGCCGGCCGTTCGTAGGTTTGGCCAGGCTGAGCCTGTTGGTCCCTGAACCTGAATCTCCCGGGTTGTCTCCGCACGACGTACAGTATACCAGGCTGACAAGCCTGCAGGTGATATTGTAGACAAGGATGATGGAGCGGAGGTGAAGGTGGACCCACCATGTGAGGAAGAAGAAACTAGAGAAGAACGTACTTTACATGTCTTTACACGTATTTTGTTGTCTTCAGAAAGTGACACTTCATGGAAATTTAGGGGCCCACCCACCACAGTCGGTGGGTTGAACCCGTTGTCCGGCCACGGTGCTCCATGAGAAACCTCCACACATCTCCCAGCTCAAGCCTTGGAGCGGTTCCGCGGCGAGCCGCTGCGAGGACGGCTCAGCGGTCAGCGCGCACGCTTCGGCATGACGAGATCGGAACTGCAACGAGCCAAGCACCCCCAAGCCAGGCCGCGGTGTTCAGAGTCTATCATGTCCCAAAGCCCAGCGATTTGGACCAACCCGAAAGGTCGAGCTTGACCACGGATGGTTCGGAAGGGTCAGCAACTCATGCCAGTGCGCATGTGGAAAAAAGAACATCGTAAAGGCCAAATGAGCTGGATCGGACACGACATCGGTCGTAGAACATGGGACTTGACCCGAACCCAACAAAAACAGGTACGACATGGAAAGACCGACGCTCCAGGCTGTCAATTAACCACCCCTTTATGGAGGAAGTATAGATCCGTCGTAAAGACACTGATCACCGCGGCAGTCTGAGGCAAGTAGCTCCGTGCAGGGCGCCAGAGTGGCATCTTCCAAAGTCTCCTCAATGACCTGGTGTGAGTGACTAATAGTTACTCTCCCTGCAACTAATATGGAAGTGGACAACCCCCTGTTTGTAAAGGAACATGGAAAATTGTCTTCCAAGGGGCCATTCGCCACTTCCATGTTAGTTCTAGGGAATGTAGTAACTATAGTAGTTGCACACTTCATGGCGATATCGGTATGGTGCCTGAAAGAACAACAAGGACAAGAACAAGAGCAAAAAGAACACAACAACAAACAAAGAAGGAACAGGAGAACAAGGAGAACAAATATGAACAAATAAGCAAGGACCAGGATAAAATACAAACAGCAACAGCAGTATCGAGAAACAGGAACTATAAGAAGGACACAATAAACACACATAGCTATTCCCTAGACTTGGACCTTTCGGCCCTACAATGCTACCAGGTGGAAACCACATACAGTAGGCAAGGTCTGCACGATTTTGGAATTGAGATGTTCAAACGGTCAGTCAGTCTTTGAGTGATCTTGAATCATGGCTCATTCTTGACGTCATCACCTCCAATCGCCCACAAGCTCCACGGCCCTTCTTCACCATGGCCCGCACGCCCGCGCGCGCCGCGCCTGCAAGTCCCAGGTTTCATAACCCATGGAGTTCAAAAGGCTGGGCAAGTGAGAGACCTCCGCGGCTAGGCAGCCACTGCGCTCACGTGTTGCGCAGTAAATCCTCTTCCCAAACCACCAGCAGTGAATTTGTTGGAGGTTTCGAAGGCAGATTCTCGCTGGAAGAAGCGTGAAACAAGAAAAACTAAGGAACACCGAAAGCCAGAAGTCTTTACAGTGGTTTTAGAGTAGATGGCACAAACCTGAAGATGTCTTTAGATGAGGGTCCATACAAAGCAGCTTTTTGGGATTGTGCCATCTACTCTGAAACCACTGTACATTGTACAAACTTGGTAGCCTTTACAACCTGGAGTTCACCATCCTGTTCTTCAAATCATTGAGCAAATGCTTTTTGATGCCTTTTTGTAGCTCAGTTTCATCCCGGGCTCCAAAGTTCACATCAAAAGGACCGGTGAAAAATGCACCGCAACACCTGGGAGGGTCATATAAGAAGGCGACTTCTTACCGCGTGCTTCGGCGGGAGAAAAACACACACTGATTGGTGGGGAGCTCTCCAAAGTGAAATACAAACCCATCTAGTCTAGCGAGTGTGCTGAACGTCAGATCATCTGACAAGTCCCCAAACCTGAGTCCAGTAGCACCCTTCTCAGAAGTCTCCCCAAGAAACGGTCAAGTCGGTGAGATCTCGTGGCCAACCCGCTGACTGTACAGTCAGCCACGACCTTGGTCGACCGACCTGCCACGTCTTTTGCAGGTAGGGATTGACCTTGTCTCATCCGCAAAGATATGATTATAAGTTATTTATAAGTGTCTCTTTGCTGAACTCTCCCTCCCAAAGGATTATATAACATGGAACCGTAAAACCACCTCGGGTTGGTCTGTTCAAAATACGAGTCCATTCTCAGGTTCCATGTGGTCCGTTTGCGGGAGAGTAACTCATGACTCACAGGTGATCGACACACTATATAGCAACATTTCAACTTGGCAGCAGCATATTGTCGCAAGAATTGAAGCAAGAATTCCTGCACTACCACAAATACCCAAAAGCCATTGCACACAACATATTAAGTTAAAATAACTTAAATCCATTTAAATACCGCAGCTTTCTCTATCCCGAGTGGTTTCTGGTATGTTACCATCAGGGTTTGCACTGGTTTCGCCTCCGAATCCACCCCAAAGCATTGCCTCCAGCCTGTCGCCTCCATCCCGGGCGCCGGCCGCCTGTGAGAGGTGCCGACCGCAGTAATGAGGAGTTGGACCTTGACCATGATAACCAGGTGCCAGGTCTTGGAGGAAACCAACCAAAACGCCAGGAGTCACAGGAAGTCGGGGTGAAGGAGTACTAGTGCCCAACTGGGTGCGCCTGTCACATCCACTCACTGGATGGGACGATACAAACCACTGTGGCTCCTGTGACTCCTGGTGTCAGTCAAGTTCACCACCTGTTCGGTCTGAAGAAAATGGTCATCCGAGAGTCTTCGGGGCCATGGCATCCACATAATCAGAATTCTTTCGCTGGGTGTACTGAAAGCAGCAATCAATCAATCCACCATATTGAAACACATGTGACCAGGATCTTTAGGAGGTCTCCGTCATTAATGCATGTGCATGGGGCTCAAGCAGGTGATCTGTGGACGTATTTTTCAATAGAGAGGCCATGAGAGGCCTTTGACCAATGCAGGGTATTGGTCTAGTTTCCTTCATCCTTTATTTTTAGGAGGTCCCTCTATTTTAATACACACTGATGTGGGTGTCGCTGCAGGTTTTGGGGTGGTGGCATCCTATTTTGGAGCCATGTGTCAATTTGGATGGATTTACCATTCCAAATGCATACAAATAATCCTCTTCAACCATCCCAAGAAACACGCACAACAACACACGCATTTCTTTGTTTCCCGAAAGCTGGAACCCAAAGCTTTGACTAACATGGCGGTTTTCGCAACACGTCATGACCCCACGGTCCGCCTGGCCCCGAAATGGTCCTTTTGCCTAATCCATCCAACATCCTCGAAAAGCATGCATACAATTATGCCTATTCTTGCTGATGGAAGACATCCCGCCCTCGGCATCCGTTTTGTAATTGCAATTAACGAGATGTCCCTATAAGGTATAGCATGAGGTGCATGATCAAACCGAAAAGAACAGTTGGAGATGATCCGAGTCTCTTTCCAGCAGTGGACACCTATACCCTTTTCGAAGGTCGAAGGGACCGTTTTCCACTTCCATCCATCGGCTCAGCCCTATGGCCAAAACAAAGGTTTTTTGACAAGAACCTGGTTTTGTGTGTCAAAACCCGTAGTTTCTTAGGTACCACCCTGGCCATATCGAAAACCAGGTTTTTGGACGTGCCTGGCATGTTGGAAGGTGAAGGCTTCTTCTGTGAGGCCATTTGGGCTGAATACAAATCTGTTTTGACTGTATGTGGATGATGTATGGAAATGTTTGGAGCTAGACCAGCTCAAGTCTCCACAAGAACCTGACATTGAAATGCTCTCATTATATGCCCCTATAATTGTTTAGGGCTGTGACAAACACCAAAGCTTGAGTTCATTTCATTCCGTCCCGCTTCTTGCCAAACTCTGGCATGGACCCAGCGCTTTGCCCTTCTTTCATCGGACAGCAAAGCAGATCGGCCGGAGACTCAGGCCATCATCAGTAAGCCTGCAGTGGTCAGTCCCAAACATGCTCGAACTTTGATGCCTGTCTCGTGAATGAATGACGGACCTGGGCATTATAGAATTTGCTTTTTCATACCTAAAGCCATTTTTGCGTGCTCAATCCTAGCTGGCATTCTGTTTGGCAGCGCCTCGATGCCGTTCAAGGACAAGGAGGGCAAAGAGCTTCCCACCTGTGAGATTTCACGGGTGTACCGGGAGTGGAAAGAACAACCCGCTGTTCGTCAAGTCGCAATCAGAGCCGATCGATTGTTTGAGGCTTCTAGGCCACCAGCTGCAGATGGGGTCCCTGCTGGCATCAAGTTCGGTATTCGGGATGCAGTCCACAATCAATTCGTTCTTCGGCCCTTACTACAGCGCATGGCCCAGAATCCACACCACCCTGTGCCATATGTGAAGGAGCTTGGTGCAGAGAGTCTTGCCCAAGCCTTATACAAATTGTTTTTATATTTGTAGAGCAAATATATGTACCTTTGTGTATGTTTGTCCAAGGTTGACCGGTTGACCCTCTCATTTGTCAACCAGGAGGCACCAACTTGTTTGACCAGAGAATATGAAATATGGGCGGTGGTTTCCCTGAGCAAACCATCATCATATGTGTATATATTTTGTTTGTGAGGAGACTTGTAAACAAGTTAGACAAGCGTCAAAAAATTGAACTCTATATATATTGCAGCCTCTGGCAATCCTTCCATGGATGGACCCTGTGATTCAAGCGCATGTGAGGATCAAGCTGTTCAGAAGCAAAATGCACCTCATCCCGCAGAAGGACAAAGTCAAGCTCGATGCCTGGACGGCCAAAAGCATGCTCTCTTTCATCAAAATGCGAACTCACAAGAACCTGGGTTCACATGTGGCTTGGGTGCACTAGCTTGCATGGCTTTACCAACCCCCGTCACAATTAAGGACATGTCAAGCAATCTGTCGTTTTAATGGAAGTGCATGGTTGGTCCCATATACAATTTGGGGTGATTATGCCGTTGGGACATATGTATATATATACAGAGTCCTAATGGTCTTCTTACTGTTCAGTTTGATCGCCGAGCTGCTCGACAATCGCTTAGTCCTTTTACAATTAAGGACCTTCACTTCTTGGCCCTTCAGCGAATTCTTGACCCGGACATCCAGGCGACGGTGTATATAGTTCCAAAAGCTATTGCGACACAATGTCTATATCTTCAGCGTGCAAAGTTCATGAGCGGTAAAGCGTATATATATATATATACATACACACATTCACAATGTGGGCTGTGCATGAGCACTGAAAATTATACATGCGTGCGCGCTGTTTGTTGAAGACTTGCCAATACTTGTCAGAAAACATGTGCACTTTTGCTGGATTGAATCCCTTGCAGCCTCGCAATCAATGGGAACCTGATGGACCAGAAAGCGATGGAGAAGGAGAGTCAGGAGCGGCTAGTGATGGCTTGATCTATGACCAGAACGATTATGAGGTCGAGGAAACTGAGGACGCTTGGTTCGATCAGTTCATCAGCACCGGCTTGTCGGGATCGACTGATCAGTCTGATGTTGTGGTTGAAGAATCTGAGCCTGTTCTGCCAGACCACTCCAGCCAGACCACTCCTGTTCTGAAAGATGTTGAGATGGCAAAGCAGCCGGCGCGTCCAGTGGCACGTCCACTGGCTCCGTCGCTCAACAAGCAGGCCGAGGAGTCAGTGCTGATCGAAGACTCACCGGTGAAGATGGAATTGCAGGAGGTCGAGGATATTCCAGTCAGGGAGCCCACCAAAGAAGAACAAGCCCAAGCACTCCGAGAGCAAATCAAACATTTGGAGCAGCAAATGAAGGAAGCAGAGTCCCGGGCTTATTTGCTGAAATTAAGGATGTATATATAAGCAGTTCATTTTTACTTTGAAGAGGCATTTTCAAGAAAGCTGCCTGCTTTACTCCAAAGAATTCTCAAGTTGAAATGCTGCAAAACTAAAGCACTGCCTGTTACCCTTGCACTGCTTTTGTGTTGCGGGTTTTCAACACGAGTTCTGTCATTCTTTGGTATAGATGGATTGTATTAAACCGGTGTACCCATTGTGGTCCCATTGCGGTATGTTTGTCTTCTTGCCCTTCAAGCACCAAGCATGGATGACACAGAAAACTAAACGGAATGTGCCAACACAGCCCTTGCGCATGAACCGATGTGAACTGACTGATATAACACTACACCTTGAAATGTGCCAAGGACTCTCCAAGCAAAAATCACCGCAGACATCCAGTCGATTCCTCCAGTCACAGGTGGGGCACTGATTGTGACGGAATCACTTCCCATGGGCGGAGACACTGACCCCACTATCCCGATGGATTTGACTGGTGGGATGACCGCAGCAGTGGCTGAGATCATTGAGAGGGGCGAGCGTGTGGCTACTCCTGCAGACCCGCCCCCAAAGGAGAAGGAGCAGGCCAGGGTGTGTTCTTTAACATGTCACAACCTTTCTGGCAAAACACTGGCATCATGCACAGGGCACAATGCCACTCCTGTCTGTTTGTGTGTTCGCTCAATAAATATATATATATAGTCATGTTTGACCCCACCCAGCGACACGTAAAGTTGGTATATATATATATGTATATAGGTATATTTTGTATGTTTGTCATGGTCCTGCTGTTTTAGACTTCTCTTTACTTATACCCCAAGACCGATGTAAATTTAACTTTTCTGTCCCGACAGGTCTCTTTGTAAGTTCACTGGCTTAAATCATGAGAACCTATATACCTGCCTTTCTCAGCGCAGGTCCTCACTCGGCGGGAGCAGTTGGCACAGGTAGCTGAGCAGAAAGAAGCAGGTGCCAAAGGTCGTGGGCGGGGACGGGGACGTGGTCGTGGGAAGAACTCTTCCTCAATCCCTGCTGTGCCTGAGATGACTGATCGGGCAAAAGAGCCAGCTCCCGAAGTGGCACCAGAGTCTCCGGATCCCAAGCATCCACCGAAGAGGCCAGTCGCAAACACTCCTGAGCGAAGGCAATTGTTTGTGGAGGGGAATGAGGAGAAAGAGAATCTCCAGTCTTCTCCACCAGTGAAGCAGCCCAAGAAGAGAGCGCGAGCAAAGGCAAAAGCTGCTGCTGCGCAGGCAAAAGCTGTTGCGCAATCTCAATCGCCTCCGGCGCAAGCGGAGCTGATTACTGGCGAGGGAAAGGCTGAGGAGGCACCAGCTAAGCCTGAGCGAGGGCCAGGAAAGGCTGCTGTGCAGAAGGCCATCGACCACTTGAATGAGGCAAGGCATGATGATGCGGAATGGCATCATGTCCTGAAGTTGTTTCAGTCCATGGATGGCAAGTGCGAATGCAAAAAGGATGTGCCAAAATATGGTCATTGGAGCCTGTCAATGTACTGGACCACGAAGCGGGTTGGCCTTCTTCATAAGAATGGAAAGGCCACCACGCATGTTGCATCCTTTGGTGGCGGCTGTTGCAAAAACATTTGCTTACCTCTCCTTGCTGCGCAAATGCTTGTCTGGCTCTTACTTGCTGATGGCACCGATGTTCTTGCAAGCACTCAATCGGTCTTAGTGTACAGGTGACCGCAACATATATATATATATATGTCAAATGTGACCATGCGGTGTGCAGCAAAACACCTGAACATCATGAGCGCTGCGCTCGCAGGAACTCATTTGTATATATATAGGGTTTCCTGGGCCCCGCAGTTCAAACGAATTTAAACCGGTTGGAGTGAGCAGCCGGACCAATATAAAGTTCGTTGTTTTGTCACTCATCACCTGTCCATATAAAAACCTGCTGACTGCCGAGTTGGATTTCGCTGGTGGCGACAAACCATTGGAGAAGCTGAAGCCCTTGGACTCGGATGAGGTCATTGGTTATCAGAATGCACTAGCGGACCTGGTGAAGACCGTGAGCGTTGCACATTTTGTGGGGAAAACCCCAACAGATTTCCGCGCCTAATCAAAATGATTTGGCAATGTTGATGCGAGCTTCCGAGGGTGTGAAAGTCACCTTGCCTGTACTATTTTTATCTAGACCCCTGGTTGGGAGAAATATGAAGGATCCCCAATAGCTTCTTCTGGAATTCTTATAGAACCATACTTGTGTTATATATATATATACTGGGTTTGTTTACCCAGCCCTCTGCTCGCTCATGCGCTTGAGGCTCATTTAGGGGACATGGTCAGTGATTTAAGCTACAGCGGGAGTATATATGTGCGCTGCCGTGCCTTTAGCAAAGCTAGCTCGGGGTGTGAACAGCTGCGTCGTCCACTCCAGGAAAACATACAAATGTTCAATGGTGCCTGGTGGATTCCCAGTCTCATATCCCTGTTTATTGTTAACCCTTCTGACAGAAATAGTTTGTGGATGACCTGCTGTTCAGTGTGGGAACCTCATACGGTTGCCTTGCTGGCTTTGAGGGGCATTGAGTGCCCATGTCTGAATCGATAACCTGCTGTTCAGCTGCTTCGAGAAAGGAGCATTTTGGCAGAGCTACACGTTTGCAACTTGTTTAGTTTTATGCTGCCCTTCATCTCCACTGATCCACCGTCCCTGGACGTGTCCTGCCTCGTTTGTCTTTGTTCTTTCTGAGGCTGCGCCATGAAGCGGAAGGCCTGGGAGGTCAGACTGAGCAGCCGCATCGACCCTCATGAAAGTGGAGCCGGCATTCTTACATGTTTTGAATTCCTGGCGGCACCAAAACTGGGCAGTGTATATATGAACTGGGAATGTGATTGACTCATTGACCCCATGGCAAGCAAGTCTCAAAGCACGTATAAAGCTGAGCGGAAATTAAGAGACTTTTATCCCTAAACTTCAAAAAGTCTATTAATTCATTCATGTGCAAAAATGCCCCAGATTCTCACAACCAGTCAGCCATTTACGCTCATATTAAACGAAATGCAAGGTTAAAAACAAAACATATATATATATATATATGTATACTTGTGCGGAGAGGGCGCGCAGTCTAGCCCGCTGTGCACGACTCGGCGTGTAGCATTTTTGGCTTGCAGTGATCCTCTTGGCTCTTTGAAGAGCTATGGCAAAAGGCCACCGTTTGACCCTACCTGACCTGGTGTGGAGGTTACACATGGTGAAGGCCCCCAAGGTACGCCTCAGTGGGATGAATGGTCTTCTTTCTTACTCAATCACACTCGTTCAACAGATTTCCTGCTTATGTGAACAGCTGATGTAGTCCGCAAATGGTTTGGACCAGCATTCCTTGATCCATGCCTTCAGGTGCTGACCTGCGCAATCCTGCTACTATTGTGGTCCGAGAATGTGGTGACTCTTGAGGAGGCCTTTCGCCGGTAGCCATCAAACCTGTGTTTCCTTGGATGTGATATGGGGAACCCAGCCTGCTATCTAACTCACTTTGGTAAACCTGTCTGAGTTATTCCAGTTAAAACTGCTGATCATGCACAACGGGGTTTAAGTAAATTCTACGAGGATTGAAATTTAAAGTCCAACCGAAAAGGTCAAGTTCAATGGGAAATAGTGCGAGGATGTGTGCCCATATGTTGAGCCCTCCAAGCATTCGCCCTTTGAGTGCTGGCAGTCCTTTGACTTCCTGGAGTTCTGGGCTGGAGAAGCGCTGACGTCAACGACGATGTCCTATTCTGGAAGGGATGTTGGTTCGCTAGACATTTTGTATTTCAAGGTGGACCCTGATCATCCTCACAGATCAAACCACTTCGACATATTAACACCATCTGGCTTCTTGTGCCATCGATGCAAAGAATTAACACACGCTTTCTCTCGTGTATATATATATATATATACTGGCGTTGCGTTTTCTTGCAAACTGAAGTATATATATGGCCTTAAATACATGCGAGTGGTCATGAAATGGTTCCAGCTGAGGCTAGCCCTCGCAGCAATCCTGAACGCTAAGAACGGTCAATTTGCAGCGTTGATGGCCATTGTTTGCAGCTCCTGGTGTACCATAAATATGGGAACAAGTGGACGACATGTAACCCATGCAGGTGGTAATGACCGAGAATATGTGATCCAAGCAAACTGCATGGCAAGTCGGTGCACTGTTTTTGCAAGAAAGACATGCTTTGATTTGAAAGGATATGTATGTGTGTGTTGCCCTTTGCCCTCCCAGTATAGTACTGACTTCCCCAAGTTCCCGCGCTTCCAGCGGCCCGAGGATGTGCCTGCTCGTCATGGCAGTGGAGGTGATGGGGGGCACGTGGGTGGTGGAGCAGCCAAGTAGTTCTCTACTTCGGTTCTATCCTCGAGTGATGGATACTTTCAGCATGTTCCGAGTGGCCTGGGCACAAAATATACATCTTTGGCCTCTTTTTATAACTACTGTTTTTGAATCCCATCAATGGGAGGATTTGCCACCCTTTGACCACCCACTGAACTGGGCAAATGGTGGGTGCACAGGATGGAAAGGTTTGTTCCCTCCAGAACTGTATGTTGCACGCCTTGTGTTGTACATATATGCACGGTTTGTTCAACAAATGCTTCTTAAAACAGGCTTCCAAGTTTGGCCCTGATCGACTTAGTAAACCCATTATTGTAAACCTGGACCTGCAGTTGAAAGAAATATGTGTATGGATATTTTATATATAGTATATGGACAAGGACAATCAAGCGCACTGTGCTATGAATCTTCCCAAGTTCAGCGCCGTCTCCACCAAAGCTGGCACTCCACAACAATAGTAGCTGGAACGTTCCTACATATATAAGGGGGTTCTGTTTTGTTTTGCTTTTGATTTTCATGTAGCACCCATCTGAGACCTGGGCAACTCGGTGGTGGATGGGACACTACCACAGTAAAACTCCGAAGCGTCACATTGCCTGGAGCAACTCTAAAGAGATTGGCTTGCTGAACATGGGGAAGCTTCGTGGCTGGCAGTACCATTCAGAAGAGTATCAAAAGCACAAGACTGCCACCACCACGGTCTCCAAAAACGGAAAGAAGTCCTTTCAGGGAAGGAAGAAGCAACTGAAGGCATCTCAGTTCCTTGGTTGATAGAAAAAACACATGCAACGACCTCCACAAACAGGGGAGAACAGAAAAACAATTTATATAGGCACCATGGGCTCCTTGATTTCAACAACCTTTCGTTCTCCCGTGCTTGTTTTGTTTTGGAACAGTTTTGTGCTGCAGACTGCTTGAACTGTTCCAAGGTTTCAACACAGATCGAGACTGCAACAAGCAAACACGTTTTGTTCATGGACATACAAGTCTTCTCAGGTCACCTAACACTGGTGCTGCCTGCAACTATAAATATATAGAATATTTATATACGCATTTACAAGCCATCCCTGCAAGCTGTAGAGGCACACCCTCCATTGCCAGTGTCAGGGTCGTTTTGCAGCTTTGGTGCACGTGGTGGCTGTTTATGCGCAGTCTCGATCAAAAGCAGGATCTTGCATGAGGCTCTATATATACAGATATATATATATATGGTCATGTGGTGTGTATATCTAAACTAAACGTCTCTCTCTCTCTCTATAATTGGGTGAGAATTGCGAAAGTTGCTGGCCTTTTGTTCCGTCATTTGCAAAATGCACTGTCAGGACATACCCCTACCGCTTTGGCCTGCGGATGGTCCGAATCCTTCCACGGCTTTTGGCCACAGGGTGCAAAGATGTTGGGGAACCTCCTGCTGACTTTGATGCGCTAACATGCTTCAGGCTTCAGGAATACGATGACCTTTGGGAAGACGCTTGTATGCTTGATGTGCTAAAGTACATCTACGGAAACAGGAGTCTGAAGATTCCTGTGGAATGGAAAGGGCATTTGCTCCCTTCACAGCCTTGAACACCTGGGCGCCCCTTTAATTCGAATCTGTGCCTCCGGAGCTTTTTTCGAGCTTCTCGAAGCTTGCGCAAAGCCTGGCAAGACGCAGTTCAATCCATTTTGGTTCATTTTGGGTCGGGGTCTCAAAAACCAGGTTTTGGGCCGTAGAAAACCCGTAAAAAAATCCGTAGCCGTAGAAAACCCATAAAAAACCCCGTAGAAAACCCATAAAAATCCGTAGAAAATTACGTAGTTTACCCGTAGGGCAGGGCATCCTCCAATTTTGCATTTTTAGATGTTTTTGGAAGGATCTTACAAGTTTTGGTGTTCATGTATATGGTCTGCCCTAACCTGGTGACCCAAATTAAGAAACCTGACCTCGATCGAAGTAATTGTATATACATATGGAAAATCTGATGGCGCACATGAGGGCAAAGCATTCTTGTTGCCAGAGTTGTACTGCATTAGATGCAGCACGAGTCATGCTTGCAGGTGTCAGGTTGGTTCAGGTTGGTATTTATGTAGAGCTAAGTTTGTTGTTCAAGAGCTCTTTCAAGCGCGTTTGTCTCTCCGTCGCGTGCGATGTCCAGTGGGTGGGACGCGAAAGTGAGAAGCTGTGGCTCTTTGGCAGAGGGCACCCATGCACTCCTGCAGTGTAAGGAGGAAGCTGCAAACCGCAGGGCCCTGATCGAAGAACAAAAGCAGGTGGGATTGGTTTGAACAGGTCATTGTCAAAACAGGACAAGCAACATTTGATAATCCATCTTTGCAAACAAATTGACAAGGCGTTGGAGGAGGAGCTCAAAGCTTTGACCCTTTCGGAGGGCATGGCCACTCGCATGAGTTTTTTTGCCAGCACAGGTCTAAAGGCTTCATATAGGTTGATGTGCAAACGTCCTTTTTCTCTTGGTAACCTTGGTAGTCATGGTGTTTGTTTTTGTAAGGTTCTTCGGAATGAGATGTTCATGGCCCAAAATGCACTGGCCATTCGCTTTCAGGTTGTTGATTGTCGGGGAAACCAATCACACGACTCTGCCTTGAATGACACTCTGCCAGCCTCTTGACACACTGCGAGCGCAAGCCCCGACGATCGGTCTTCCCATGTATCGGCACCATGAGTTGCATAGGATATGGGACACTGGCACTATTTGTGAACTGAAGGAACTGAAGGCATATAACTATATTGCTATCTTGTTCGCTTTATTGCCCAGGCTACCGAAGCTGAATTGGAGAGTATGAAGCGGTCTGCGCCGCCTTCCACGAAGACAACTCCGGTCAAAGCCCTGCAGCAGCCGAAGAAGCGCCGGGAGGTTGGGCGGTGACAACCCTTTGGTTTTGCATCACACAATGACACTATCCATGTGTCCATGCGTGGACGACAAAAGAACCCTCCAGCCCACCACCCATGCAGAGGTTTTTCCAGAATTTCAACAACATTAAAAGAACTATAGATATTCGATCTGAGGTACCACCGTGGTGTTTTACACAATTGGTGTCACAATTGGTGTCAAAACAAATGACCGGATGCTTTTGGTGCACTTGAGAGATCCCCGTGCAGGAGTCTGAGGCTTCAAAGAAGACATCAGTGAAAAGCATGGCCAAGCCACCTTCGAAGCCGACTGAACCTTTAACGCACAATGATGTCCCTTCTGGTGCATTGCCTCCACCATGACCTCTAACACAAACAGAAGCCTTTCACTAGGCATATATATATAGATATTTATTTATATTTGTTTTTATGCAGACCCCAGTTGGACAGAACCTTTTGAAGTGTGCACCAAGGTGTGATCTTTTGGGCTAAGGGGGTCGCGTGTGCACTTAGGGAGACGACCCGGTGATGAACCTTCAGGCTAAGCTTGATGCAGCCCTCCGCAAGATCGAAGCTCTCGAGTCCAGTGCTTCCACTGGCACGCCCGCATCATCGCGCCCCTCTACGTCGACGCCGCCAACAAGCAGCAGCAAGGCCTCTCCATCTCCGGAAGGTGGAGTGGCTGCTGCCTGCATGCAACATGATTGCTCCACACCCAAGTCGACAACCTTCAGTTTGTATGTTTGGTGAATGACTTTGTATATGAAACATAGCTTAAAACATGCCTGCCCCCATAACGGACAGTAAGGCTGGCGAGATCTCTGAGGAAGATGCCCACAAAAGGTTCAAGCGCATAGACGCCAAACTCAGACGGCTGTGTGAACAAAAGCCCAGTGGGAAGTTGAATGTTCCTCGTGCCCTACACGAGATGTGGCTCAAGGGCGGACAGGAGCGCGACGAGTTAAGGGCGGCTTTTGAACGATTCGAGGAGGACAAGGAGCCCTTGGATTTGGAGAGTGTTTGCTCACAGTGCCCATGCATGCAAGCACCCAAAACAAATGTTTCAGGGATTCAAGAACCTTTGTATGAAGTCCTTTTGTCGATCAAACAGGCAGGGTGCACATGTATATACATATATATATATATGTATATATGTACAAACCGCGCGCGTTAACACAAACAGTGGTGGTTGTTCTCCAAACCCTTGGAATATAGAAGGAGAAGTTCGTTGGTGAAGCCATCAAGATCATCGAGAAGAGGAAAGAGAATACCCATGAGGTTTTGGCTGGTTGGTTCACCCCAGAGCAAATGAAAACGGAGCTGAAATGGACTGGGTACCTCTCCTCAATTTCTGCGCTGTTTGAAGAAGGGCGACCGCGTGCATGGGTCCTAAAAACTATAGAAATGTGTTCAATTATTTTGGGTGGCTGATCCCAGGTCATACATCAAGGATGTCATTGCATACTGCAAAAAGCACGGCTTGGTGAAGAAGCCTGGTGGCATTGTTTTTACTTGGCATGTGGAATTCCTCACTACCAATATGCTGCAACAAATGTTTTTTGCTCTGCTGTCTTGCCTCGAATCCAATGACTCTAGGACTGACAAGTACAGCAGCAAGGTCTACAAGTACTATGTTGACTACTCCGAGAAGGATTCTGTCAAGAAGACCCACACTGAGATTGAGCAAAGCAAGTCTACTTCCAAGGAGGCCTGTCCTCTGCAGAGCGCAGTCCGCTGTCCTGTCCTAACACTGCTTCTATCACATTGGCTCTTTTGCTTCAGGGTTCCGAGTCTTGACAGGACAAGGATGTGGACCTGTCTGGTGATTGGCTGGAAGCGGCTCCGGCTCCAGAGGAGAAAGTCGAGGAGAAGCGGCGCGAAGCACAAACGCCAGAGGAAGGGGATCTTAGGCATAAATATATCTAACTGCGTCAGGCGGTCAAGGTTACCAAGAGAGGTGAAAAGGATTCCAAAAGCGTTGTTTCGTTTGTCTCGTGACCTCTCAATTGTATGTTCTCTGTCGGATCCCAGTTGTCTTTACTTAGGAACGGGAGTTGCAAAAGAAGTTCTCCGATGGCATGATTTCCAAGATGAGCAAGATTGCGGATCTGATTTCCAAGTTGGAGAATTTTGAGGGTCTCTCCCATGGTGACTCTGAACGGGTCAAGAAGCCGAACGCTTAAACATATGCACGGCTGTGCGACAACAACGATAAACTCAAGTTTTCAATCCTGAAGCTATCTAAATTTGAAGGCAATCCAGTGTATATAATGACATGTTGTGTGCATATAACGCTCCCCAAAGCAAACTCCTCTATACAACTTCTGCTCAGGTCGGTGAAGGGCTTGGACGACAAGCTAGCTGCGGCGCAATTGGCCTATGATGAGTTCGAGGCGTTGCGCGTGGCTAATTGTCCAGAGACCCTTGGAAACACGAGAACCCCACAGACACGTGTGAACACTACTGATGAACCTTTTGATGCTGTGGATGAAACCAAAAACTGGGCATCACCACCTGCAGCTTTGACCCCATATGACACGGGCTGCCTGGCCTCTTCTCCGGCCATGAGGAATGCTGCTGACCTCAAGGCCAAGACGAAGACTGCGATGGAAAAGACCCTTTGCTCACATTTGTACGCGCCAACGGAAACTCCGGTCAAGTTCGCACCCACTGTTTTCATGAACCTTCACCTATACAAATAATATGCCAAAAGGTGTGTTACATGCATCAACCGAGCTCTGAATGTATCTTCCATCAGTGATCAGTCAAAGATGGGTCTTCCATAAACTCCCATGGCCCTGATTCAGCGCCCTATCTCAGGGCATCCGCGCTGGCATCTGGAGAAGCTGCTGGGAAGCGTCCAACCTGCACATAAATACAAGGTTAACTGTGAGTGGTGCAGTAATGCATTTGCAATATTTATTTCTGGGATCAAGTCAAGGTCCTTGGAGAAAGGACTAAAGAAGAAGTTCAAAGATGCAGCTGAGAAAGAGGGATCGTGAGACTCATGAGATTGATCTGTAGTCTCGGATTTTGAAGCCCTTGTGTTACAGCAACACTTGGTGGACACCATGCGCATTATTGCGGAGTCACTCTTGCAGGGTGGTCATGGCAAGTTGAGGAAAACGATCTCATTTGAGCTGTGTGACCCAATCGAGATGGGGTTCAATACATGTCTTCTTTTCGCTTTTGTTGTGGGGCTGTCTGGTGTACAACTCAATATGATTTGGACAGAGATGGTGAGCACTTCTTGGCCTTTGTCTTCTAATTCACTTCCCGCACAAATGACCCATCCACCGTGCAGCTGTCCCCAGCCCCTTCTGGCCTTACTGGTGTCCCATGCCATTTGCGGGCCAGGTCAAGAACCTGAGTTGCGTGGGTTTGCCCGAATGGTCGGGCGTGGCGCCTGATCCTCAGGCCTTATAAAAAATAGAGAGACCCATATACATATAGGAGGTTAGGGGCAACCACGGGTGGAAAGCCAAACATGTTTTTAGCTATACATGTATGTGCTGAATCTGTACTCTCAATTGTGGGTGGCATGCTGCAGCCAATTTTTGGGGGTCAAGCAACCGGCAAATGTTTGATCAAACTGGGTCCGGTTGTGTCTCTCATGGCAGCTGGTTCCACGGGTTTCTGCGTTTATGAAGAAGAACTTCGAGACTTGTTGACTTATGACTGCCCTGTCACCGGAAGAAAGCGGTGTCCTCCTTATAGTGATGAATGGATGGGGATCAACAAAACCCGCAAGACTCTCAGATGCACAAAGCAGTGCTTGCCAAACATAAGCTTTAAAACAGTTCGCTGCCATGCGTGCATTTTTTTAGTGGAGACTTTGGATGTGTCATCTGTCTCTAGGTGTGCCTCTCACCAAGATGAAGCTGTTGTCCATGCTCCATGTCTCGATCACAAGAACCTTTTTGCACATATGGGGCACCTGTTTTACTTGTGACCTGTTGTTCATTGGAACCGGTTTTACTTGAGGTATCAATACCGATGCAAAAATATGTACGTCAGGTGAATGGGGGCCAAACTGCAATGAGACAACCCTTGTGTGAGCTGAGCCTTCAAGTTCACCAACCATGCCTGAAGCCAACTGCTGATTTGAACCTGCTAGAACAGGTCTGCCACGACTATGGCATCAGTGTTTCGTACCCGGATTCCTCGAAGCGGCTCAAAGCCACGGCGGGTACAATTTTACAAAGTTGCGCTAGTCGTGTCTCCCAATTCCGAAACAAGATGAACCGGGACCTTTGTGTGTACAAGTTGGGTATCACAGCGTATCCCCCTGTCAGGTTTCTTTTCTACAAGGAGGCCAACTATACTCACATGACTTTGCTCCATGTGACAGAGAATCTGGGGGTAGCGCAAATGCTCGAGGCATCCCTGATATCATCCAATTTGGGTCAACTGGGGTGTCGCAATGAGCGGCTTGGGGGTGAAGGCCCTCCAAATTCAGAAAATGAAAGGTACCACTTTGTTTACATCGTGGGTGCCCGTGCAGATTGCATGAAGCCAATTGGATGAGGACTTATATAGAGCTGCCTCTCTGTAATTCGAAAACTATATTCCTTGGAGATCCCCAAGTGCGTCTGTATTCAAAAAAGATACTGTATCGGATCGTGATCAGCTGGAGAGTATGCAAACCCTATATATGACACCATTAATTCACAATGGTGTTCTTGTTTGATTGTTTCGCGCGCTGAACTTTTTGTGGGTTTCTGCCACATCTCTCTCTATATATATATATCGATATATATATATAGAGGAATAACCATTATACTGGATATATCTATATATATAGACATATGTTTCTCTGTGCTTGTCTACCTTTAGAAAACTTAAGCCGGTATATCTATACATCCATCGATCGTACTCGTTCCGAGGTCTCATGCCGAGACGCCATCCGCCAGGCGAGGGTGACCCGAGTGAAGTCGAAGGGTCTTCAAGCGCTTCGAGATGTGAATCTAAAGCATAGTGAGAATGGCGCGCACCGAGTCTTTCGGACATTTGGACAATCCCTGCCGGTGAAGATAAGCAAGACAGATGTGGAGAGCATGAAGGACTTTCCATATGTGAGATTTTCCTCCTGGATGAAATACTTAATCGAGGAGGACTACATGGAGCATTTGGTGGGCGTTTCAGATTTGGCAGAAATGAAGAAGACCCTCACACTGTTTTGGAAGCGCTACCAAATGTCAAACCCAAACCACAGAATGTTCCACAGCGACACTGGAGCAGCCTGCCATCCCGAGGTCACGATCCCGATTCTCCACCACGGGGACGAGGGGCGATCCCACAAGAAGAAGCAAATCATGATACTGAGCTTGGTAGGCATTCTAGGCCGCGGAACTTCCCGATGCAACCGCTCCACTGATGAAGGGTCGGCAATGGACGAGTCATCACCGTTGCATCTGAGTATGCTGGGGGACAGTCTGCAGAACCACTTTTTGTTTGCGGCTCTTCCCATCAAGCTGTACAACCAAACTGATTCCTTATACCAGGTCCTTTCATTGATGGGCGATGAGATGGACGCGCTGTTCAACCAAGGGGTTCTCATTGGTCAGCAAAGATACTTTGTAGCGATGCTGGGAGTCAAAGGTGATTCCCCGTATTTGGCGAAGTCGGGTCGGTTTGAGCGTACGTTTTGTCGAAGACCCACAAAGCATATCAGCCAAAGTCTGTGCATCGGAATATGCCACCGCTGCCTAGCTGGAAGAGAAGGCTGGGTAGTGGACCTACCGTATGAGGAATTTGGCGCAGAGTTTCCTACTTGGTCAATCACAGAGGCTCTAGAGAAGCCACATGTAGTTCCTTCACCACTCCTTCGGGTCCCTTTCCTGAAAGAGGATGCTGACGACGGCGATTTGTCATTCTGGCAGTTCGACCTGTTTCATAACATACATCTTGGAATGGGAAAGAATTTCATTTCCAGTGCTGTATGTATATGCATTGAACTCTTGGACGGTAGCTTGGAGCGTGCCTTCCAAAGCTTGACACTGGATTTCCAGTAGTACTGTCGCAGCAACCACGAAAGCCCATACCACAAAAAGCTTTCTCCATCCCTCTTTGGTGTGGACAGCGGGTTCAACCAGACTCCAGAAGCAGGGTGGAGCAAGGGAGACTTCACAAGGTTGGTCCTGAAGTGGTTTGAAGACTATGCCAAGAGGGAGGTCCTCGGCAAAACTCAAGATCCCATTTGTCTTGCTTGCGTTGCTCTCTTTAATGTTGAAGCATTTTGTTGTGTTTTTACATTCCTGTTCATCCAGTCCAGGAGTTGTAAATGCACAATCGCCTGAAAATCTGACTCGGTCCCTGAATGCGCGTGCCAAGGTTGAAGCGACACAGGCCATCAATGAGTGCCTCTCAGGGCTTTACAGCGAGGGATTGTTTCTGAAGGCTGAGCGAGCTGAATTTTTAGCCCGGCGGGGCTTGAAATTTTTAGAGAAGTATTCCCAGTTGGCATTGATGTGCTTCAGGGTTGGTAAGCGGCGATTCCCTTTGATCCCTAAGGGACATTACTGCCATCATCAATTCCTTGACCTTCTTCGGGAGTCAAGGAAAGGCCAGTGGTGTCTTAACACCTTGGCGTACTCAAACCAAATGGCTGAGGACTTCGTGGGGAAGTCCTCACGAGTTTCAAGGCGAGTTTCACCACGGACTACCTCGCTCCGAGTAATTCAGAGACTTTTCCTTTTGATGAGGGATGCAAATTCATCACTTTATGCAGGTGGCAAGGTTGAGATTTAAGGCTGATGCGCTTGACGCTCTGGGTTGTCACTTCCCTTTCACTCATATATATACTCAAACAATCTCAAATACATATGGATATATCATTGTTGTTTATACAAATGGTCGAGATGAGTAGCTGCTGATCACGATGTTGCATATGCATATTTATATGTATATGCACGTTTTATTGTTTTTGCAGTGGTAATATGTTCAGGTATGAATTAGCGGTGTTGTAATACCAATTGAAAGATAGCCCAGGATGTCTCAGGCCGAGGCTCTTCTCTGTGCATCTTCAGCTTGCGGGTCACCGCGTTGAGCCGACGGAGAGTGTGGCAGGGAAAGGGAGAACTGGGTGGGAGGAGTGAGGTGCTTGGTGTGTAAGGGACCTTTATAACCCCAATGCTGACTGGACCTTGCAAACAGTCATGATTGAAAACCGGGTTTCTATGCATCACCATTCCACGACCCAAAAAAACATGGTTGCAACATAAAACCTTTCTTTTTCATGGTTTCCTGTGCTCCTGGATGTTAGTGAGTCGGAGTATACAGTACAGGACGCCAAATGACACCAGTAGTACATCAACACACGAGCCAATGCAGCAAATCAATCAATCCAGGTGGCTGAGCAACATAGCCAGCCTGAAAACCCGAATCAAAGCATTGCTTTGTCACTGTCATCCTCCAGATCCTACCCTTTAAACCAATCCCTTTCCAGCAAACCACTCAGGAACAATGGTTTAAAGCGAGGAAATGCGAGGAACACTCTTATTCCATTGGACCTTTCCTTCCCTTCCTTCACTCCTCCCCTTCGAGACATCGAAGTGTTCCTCACCTGCATGAGCTTCTGCACGGTTTCAAGCTCAATGGTGCGTAGCAAGCGCATGCAAGCTAAGAACCTCAGGGAGAACCACATCGGGGCTGGACAAACTTCAAAAGGAGAACGACCGCAAACCGCATGAGCTTCTGTGTCGCACCACTTGCAAAACACCCCCCCACACCGTAGGTGAAAGGACTTTTCTTGAAACCTGATGAGAAGTAGGTTCAGAACGCATCGGAGTAGGGATGGGCATCCTCAAACCCACACCTCGCCAACCCAAACGCTTCAAAAAGCCATTGGTCACTCAAAACCTAGGGATTTGAGACCCCATACCCCAGACCCCTCCATACGAGGGTCTGATCCCTCTATATGAGGGTCCAGCGTCTGGAAGAACACAAACCCAGTTTTTCTGCTGATTCTCTACCCAGGTGACGAAGTTCACCTGGCAAACATCACCGCCTCTTGAGGAATGTGTGGCAACCGCCCATTAAATGCTTGGCAACTTAAAAGGATCAAACTACAAACGCAAAACAGCGGGAAACACATCCGGCGTCTCAGTGGACTCCTTGTCACCCCGGACGACTTGCGGACTGACGAACCAACAAATCATCCGAAAGTTGTTGGATTCTAAGCATGACACGTTGGCTTTTCGATCTGGGCTGTGTGTAGTTGTCGCAAGGTCCTGGGGTCCCTGTGATTCTCTCCATGATGAGTCGACGCACCACACCCTGCGCCAGCAACACCCCTCAGCCAGCAAAACCTCTCGCACACGCACAGGTCTTCTTTTTGCGCATGGTCCGGGGAGTGTGGCCTCAGTGGACTGAAAGAAGAGAAAAAAGGGCCTGGGGCGAGTAGAAGAGTACCCATAGATGGCCTGGGGCGAGTAGAGCAATTGTGAGATATTTCACAACAGGTCCACAAAAACTCTCCATGGCCAGCGGAGTTTTGGGTTGGCTGGCTCCAGCGTTCGTGGGGAATCAGCTTGCATTGACCCAAGGCCTGTGCAACCATCGTGCCTGACTCAGTCAGCTAGCCCCAAGGTCCAAGTTTGAACAGCATAGCCAGGCATGCAACTGCGGATCTCGGATGCTCATGGTCTGTAGACTGCCACTCGCAGTTCTGATCCCAAACAAAAATGCCGAACAGAGTCAGAGTGCACGACGTGTTCCAGCACAAATCTCAACTCTGCTTCCAATTTCCGGTCAACTCGGCAAAAAATTGCGTTTCATCTTGCGAAGAACATGTGGATACTGCGACTGATAACCTGATTGCCCTTAACCGGCCCCAAACCCAACATGTTGGACTACGAACCACCCAGACGATTGCCTTCGCAACTGAATTGAAGACGTCATTTGGATGCTGCAGTTCACCACCAACTGGTCCCGGCGAACATTCTTCCTAGGTGTAATCCGCTTTCCCCATGTTCCCCCCCGTCAATAGGAGGGCACAATCCCTTAGAACCTCCCAACCCAAAGTGGAACCTGAGCATCGCCGTGAGTGCTTGAGGTTGCTTTTTCCAAATGGACTTGGATCCTTCGCACTTCCACAGTGCGGCCCCCTGCATCCTGCCTGGCCGAGAGGCTCCGAACCGTCGAAGGCGCCGAGGCCGTCGAGGAGGACTTCGCCCGACTCCACCTGGCACGACCACCCACACCGGTCGTCCCAGAGGGAGGGAAGTCGGGGCCGGTCAGGGCCGTTTATGCGTTTGGAAGGTTAAGACGACCGCTGCAGACTTCAAGTCTCCGCTTCAGCGGGTTGGACTGCTCAGTTCGGTCCCATGGTCTCCCCGAATCCCAGGAGTGAAAGAACAACTCATTGTCATTTCTTATAGACAAAAAGAGTCAAGGCGTCTAACTATCTCGAATTCACCAAACTTTAACTTGATAATGTATATACATATATATGTATGGAGACAAGCTGGAGTCAGCACAACAACCTTCACACTGAGATCGGACAAATAACACACAGAAAAAAAAATATTTGAAAGACCAAAAAGCCCCAGCCACTTAGATAGTATAATTACTCTTTTGATGCCTTCATCCAGGAATCCATGGGTCCATGAGCATATATATATATATAATAAGCATATATATATATATAATATGTTTTTTCTGATTGTTTACTGTGACCTTTGAAACCTGCCTCGTGGGCCAACCCGGTAACCCCGGGTGCTGGACTTGTCCCATCTCCACCTGTTGGTTCTCCACCACAGGGCTCCTGGCCAGCAGCTTCCGTGCCTCTCGCACCCGTGAATGCCAGGACTCCTGGACGCAGCATGCAGCCACACCAGGAGCCAGCAGGACCCTAGAAAGATTGGGACATGACCCTATACATGTTTTCTTTCATATGTTTTCTATAAGGTACTTTGGAGGGTCCAGGTAGTCTCCCAAGTGGCGGGATGCGAACGAAGCAGTGGTAGTGACCGTCTTTTGGGGTGGCCTGGTGAGATCAACACGGACCGGTCCGCTTGAGTCCGCTCAAGAACAAGCAGGGAACCATGAAGGGCACATAGTTGTGGTCTAACTAGGCTAAACCCACAGGCCAGGTCAACGAAACACTAAGCGATTCTGCCAAGTTTGGAGCCCTTGCCTGGACCCTTGTGGCGGGTGAGATTGGCATAGATTGGCACTGGTCTACACTGTATTTGCTCTCCAGGCAGCCGGGAAATATAAAGCATTGAACGCATTCCCCAGTTACGTGGATTCACCCACAGTGACCCAACAAAAACCACCTTAAGCAAAAACATGTAAACCCTCCAAATGTGTCTCCGATTGGGACTGGCCCTCTTTACACCCACCCCAGTCCCACCTTCGAACAAAGGTAGCTGAAGCTCAAGGGAAAGGCGTGGTGTTCTGTTAGCCCGGCCACACTACTTCTGAGAAGGTGTTTGGGGTTGGTTTGGAGGGTCCAAATACCTTCTCAAGAGATACTTGGAGGCCGGGCCTAATATAACAAATACAGCAGGAGCCGCTGTCCTCCACGCTGGTGCAGTACTCCAAGCCTGTGCACACAGCAAGGATGAAGGCCTTTCCCCGATCCAAACCACGAGATTGGCAAGGATCTTTGGGCTCACCACCAAATCTCACGGTGATTAACTATCAGAATTGTGGCAGCTGTGTAGCAATTGCAATGCTCCCATCTTGACGTGGAGAAGGTTTCTTCTCGCTTCGAGCAGCCCTTCTCCCCACGATTGACAGTCTGCCATGACCGCTTCGAGCACTTGAGCTATGGCATTGCTATGGCCTCCCACCTGGTCAAAGAATACCAGGTTGGGATCCAAATTGACATCACTGAGGCCGAGTCATGAATACTATATAACTATAGTTCTAATTAGAGGCTTGGGCACACTAACCCTTGCATCCATGTCTTGATCCTAGTCACGTCATTGGAACCTCCGAAGCGGATCCACCAAGACCCGGTGTCGCAGGGGGTCATCCACCTGCGGATTCGGCTTCCCCATTCCGCTCGTCCCCCCCACAACAACAACAACAACAACAACAACAACAACAACAACAACTTGGATTTGCTTCCAAAGCCGGAACAAAAACCAACAAACCATCATCTTCCTGGAGTCTGGAGTCTCATACCCTTACAGCATGAAAACACGTATCTGTTCCTTAGATTCTGGACATGTCCCATTTTTCAAGAGTACTTCAAGTCGGGTCCTTGTTCTCCAATGCGAAGAGGACTCCAAACCTGGAACAGCTAGGCTCTACATGTGTTTTTTTTCACCCGGACGTTGCACCCTACGCACTCCACTCCGACTTCACCGGTCCGCCGTCCGGCGCCTTCGAGCACCTCCATCGTCCGCCGCAGCAGCCGGAAGACGTCGCCCTCGCCCAGGCGTCCCGCAGAGTCGACCAATGGACGCCAGGCACAAGTGGTGGAGGCCCAGCGGCGGACAAGGCGAAAGGCGTCCAAGGAGAGGGGCAAGGGTTCCTGGGCGGTTGGCCCATGTGGATTTGGGAGAGATGTTGGGATGTGACGTGCTTTTCGATCGTTTTTGAGCATTTGGGGTGTGATGTTTAACAAGTTACATTAAGTATATGCATGGTTTACGCGCATGGGACTCTATATAAACCAGCAGGAGCTTTACGTCAAACAGCGGGCACTCTGATCTGTTTTAGGCCCTGAGTGTCCATCAAGAAAAACATGTTGATGCAAATGCACTGATACCATTTTCCCGCTTTTGCAGCAAACCACATTTTTCCATTTCCAAGCATTACTTTATTGAAGAAAGTGGAGGTCCTTAATTTCTATGTTCATTTCATTAGGGAATGTTCCACATTATATAAATCTCTTATTGTATTTTATCTTTTTGCTCCTTAAGGAAACATTTTCCTAAAATCCACCAACTATAAAATATGTGTGCTAGTGGATGACCCCAAAAGCATAGTATAAATTTATAAACTAAATGCTGTTGCGCACATGTGTTTATGATCTAAATGAATAACCGACCTCCCACAAACAAATAAGACTGGAGGGACCACCGCGGTTCCACGAATATCGGGGGTGCATCTACCCCTCTAGAGCTTAAAGTATTGTTTTTACTAGTGGTTTCTGCACTCTGTGTACATGTTTCTTTAAGGATGGGTTTGTTCAAGTTAATCGTACACATGTGATATTTTTGTTGCTTTCACAAGTCAAGGTTAAGACATGTCGGAAAAGCTTAGTCATCCAACGTTGCAATCAACCCCACAACACTGAGCAGTTTTTGAAATGAGCAACGTCATGTAGTTCACAGTCAAACTGCAGGTGATTTCGATGAATTGCTTCAATCTCACGTTCGTAAACACAGGATTTGAACTACCAGGAGTCATCTCTTGGAAGTTCTTTTCACGTGCTCAATTCATCTCATCCTTCACGGTCTTCCGCCCCTCACCCGCGCCCCTCGGACAATCGGACGATCGGACGAGATATCGGTCGGAACAATCTCTGACGGTTTTCCCCGTCGGCCGTGCCATGCAACAAATCTGGCTTCCCAAGTCGTCTGTGTCCGTGGTGAAACTTTGGTTCTGGGAAGGAGTGTTTTAGTGTGAAAGGGTAGGACTTTGGCTCAATCCTTACCAGTGGTGAGGCCATTCGTTCGGATCGTCCGAAGCGTGCATGATATTGTGAAAGGGTGTTCATGTTTATAGTGGGTTGAGAGTAAATGGCACAATCCCCAAGTTTGGTGGTTTTATATTGACCCCTATATAAAAGACCTCTTGGGGTGCCAGTGCCATCTACTCTCTGGCTCCACTGTAAGTGAGTTGAAGTGTCCACATGGGACCTGTCGGTCCATCGATGTCCATCGGCCGACATGGGCCAGTCTGGTCAGGTGGGAGCGACAGAAAGCACAGCACCGGAGTCCGGAGTGGAGGTGCTGTAGGATGTGGCCCCTTTGAGCTGAAGGCCGAGGGTTCACATACTCATCAAATGTGAAGAAAGAAACCCTCCGCTCCAATGACTCAACTTTTCCGGTGTGACTGGTGACCACTGCTACTAGTACCAATGACTAAGCATCTAGACCGAAAGGGGTGTGCACTGGGGTGTGCTTGACAGTATATACTGCATGTACATATATATATATATATACACGTTCAGCACGGTTTGAGGAACTTGTTGGCCATCCAAGCATCGCAAACGCCATGCCGAAGTTGGACTTCCCACAAGTGCCAACGATAGTCGCTGAGCCACTTGAGGGCCTCATTTTGCCGATCTTGCAGTTAAAAGGCAAGTGCCAAATCAGAACTGCAAGGTTTCAATAGTCACACAGCCATCCAGCAACACGAGACTTTTGGATACTTTTGGATGGCAAAACAATACAAAAAAGAGCTCACAAGGGGCTTTGTGAAAACACAAGGCCATTCTCATGCTCCCAGGTCGAAGTGTGAAGGACGGAGGGTTTGAGAAACCACCCATCCCCTGGTTTCACCGGATGTCAGGCGGCTCCCCACCCGCGCCTCCTCTAGAGCTGACGTGCCCAGGTCACCCCGCGCGCTGCGGGCGCTGCGGGCGTCCTCGCGTGGCTCGGTCATCGCTGCGACCAAGGCTGCCAGGTCGGCGGGCTCAAGGCCTGGCGAGCAAAGGATGAGATGAACCCAGAACATCCACGTCTGGCACTGATCATGACCTTCTCAGAAGGTATGCTTGCTCCCTCCTGGCGCCGACATAAATCGTCTCCAATCACCTTCTCAGAAAGTATATGGATCCGTAGGAAAGGGGGGGTTTGGTTGGACCTGCCAAGGGCAGTGCTGAACATCGGAACCAGTTGGCATTTTCGCTGTTCGGAGAACAGCCAGTTCCTCTCGGGCGTCGCGGACCCTCCGGAAAAAGAAGGACTCTGCTGCAGGTGGATATGTCCAGGGCTTGGCCGCTCCGCGGGCGCGATATATCGAAACACATGACCCAGACGCTCCATGTATGCCATATTTGCCTACATTGGGGTGGTTTGGGGGGTCAATGTAGGCATATATGGCATACATGGAGCGTGTGGGTGAGGACACCAGGAGTCACCAAGACAGGACGGTTGATCTAATCCCATCCAGGGGCCGTGGATGTGACAGGGGCACCCCGACTTCCTCCGTTCGTTCGGCACCCCGTCTTGTGACTCCTGGTATATCAAAGTCGGCCGGTTTGACCTGAAGGAGCGACAGGGACTTCCGTCACCTGAAAGGGTCTCCAAGGCTCCGACTTGTGGGACCGGAGGCATGACAGTGGTTTCAGAGCTATTTGCACAAACCCCCTACATGTCTTTTCTATGGGGGTCCTAAACCACCAAACTTGGGGATTGTGCCATCTACTACTCTGAAACCACTGGAATTCACAGTTATGACCCTACACTCTGAGGAAAAAATACATGTCATGGAAGTGGAGTGAAACCCACCTGTGTGGAACCCGGATTTCATGGTCATCCTTTAGGGCCCATGCCATCCACATCGTCCACTTTCATGATTTCTTCTGGGCGTGTAATGCAAGTTTTTAAGTCTTCCATAGTATTCAAAACCAGGCCAGGACCTTCCAAAGGTCCTGGTACATGCATTTTCTGGGAAGGAGTGCATGTTTTTAGTGAAGTGAGTCGATCAAAGGCGCTCGTCCCATCCAAGGACCCCCCCACCAATTCCTGCTGGATGCTCCCTGCCGCCCGCAGAGGGTCCAAGAAGAACAAGCTTCCAGCAGAGGTGGGTCAGAACCCTAGTTCGACTATCCTAGAGGTACCCCTGGTTGAAACCGGGTCCTTGTCGTTCGGTCACGGGCTACCTCTGTAGGTGGTCCATCTCTGTCATCTGCTTGGAAGATGTCCTCACCCTGCCAGCTGCGACGCCCCCCATGTGCGATCCCCCGACATCTCCAGGCCTGCCGTGATGTCCGGCCCCAAGGGTTTCGGGAGCAGGGCACTGAGCCACAAAAGGTTGGCCTCAGGCGGTGCAAAGAGATATATGTATATATATATATATATGTATGTGTATATATCCCAGGCACAAAAAAAATATATATAACGTTTTTTTGCTTAGAGCTATGAACAATTTGTATACGTTACATGTTGTATCCCAGACACGACCAGTCTGGGACTGCCATATATGCCGATCAGTTGGGGTGGTTTGGGGGGTCATTTAAGCATATATGGCGGTCCCATGGAATGTCTGGTATATATATATATATATCATACACATGCCGGAACAAAGTCCTGACAGTGCCCCTCCACAAATTCACCTGGTAACTGGTAGCCTAGAAAAATAGGGTAATTACAGCGACCAGTGATGACCTTAGTATGTTTTGTAGCGCTCGGAGTTGTCATCCAAATGCCAAACACAAACTGATACATCCTGGCTCATCCAAGCTGCCCCTCGCGTAATTCCATGGGCTGCCGCGCCCTTAGCAGTACTCTCCAGGAAGCGGCCATCACCAGCGTCCACCGTGGAGCAAAGAAAACCTTCCTGAGCGTGGCAGGTCATTCTAAGCAGCGTCCAAACTGAATCAGCCCCAGTCCAATTTCGGTAGACCTTGTTCCAACTAAAGGTTATTATGCGCAAACCACTGCGCAAAGCAGTTTTCATGGGTCCATTCGTCCATGATCCAATGTTCCAAGTATGTCAAAGTATTTCTATCCAGGCCTTTGGACCCACAAATCTTGGTCGTTTGGTCTCCCTCGTCCACCCATCCCATGCCAAGCGTCCTCCTCCAGCACCGCGATGTATCTTTGAAAGCTCGACCACTGATGTCCTGAACATGCTCGAGTTTGCAGAGAATGGGACACGGTAACTTTTCGGTGTTGGGAACGAATCACTGCTGTATATATATATATATAATACGCACATATTTCTGTTGAAATAGGTTGGAGGCCATCGCTATTAAAGGTTGGAGGCTATCGCTCGTACGTTGGAGGCCATGCCAACTTGCTATTGAATGTGTTTATAAACATATTTAGTAAAGAAACAAACTCTCTATATATATATGGTTGGTTTCCAAAACGTCTTTTCCCAAAATGGTGCACTCATCGCAATTCCATGGGGGCCCGCTTCTAAATCTCCTTTAAACTCCAACCACACTCAAACCACAGGGATGCCCTAAGGATCCGAGAATCTACTTTTCATGGCTGCCAGCCACTTTCCAAGGTTCTGGCCCCCTAGAAGCCAATGCTGGAAGATAAGATTTGTGGCTGGCAGCTAAGATTCATGGCTGGCAGCCACAAATCTTATCTTCTCAAAACTGGCTGGCAGCCGTGAAAAGTAGATTCTACTTCTAAATGTGGCTTCTGCCAAAACTCATGCTACCACCTCCAAGAAGCGCTTCTGGGAAGTCACTTTTTGTGGCTTCCCAGAAGCGCTTCTTGGAAACACGCTATTTGATATGTTGCAGCTGTTTGGCTTTAAACAAGCTAGGTCTTGATGTCAGGAGAAGCAACGCTGCCCATCTCCCAGCCTGCAATAAAGGCAGATATCAGCAAGCTGGTGGCCTTTGCAAAAGGCTTCCCTGACTCTTGCAATGCAAACCTGTGGTCAGCTGACCCTGCAAAAGCCTGCACAAGGCATGCATTGTTTTTGGGTGTGTGGTTCAAGCATGGGGCTTTGAGCAAGCCTGTGGAAAGGCAAGCAATGAAAGAAGCCAGCCATAAATTGACCACATCAGAATGCAAGTTGATCGTGAACCAAATTCATGAATGCAAAAACTTTCTGAGAAGAAAATGGAAAAATCTCAAGACTGGAGAAAAGACCTCTGGTCTTTTGATGGGTTTGATGCAAAGTCTGTTTGGCATTCCACAGCCTGCAGAAAGGCCAGTGAGAAGGCTTAACCAGAAGACACCAAAAAAGAAAGCCCTTCAGCCTGCAGAAGAGAAGCCTGAGCAAGGCCCAGCACATCACTTTTTTAGAATCCCCAGCTGCCATTCTACCATCAGACCAAGAGGTGGTGGAAATCGAAAGTACAGCTGCAAGCACAGCAGTGACACAACAAGATCTGGAGCCTGCAAAAAGGCCAACGTGCAAAAAAGTGCCAAAGAAAGTGCCAGCCTGCAAAAGGCCAAGTGCAGCAAGAAAAGCCAAGGCATGTTGGAAGAAGAGCCTTTCCTTTGGGTTTGTTAAGGAAACCAAAGCTTCAAACAAGGCTTCCATTGTGCCCAAGCCTGAAGAAGGCAGCAAGCCAACTTGCCTGGTGAATGTGCAATTGCCTAGGGGTCCTGACCAAGACAGAGTCATGTCTGCACTTATGGCTAAAGCCTGTGAAGAGGCAAGCCTGGAGAAAAAGCAGCTGGTCTCATACAAAGATCAGCTGCTGAAGGACATGGCAGCACAGCCTGCATAAAGGCACCCCTTGGTGAGGATCAAGGGACAGACAGCAAGCCATGGCGATGGAAAGGCAGGAGAGGGAAAGAAGAGGCCTTGAGCCTGGACCAAGGCAGTGCAGGGCAAGAAGCAAAAGCCAGCACAGGCCAAACCCTCCAGAACCTCCTAAACCAAGGAGGGCTCAGCCTGCGCACGGCACACCAGCCCAGCCTGAACAAGGCTGTTTCCAGAGCAATGAAGAAAAACCAAAGCCTGAACAAGGCCCAAGTCAGTCAACAGCTACAAAAGAAGAGACAGTTCCAGAATGCAAAAAGCCCAAGCCCAATGCAGAAAATGCATCAAAGCCTGCAGAGGCTGAGCAGGCAGTGTAGCCTGAGCCTGCAGGAGGCCAGAATGAGCAGCCTGCACAAGGCCAGAATGAGCAGCCCAAAAAAGGAGGTGATGCTGCTCATGATGGTGCTGATGATAAAGGCACTCTGGGTTTCTGAGTGGGCACTGCACAGCTCAAGCCTGAACAAAGGCCAGCACACCCCATGGCTGAAGCCTGAACAAAGGCCAACTCCACCACTGGTCAGCTCAAGCCTGAACAAAGGCCATTCAAAACCACAGCTGTCTTCTTAGCCTGGATAAAGGCTTGTACAGAAATGGAGCTAGTGGTGGTGGTTGGTAGCTTTTGGATTAGGGGAAGCCTGGAACAGGTATACTACTTGAGATGTGAGTGGTTCACCCCCAAGGTCTTGAAGGTGAGTGGTTCACCCCCAAAATTGGCAAGGTGAGCCTGCAAAAGGCCAGAAACACCAAAGCAAAAAGTACAAAAAAAGTACGAAAATCGTACTTTCGTACTTTTGTATTTTTTGATGTTTTTATATATTTCCTTTTAAATTAAAAGGAAATGTATAAAAAGTACAAAAGTACGAAAGTACGATTTTAGTACTTTTTCGTACTTTTTCTTACTTTTTGGGCCTCTCAGCATCTCTGCTGCAGCTTTTGAAAAATCAAGGGCAGACCACCAACACACCAGAAAAGGACCACCAACACACCAGCACCTTCAAACAACCAACGCCACACAACAAGCACAAACACACCAAACCCGGCACCCATGCCACCTAGAAAGAGGCGGACCACCAGAGCCTGAACAAGGCACCATTGTAGTGAAGCAAGACACAGCCACTCCTCACAAAGACAAGCCTGAGGAAGGCACCCCTACCAAGGATTCTGCAAGGGGCTCACCCCAAGCACCCAGAATCAGAATGAAAATTTCACCAAAAGCTCTAGCCAAGGCCAAAGCCAGGGCCAAGGCCCAAAGTCAGCCTACAGAAGGCCATTATGAGGCACCTGACAGGGAAGCTTGGAAGGATGCGCGCTATCAGCTGCAGAAGCTGGAGAAGGCTGGAGTCTGCACAAAGTTGGCCCAATGCTGTGCAGATTGTGGTGAGCCTGCGCAAGGCATGGTGCCTCTAGGTATTCATGGTGATGGAGTGCCTGTGCAAGGCAGAATGAATCAATCTAGCTTGGATTTCATCACTGTCAACCTCTTGGCCTCAAGGCATTCACAATTGAGAGTCCCCCTTACTTGTGCTGATGCCAAATTCATTGCAAGGCCAGAGACCACGCAGGCCATCTTGGAAGTTCTTGCTTGGAGCCTGAAACATTTGGTATTGGGAATGCAGCCTGCAATAAGGCATGATGGTGCTCCTTTCGAAGAATCCTTTCGATTGACAAGAATTGGCAAAAGCCTGCGCAAGGCTGTTGTAGTTATGATGCGAGGAGATTGGGATTGGAATGTAAAATGGTATGGCTGTCCTATGCACAATGTCAAAGTAGGAATGCGTTGGCTGTGCTCCTGCTGGAGATGCCAAACATTAGACCAGAGAAAGAGCCAAAGCCTGGACAAGGCCCAATTTCTGGCAAGCCTGGAATTGAGAAAAAAGGCCATAGCACCACTTTTCCATGTGAACCCAATTACCAACCACACCATAGTCCCTGATTGGATGCAGGGCAAGTTTTGAACGCTTTGTTGCCCTGCTATGAAGGGAAGAAGCCAGAAAAAGCAAGCAGATTGTGGGCACATATTCAGACTATCTACTCAGAGTTGGGTTTCCCAGCCAATGCGCAATTGCCCAAACTCACTCTGCTTGACATTGTAAAGCCTGGGAAGGCCCCTGAACCTGCAGGCAGGGGATTTTGAGCACTTTGACAAGTGCACACAAATTTGACACAGGCACCAGCCTGCAAAAAGCAATCCACAAAGTTGCCACCTTCACCACCCAAGTCTATCAGCACATGGAAGCTTTCAATGGCAGGAAGCTGGCCTGGCCACATATGGAAGGGCATTGAAGAGCCAGTACATGGCGCTGGAATCTCACATTCAAAGAGAAGATGAAAATGATGTTTGTTCCTGGGATGCCAAGCCTAAGTGGCACTTGGCTGAGCATTTTTTTGATTTAGCCTGGGAAGGCCACAACCCTAAGGATTTCTGGAATTATCCTCCATGCAGCAGTGGGCACTCAGAAGGGGTGGGAAGAGAAATGCAAGCAGCGAAGCAGAGAAGACCCTCCTTTGTTTCATGAATGACACACCCCCTCTGAGTGTCAACTTGCCCAGCTCAGCCTGAAGAAGGCCCAAATCCGATGTCCAGCTTCAGCCTGAAAGAAGGCCATGCAACCATAGGTACAATATGTTTCACCTTGTCTCACCCAGTTGTGCCAAGGAAAAAGATGCACATGCTGATTTGCAGAAGCCACTTTTCATGGCTTCCCAGAAGCGCTTCTTGGATTCCCAGAAGCGCTTCTTGGATTCCAAGAAGCGCTTCTGGGAAGCCACATTTTGTAGCTTCTAGAGTTCAAAACCCGGACGCTACTTTCCATGGCTGCCAGCCTAAAATCTTAGCTTCCACCAGAAGCTATTTTTAAAAGTGGCTTCTCGGATCCTTAGGGTGTTCAATATGAAGGCATGTCAACTGCAAAAATTTTGAGAGGTGTCTAGCGCGGACCTTTTCAGGGGCCTGTTGAGCTGCTGGAGCTGTTGTTGTTGTTGTTGCTGCTACTGCTGCTGCTAGACTTCTGCAGTTGTTTCCAATTCTCAGAAGTCTTCAGAACGACATAGGGAGGACGTAAGAGCTGACTCAACACATTCAGGTGTTGGATGGGCAAATGGTCAAGAAATGGACCGTCGTCTAGCGCGGTGCTAGCGCGGATCTAGCGCCAGCTCTCCGCTCTCTGCTTGTTTCTTCTTTGCTTATCCTGTTATGAAGAAACCTAGCGCCAACCTAGCGCCAATCTAGCGCTGCCTTGCTGTATCGTCTGCTGGGGGCCCGCTTCTAAACGAATACTTAAAACTCATCAAAGTTTACGTTTATCTAAAATTTTTGAGTAGGGCTTTTTGAGTGCAGTCCATATACTATTTATTATTTTTGTATGATATAAAACTGGACGGTGGGTTAGCCATCAATGCTAAGGTGCATCTCAAAAGAACAAATCCCTCACCAATATAACCCGTCGTTATCAGCCATTGTCAATGCTCAATAAAACCTCGTCGTTATGTGAAACAATTATATATATAATATTAAAGGAAACAGTAGTGGAACAGTGACTAACACTAAAACGTACAAAAAAAGTCTCATTAAAGTATTGATGTGTGAGGGTTTTTGAAGAACACTCCAAATATATAAACACATATAGAAACCAATTCTGACACCCGGGACCGTGCGGTCCTTTTCGGGGCTGGTGGCGTGCCAGTTGAGCCAGGAGCGTGTTGCGGCGGTGAAAGGCCTCCAGCAAGGCCTCGGCAGCCCATGGGACGCGGTGCTCCAAGAACCTCCTCTCAAAGTATTTGGAACCTCCAAAGATCTCCAAAGTCATCCCGAAAACACCTCTTTTGAGGTACTTTGCAGCAGAAGACGCCTGTCATGTCAGGTAGGTCTTTTGGTTGGTGCGTGGTTGGATCGTGCTGTTGAAGGAGGATGTTTCTATGTGAGTCTCTGGGTGGCATCAAGGGCAGGTCACTCGCTGGGCCTCTCCCCAGCCCACTGGGAATGCTACGGAAGTGTGGCTTCGCTCTGGCTCTGCTCGGCTGTGTCCATGTCTCCGGAAGCCTGTCACTTATTACACTGATACCTCGTGTCGGACTTGGAAGCTCAAGGAGCTCACCTGACTTTTTGCCCTGGAAGGGACATGGAATCTCAAAACCATGGGTTTGGAGAGGTTCCAATAGTCTTCCAATCCCAAAGGTCCATTTTCAGGTTCCATGCATGTTAAATTGCCCGGGGGCACCGCTTCCCCCCATGTCCACATCTTCCGTCAAGTTTCCTCCCTCAGCTCAAGCTGATGCACACGATGCCCTGATCAAGGCTGTGCGGCACCGAAAAACTATGGAGAGTCACCACAGTAGCTGTGACTGTGGATGGTGGCCAACAGCGAGCGAATAAACAAGTGAGGGAGAGTCAGCAGTAGCAGTAGCAGTAGTGTCGTATGAGTATGAGTAGCTCAGTTTCTTTTCAGGAATTAACAGTTGCATGTCTTTTTCTCCGGCCCTCTGAACAATTCTTTAGTTAATTTCGCCAGGGTTTGTGCACTCCCATTCACAAATTGTTCGGAGCAATGATGTCGATGAATTTAAATAAGGGTTTTGAACACGGCTTTCAGGCCAGGGTTCCGGGAACCAAACAAAACCTCCCAAAAGGTTATTCAGGCAAAGATCTGAAAGGGAAGCAGTAGCTGACAATAGAAAACTCAATCAATAAACAAACCAAACACAAACCAAATGTCAAAACGTCTTCGACACCTGGGTGACAAGGTCCGGCTGCTTCTGCTGTTCCCCACCCCCCAAACAGTATGACTTGGGTGTTGGAAGAAGTTCGGGAAGACTTGTTGCGACACGACTTGACTACGACGTACGACTCTGTGGGGTTGAACATGGATGGATACCGTCATTCATTGATGGAAACCTTCCCAAGCAGGCAGTTAGCAAAAACAACCGCAAACATCTTACTGTACTATTAAACTATTAATTGGTTAGTGTCAAATCTTTCATTAAGCGTATGTGTCAACCCCAACACAGCAAGCGGCTAATGAGTTGGAAACTGTTTCTTGACTCCTTCGGTTTCGATACAGACCTTTGGCCAACTGTGGGGTAATCCAGCGATGAAACGAGGAAATGCAATCCCCAACAAGTTTTGGATCATGTTTTGAACATCCACTGGGTAATTAGATAGTTATATAAATGTATAGTTGGTTCAACAACCATGTTTAGCATATCTCTGACCAGCTTGTAGTTACAGGCAAACGACCGAGAACTACCAACAAGTCGCACCTGGTTTTCCTTGAGCCAAACGGTAGGTAAGTGAGACATGTATTAGACATCCTAGCGTGAAACAACACCCCCCGCTGAACGAAAATGGGAGGAGTGAAGTTATGTACAGTGCACTAATTAAGGACCTACGAAGGTATCCGGTCCCCCGGTACGTGCGATGCATCGAACCGGGACGTGCCTTGAGATGGAGAGGATGGTTGACCTCAAGGACGGATCACACAATGCACTGTCATGCTTTGATGCTAGGGTTGAACATGTCTCAACTGATTCATGCATGAAAGTTCAAAGCAAGCTCACAAAGATAATCTCTTTTGCGCAGCGGAACTGGGAGTGCAATGCCAACCTTTTAGAAAGCAGGAACAAAGCCATCAAGGCACACGCTCCCGCGTGGCGACAAAGCACAGCAAAAGATGTGCGCTCTTCATTGCAAGGATTGAGAGCCAGGTTCATCGACCTGAACTCAAACGAATTAGCTGCTGGTTTCAGGCATCCGGTCCCCCGGTGCATCACAGAAACGGTCATCCAGGCAACCGCTCCCGCGGTGCGTTGAGGGAAAAACACAGTGCACAAAGATAGCCGAGTCACCCGTAGATTTCATTCTCTTCTCCACAGGCAACAGCTCCCGCTGTGCGTCGTGTTCACCACCTGCGCTGACTCCACCAGTCATGTCCTCGCCAGTCACTGCCACGACCGCGATCATCTTGCCACCAGTTGCGGTTGGATGAGGACCACCAGGAAGACGATGAGGATGACTGCTGCCAATCATGGTATTGATCACTTCCGGCAGCTCCTCGCCAGCGATGCTCTGATGTCTCGGCTTGAGTACGTGTTGCTCTGGCCAGACTTTCACCTGGACCTGGTGCGGCCTTGGCCTTGGGAATCACAAGTGCCCTTGTTTCTTTCACAAGGTTGATATCCAAGCCAGGTACAAATTGAGCATCGCCCATCACGAATTCCAGGAGTTCATCCAATACGTCATCAGGGTCTGTCTTCTCACTTCGCCACTCACCTCCAAATCCCAAGATTGCGGGTCGTTTTGTACCTTGACAATAGTCCGCAGCGAAAGTCTCAGGTCGGTGCAGCCTGTTCTTCCAATAAATGAAGAAGTCCTCGCTCAGGTCAGCATCATTCCCTTTTGCTGGTTCGTTCATGAAGATGACTTTTCCAGCGTATCGATGACCGACGCCTCGAGCAATCATTTCCCTTGTCCTCGGAGGGTCAGGGATGACGATCTGATAGGCGTTCCAGGAATTGAATGCAGATTGGAGAGAGGTCCTGGGCCGCACAGTTGAACGCGTAGAAAGCGTCAGTCAGCTGTCGCTGCGATACTGTCATGGACATTTTCTCCGCCTTCTGGACATGGCTTTTGGCGTTCGCTTTCAAGATGTTGATGCCCGAACGAGAAGCACGTTGAACTTCATGGCCAGGCGTCCCCGCCGGCGTCCTCCTCACACCTGTTCCTTGCAGCCTGTCCTCAGGTACCATGTCCATCGTGACTTCGATACCGAGATCGGATGCAATTTCCTCGATCCGAATGAGCTGGGCAGCTTTACACAGATCCGAGGCATTGTTGAGGAAGGTGCCGCATGTGATGCAGGACATCATGCCATGGGTGTAGGTATGCGTGCACGTCGGGCATTGATCTTCTGGCATCTGAATGCCCTCAACGACCATCCATCGAGTGTTGCCATACCCCTCGGCTTCAGGGTGGATCTTGCGCCAATCAAACCGTGGTCGGTTGTAGTTGGGCAGCATCTCTTTGGGTGACACTTGATTCTTGTAGGCGTTGAAATTGGGCCTGCGAACGACATACGTGACCTCGTATGTTTCTAAATCAGGATTCTTCTTTCCTGATACCATTTGGTCTTTCACGCCTGGGCGTTCAAACAGTTCACCGTACACGAATGGGGAAAAGGTGTCCACCTTACCGCACCATCTCTCATAGTCACCAAGGACGTGGTAGGTGTACTTTTCCAGTGGGCTTTTCACCATTTCATCGTCATCGGCAACTGGTCCCCCAGTGCGTGCTGAATTGAAGGCTTTGGTTTCACCGGTAATGATACCGCGATAATGTGCGTACACATGGTTTGCGAAGGCGTAGCATCGGGATTCCATGTCATGCACGTAAATCACGTTCCGGTTTGCCAGCCAGTCAGGGCATAGGATTGTACCAGCAGTTGTCTCGATGAGCCGGTGCCCGTTCAACATCATCATTTGGAGATCCAAGGCAACGCAGATGGGGCGAGTCGCCGCCATCGCTGCATAATCAGTGCCCGAAATTGTCCACGGATCTTCCTTCGTCAAGAATGTGAATCTGGCTCCAGTTCGATTGCCGCCTGGAATCAATCCCATGTTGATTATCTCAACCAGTGCTGCCCGGTGCGTGTAGTGATAGAGGATGGTGGGGGCCACCTCCTTCACCTTTCCCAGCGCACCTCGCGGAACCCGAGGGAATTTGCCGGCCTGGTATTCCACCGAAGTATACTCCTCGTCGAGAGTGACAAAGCGTTCATGCTCAGGAAGTGCGTCTTGCACGTTGTTGCTTGACCATTCATTATGGTTCTGAATCGCTTTGATCCGGAGAGGTGTATATTGGTATTTTCCACCGACCAAAGTCCCCTTTGGCGCAATCCTCACCTCGAGCATGAATCTGTGATTGGATGTAATGACCGTCAGCAGGTCATCGTTGGTAAGGTTGACATCGTATTTCCGCTTGATGAACGAGTACACCTTGCCAAAATCCATCCACAGCCCAGCGTCGAAGCTTGGAGGCTGCACCTTGTGCCAGGATTGTTTACTATGCTCCCATCCGCGGAGCAAGCCCGAGACGCGTCGGGAAATCCAGACTTGTTTCGAGTTCAGATTCGCCAAATTGGCAGCACCAGGAACCGATCTTGACTGCAATGCCACAACTTCGTTTTCCCCAAGAGGCGACGAAACGGGAGGCACCGGTGGTGCCCGAGGCATGGCCTTGGCTTTGACAGCTGGTTTTGCTGTCGGAGTCGAATCCGAGGCCACAGCTCCCGCCGGGCGTTTTGGTACTTTGGGCTGAGCTTCCTCTGTTGGCTTCATCTCAACATCGGCCTCAGCTCCCGCCGGGCGTGCTTTTGTCTTCGGTGATGCCGGTTTTGTTTTCGACTTTGCAGTCTCACTTGGCACTTTTGGTGCCCCCGGCTCACCTGATGCCTTCGCCTTTGGGATCCTCGGTTGTGGTGCCTTGTTGGCCAGGTCGGGCTCGTTCCCCAGAGTCGTAACCTCACGGAACTTTCTGAGTGCTTCACCAGTGAGCTGAGGGATGTCTTCTTCCGCCATGTAGATGCGAGTGACATCGCTTTCATCCTCCTTCTTCCTCAACTGGTAGGTCACTCCGGCGACCTGACATGAATCGGCATGCATGGATGTGAGAATCGGTTCCTTGAAAACAATCTCCTCATCTGAGTCATCATCTGGCTGATCTTTGTTTTCAAAGCCCTGCTTGATGGCGGAGTCAAGGTGATCTTTGAGAAGTTCATTGACATAGTTTTCATCCGCAATGGGTTCATTGGATACATGAAGCTCCTCTTCTTCCGTGATGGTAACAGGGTCCACCTCGGTGTCACCGTGCTTCGGCATATCAGCGGTGACGGACACGAACTCCATGCCCGGAGTGCTCACGGGAGCCTGGTTGTTTGCATCTCGACCTTCCGTCCCCGGAGGCGAATCAGCGCTGGGCGCAAAGGTGTCGTCAATCTCAATGACTTCCGGCACACTTGCATCCGGCATTTTCTGATCAGCCGTCGACGGTTCAGCCGCGACTTGCACATCCTGACCCTCGTCATAGACATCCGGACCAACGGTTCCCCGTGGCATATTGTATAGTCGCTGATTGAATGGCAAGAGCTTGGCAGCTTCAATCTGCTCCTTAGTCGCATAGACGGGGTCCCCGAGATCATCCATGTGAGCGACCTCATCAGTCTCAGAGACCGTCAGGAGCCAGCCATTCTTTTGGTCAATGGCAGTTTGCCTTTTCTGTCCCGGGACAATTTCATAGTGCTCGTCGAAGTCACCCAAGAAAAGGTATCCGGAGTCATGCGCCGCTTCCAGATGTGCTCGAGCATGTACTGGCGGTTGGTTTTCTCCCCACGAGGTTTCGCGAAGAGGTTCGCATCTTTGCGCAAAACATCAACGCCAGCGAGCACCCAGTAGTGGTAGGCAAACAAAGCGACGTTAGCGTAGAACTTCACAAACATTGCCCGGTTCTCTTCGGTGTTGTGGCAGTGGAAGTTGTCGTACCTCTGACACGAGCGAACCAGGGTGGTGCCTGTCACATTCGTGACGCCAAGGCGAGTGAAGACATCCGCTGACTGGCACATTTGACGGGCGAATTCTTCCGGCAGTCCATAACTCTGCGAGTCGCAGTAGCAGATGACGATCAGAGCTGCCACATCTTTCCTCTGCCTCAAGTCCGCCAGACGCCTCATCTGCTGGGCGTGTTTTTGTGCCAGCTCTGCTTGCCATTCATAGGCTGCTCTCTGCTTGGCAGGATTCCGGTGGAGCACATTTGTGTCAACCCAAGGGTTGCCCACGAATCCGTGGTTGCTGTACACATCATTGCCGGCATATGATACCACGATGACCGCTGGGGCAACACCTCCCGGTGTGCGACGCTTTCCGTTGTCAAGACAAGCCTCTATTCCGTCAATGATCGCTTCGAGGCCACGGCCCCAATGCAGGCTGTATTGAACACTACCTGCGCGATCCGTCAGGAGTGACGGTCCTGCCTCCTTCAGGTATTCGCCCACGTTGCGCTTGACGCGCGTGGTCTTGCCTTCAGAATCCACAGTTTCATCCACAAGTGCCATTGACGAGTCGCCGGCAAAAATGAAATCGACCACGGGTCCCCCCGGGCAAGGTAGCTGCGTCATCAAGCGAGCCGGGTTGCATTCCAAGAACTCGCGATGAGCTTTGTCGATGCGGCCAAGTGACTTGGCACAGGCGTCAAAAGGATCAGCCCCGTAGATAGCATCCAAGTGGGCACGTCCGTCATGCATCGACTCGACAAGGTGGGCGAGAATGGCCGTGCGCTTCAACAAATCTTTCCAATTCCCGTCATTTCCTGCCTCAGTAGGCTGCGAAGATGGAGCCACGTACATCCCAGGATGATTGAGGAAGAAGTCCACGGCATCCGTCTCATATCCAAAGAAAGGCATAGTCATGATGCGAATCAGGAAAGGAAGGCACAAACGAAGTAGGCAGACCGTCCCCGGGCACGAGCTTGAGTTAATTGGTCACGGCAACGCCAAAGGCTCGGTGAATCATATCCGTCATCTGGAAAGTGTAAGTTTCCGTGCGTTTCAATGACTCACCACGACCCTCAGCGTGCTCATGATCTTCACTGCATTGCTTGCTTTCAAACGATTTAAGAATAGGCTCTAAATTGGTACATATTTTCCAAGGCTTCCTAATTGGGACACCGTGTACATCAACAACACCAATCATGCATCCGTCAAACGTGACCTGACTCATCGAATGACGCTGACAGAATGACAGAACATATTCGAGTTTCCAGTACACGCAATTCTTAGGCCATTCAATGGCGATAAACGGATCAGCTGCACGAAGCGAATTGACAAGGTCAATTAATGCGTTCCATAGTTTCCTAAACTCGCGTTGATGTTCATCGACCTTGATCGCTGCTGATGGTATTGTTTTGTTCACGTGAATCCATGGAGTACCACCTGTACAAGGCAAACTTGCCCATACGAGTAAGCGTCGTCCTTTAGGAAGCTCACGGATACTGGACAAAACTTGTCTGACGATACGTTTTCGCGTTTGTGGGTCAAGGACATCATCATCTTTGGTGACACGAATCACCATGCAGCCTGACGTGGACTTGCGAGATACATCACCAAGTTTAGATTCAGGACTGCAACACACTTCAAGCAGTACTCGATTGTGAGGTCCAGGCGTTGCAGCGGCCACGGGTCCCCCCGGGTGAGGTGCATCGGTCTTGGGCGCACCTGCCGGTAAGGATGAAGCGGCGTGCAATCCCAGCAACTTAAGTAGTTGATTCCACTTCTCGGTACTGGTGAATGGTTTGGTGAAAATGTCCGCTGCTTGAAGAAGGGATGGAACATAAACAAGCGTGAAATGTTTCCGTTGGAACTGTTCAGCTAACCATGCAAGGTTCAGTCGTTGCGTCTTGTCTGCATGCCGGAAGGCGGGCGACCTACCTGATTCAAGGATTCTAATGGTCGCCTGATTGTCTTCCAGAAACACGATTTCGAAAGCTCCTTTACCTATGAGGTAAATATCCATGGAACCTTCCCGACCTTGACCAACGTAACATGAGTCAGTGAGTGCGTTCCTAATTTCTCGTGATTCAACACCATAGTCGATTTCGTTCGGTCCAGGCACTCGGAAAATAGTCATACCCGTCCATTCCCCTTTCATGACTCTCTGTCCTTCCCTGCTGGACCAATCCCAGCTCACGTCTGCATCAAAGGTGCCATCCTTGAATTGTGCAATCGTGATCCTTTGGGCTGACAGGAACTTATGATCGACTGGGCAGTCGTCACAGTCTCTTGGGTCAAATAGGGTGTGTCTGGGTTCAACATGTCTCCTAATCACCTGATCTTTCAATGGATCGAACTCCCAAACATCGATTTTCGCGTTCCGGGCACGTGTCCCCACGGCCGAGCTTTGCACATTGGCGTTTGTGACTCCCCCCGCCTTCCGTATGACTTGCCAAAGACAGGAGGAAGGTAAACCAACTGTGCGAATCGACAGGTTAGCGGCGATTACTTCCGCTTCCGTCGAGCTCATGGCGGTGGCCGTCTGCTTTTTCGAAAACGCAGTAAGGGGAAAGTAGGTGTTTGGACCTACCATGGCCAGAATGCAACCTGAAGTTGACCGACTATCATGCTCTCCGGCATGGTCACTGTCGGCAAACAACCACAGTTTGCAATGTTGGGGATCATCTCCGATGAAACCTGATTGCACGACGTCGATTGTGGAGTAGATATAGCACATTAGCCTATGCAGTGCAACATCACACTCTTTTGACCACTTGGTGACACGGCTGGCAAGACCTTGAGTCGCTCTGAGCAAATCGAAACGTGCCATGCGTGCTGCGAACAACACTTTCATGAGGACTCTACTCGCGATGGCCTGGAGTTCCCCCCGGCGTTCTGCCTCATCACCTATGGGTCTTGCAATCTTATCGTCGTGAAACGGAGTGTTGACTGTCTTGAACTTCACGGGCTGATCGACGAGACTCTCATACTTCCCGAGGCATTGCCTCAGAAAGCCACGCATGTCGTATTCGACCCGTGTCACAGGCTTGTTCATGCAACTCTGATCATCTTCAAGTTGATCCAAAATTGTGAATCCTTGGGCACGTGCGGCCTTCTTGGCCTGACTCTTGTCCCTCATCTTTTTGACGGCTGCAACAGCCATCTTGGGGTCGGAAATGCACCTGTCGATGAAGAAGGTCTCCCCTGTCCACCAAAAGGGCAATCCTTGTTGCCGGTCAACCTTGATGTCGTGCCAAACACACGCGGTACCCCCCGTGTCCTTGGCAGCGGATCCCTCCGTGCATGGGACGTATTCCGTGTACCTTAGATCTCCAGGATCAAACAACCCTTCGACGCCAGCAGGCCTGATTTCAAAGCGCCTTCGGGGTTGAACGTGGTGATGCACAAAGGTACCATGCTCAGGGAAATGAGTCCAATAATCCTGTGTTCGGCGTGCGGGAGCCGCTGGCTTACTAGCAGGATCTTCGAGCTTGTGGTCGAAAACATGCGCGAATGGGTGATGGTCAATGGACAGCTTGATGCCATGTGTGACAACATGATCACAGCCCAAGTATCTCCCTACATCTTCTGGGGTATCCATATCGATGTGGGTGCCAATGAGCTTCCACCCTTCTGCATGGTTGGACGCAGGTCCGGCCATCTTGAAGTCATCTACGTAGACCGCTAACAAGAGGAACAATTTGTCATGCCAAAAGATCGATGGCCAGCACTCAGGGTGCACGGCCTTGAAGCCGACCTTTGCGAGACAATCCTCGCAGTGCCTCTCCCAGAACCCGCCTGAGTCTGGGTGACCATAGAGAGCAAGTACGAGCGGGATGACAGGATCTTTATACTTACCGTGCCATGCTTTCGGCCACCGGTATTTCGGGATCCTGATCCAGGTGGGTTTCCCCTTCAAAGTGGTTTGGGTGTAGGCTTGTTTGCCATCGCCCTGGGTGATTTTATTCCCGGGCGCGCTGCCGTAGCAGTCGAGGGCTTTGCCCGCCTCCATGTTCGCAGGTGCTGATCCTAGCTCTGAAAAGAGGGCAACCATGTCGGACTCGTCTTTGACCTTGTTCCCCTGGAACACTGTCCGACCTTTGTACTTCCTAAGGGGGTTCCCTTTCGGAAGCTCACTGCCTTTCTCAACACAGAGTTCGAAAACATTACCTACATGGACCTTGGCTTTTGAACGGACTGCTTCGGTTGAGACTTCGTCCCATTCGCGGACCTTATCATAAAGCCAAGCGGGCTTGGACTCCAGCTTCACCCACTCAACGTCGAGGGAGCGTTGAGCATCTGGGGTGTTGCGGATTTCCTTTTGGCCTACAGGCCTCGCCACTAGTGCGTTTAGCCATGGCTCATACAGAACTCCTTTTTCTCTATGTGAATGCTGTTTCTCCTCATGTTCAACCGGCATCAAAGGCACACCTTCCCAGGTGGCGTCCATTTTCGTTTCAGAGGGTATGTCTCCGCTCTTGAAATTTCGCAGTTTGCCGTCAATTTCTGCCACGGCTGCTTTATGCTTGCTCTTCTCAGCAAGAAGGCGCTTCCGAGCCTCTTCAAGCTCATACTCTGCAATCGCCTTCTTCCTTTCTGCTTTGGAAGCGGCTTTCCAAAGGAACGGAGGAATGCTGGGTGGTTTTGACGAACCCTTGTACTTTCTTGCCTTGTAACCTCCGGCATCATAGTAAGATGAATCGGTTTTGGGGATCAAAGTCGTTTCACCCGTAACAGGATCAAGAACCTCAATCATCTCCACCTCTTCACCCCCCGGACCATCGGCAAGGTCTCCCGACCCGCGAGCTGCGATGGGTGCATCGTCAACAAGCACGTCAGGGAGTTCCGGTGGTTCATCAGGTTCATACTCTTGGTCAACAGCATGTCTCAAAACCTCCTGATCAACAAGCTCTTCAATGTTTGCAGCCTTGACATCATCAATTGATGGCGGATTGCTCGAAATGGAAATGCCTGGGTACAGACCTTCTCTTATCATGTTGTACCTACCTTTGCATGGGAAGTGTAATCCGATGTCGGGAACGGCAATCTGATGGACTCTTAATGGTTGGATCTCCGCACTGAAGTCTGATTCCATGACCTCCTTCAATGGTAGAACCATGAACTCCTTTCTCCACACAAAATTGGATTGAACGGCATATCCCAAGAATATCCCTGGGTTTGACGTTGGCTCGAACCTGAGAGAGGATTTGGCTTTGTTCTTGGGGCCGATCCAGTAATCAATCCTCAACCCAAAGGGAACCAAAGGGCCTGTGAACTTCTCACCGAATCGAAGCGACCAAGGCGAACTACCCTCCCGGGTGTCGACGATGTTGTTTGCCATGCATGCATGCCTGGCAGCGTGAGCCCAATATTGATGGTGTAGGCCAGCTTGCTCTAGGTTTACCCTTGTTCCATCGATGACAGACCGAATCGATCTCTCAGCCATAGCATTGGTCTTAGAGACGTATGCAAAGCTGGTTTGATGCCTCCATCCTAGCCTTTCGGCAGTCGCGATGAGTTCTGGTGAATTGTCGGAATAAAATACTCCTACATCATCAGTCGAACGGACAAAATGCTTGAAGGCTGCTATGCATTCACGCGTTGATCGACGTGCGGCCGGAATATCTGAAATCCGTTGCGACATCTTTCACGACCAATGCGACGCGAGCCCCATCGATGTCCATTTCCTCATCGTCACGAATAACGAGATGGTCAGCAGTCAAATGTTGTCCGAAATGATCCGCCTCCACTTGGGTTGAACCACCCTTGCTATACGATGGACGCTTGGTCATCTTTGCTCTCGAGCAGGCTTGACAAAAGGGGTTCTTCGGGGTATGAGTCAACAGATGCTGAACGGATTGTGCTTCTTCCTTAAGAGCTTTCTCTCCCCTATCCCTCTTCGGGTCCAACGGCTTCTCCACCAACCTTTCATCCACTGGCTCGGGATCATCTTCAACAGGATCCTCGCCGATGGGGTTGTCCTCATCGTCCTGGACCTCAATTGCCTCTTCAGCCGGCGACGCGGGCAGAGGGATCATTGGTCGCAGTCCCCTTGACCGATCGTTCGTACCGTGAGGTTGACCTATGGCGGACATTGCAACACCAGTGGTTGATGGCAAGTATGGAACATAATCCTCTACTTCAAGTTTGACTTTGGTTCCGTCTGGTTTCTTGAAGTACGGCCTACTGTAAGCGGGCCAATGGAAGCTCCATCCTGCGTCGATGCAGCGTTGTCCTACCGATACGACGGCTGGGCTATCTTCCAAGACGTAAGGATTGATGTCAGCTCCCAACACGGGGACATTGACTCTGGCTTGGTCAGTGGCTTGAAAGACTCCGTTGGCAGTAAGAAGACTGACCGGTTTGGACGATTGTGACACTTCATCCGAATGTAGCATGTGCCTAGACACAAGATCGTGTGCGCTCCCAGTGTCTGCGATCCATGCAATCTCAGTGGCAGGCACTGTTGGACATGACCTCCTCTCAAAACACTTGATGCAACCTATATCAGAGTTGCATAGGTACGAACATTCTGCCGACAAGGACAATAGTTCGTTCCTAACAGCATTCTGAAGGTGTGATGCTGCAATGGATGCGTCCTCAGTAGCGACACGAACTGCCTCAGCATGCTCCGGTCGACCTGGTGTGAAGGGTCTTCGTTTCTTCTTACTCCGGGGTTGAACGGATCTCCAACTGGAAGAAGACTCAACAGCATGATTGAAAACGTTTGGTTGATCGTCAAAACGAACTCTTTGCGTAACAAAATTGTCAATATTTTCTGTGTTGTCAAAATCGGTGCACATAGTGTTTGATGCGGAAAGGACTGGCATGGCCACGCTTCCCAGCGGGCGAGTGATGAGGACGGAGGATCCCTGAGAGACCACTGCGGCCATGACCACTGCTCGAAGGAGGCATACCGCTGCCGGTGCATTGGAAGAGGAAGACTTCCCACCTTTTCTCCTCTGACTCTCAGAGCCAGTTGAGTTGTCGGAGCCTGATGAACCTCGTGAGCTGCTTCGCTTGCGAGGTTTCTTGTCTTTCTTCTTCTTCTTCTTCTTTTTGTCCTCTTTCTTCGCAGGGACAGTCTTTTCAGGGTGTTGGAATGCGCAGTCTTTTCCTCGGTGGCAATGTCCTGCCTTCCAAAACTTGCAAGTCTCCTTGCGAGATCCTGGTGTCAGAGATCTTGACCGAGATTGGCTGCGATCCTTGCCCTTTCCCTTTCCTTTGCTTTTCTCGCGGCCTTTTTCGTGCTTGTAAGGACATGATGATCCGCGCTTGCATTTTCCGGTCTTTTGAAACTCGTAGCAGATGCCTTTCTTCTCCTCCGGAGCTGGCATGGTTGTGTCTTTGGACCCGAGCGAACGCTTCGTGGCGTCGCGCATCTTTTCCAACCTTCTCCGTTCGAGGTAGGCCCGGGCAGCAGTGATCAGGAAGTCGTACGTTCTTTCTTTGCTTCCATCGGCTGCACGGTCGTACAAGGCCAAATCATGCTCAAGTGGCTTGAAACGTTTCACTGCCAGGTGGAAATAGGCTTCCAGAACACTATTTTCTGGTTCCTTTTTCATTCCGGCAAGAACGCTATCCCATTTATTTATAAAGCCCTTGAGGTCATCGTTGACCATTTTGACGGACATGAGGTCTTCGAGTCCGTAGATTGCTCCATGCTTAATGCTTGTGGCAAAATACTCGTGGAACCGAAGGAGCAAGTGCCTTCCCTTCACGTTCTTGTCTTCACGAGCACGCAACTCCTTGAATGTAGCAATCTGCCGACCGAGGTCCCCCTCAGCGCAATTGGTTAAGCTTGCAAGAAGCTTTGCGTCGAGGGTCGCGAATCCCTCTGAATCATCCAAGGCATCAATGGTTTGGGAATCTTTGTATACTTTCCCAACCCAAGATCTCGCTTCATCCGGCTTCGCTGAAGCTGCAGCAATATTGTCCCTCACCTTGATCTTCCAGTCTCTGTACTTCTCAGGTGTGGGGAACTTGGGAATGAGAATTTTGTCAGCCTCTTTGGCTTTACTCTCATGATCCTTGTCTTTCGACTTCCTTTGCTGCTTCTTCAGCTCTTTGCGAATGATGCGTGCAAGACGCGATGATTCAGAGCTTGAGTCATTTGAGTCATCACTCCCTCCTGATGAACTGGGTGACGAGGGTGATGGGGAAGGAGAGCGTTTCTTTCTGCGCTCCCTCGAGCGGCCCCTCTTAGGGCTCTTCTCTTTCTTCTTATCCTTACCTTTCTTCTTCTTGCCTTTCTTTGATTTGTCACCACCCTCTTCATCAGCATCGGATGGATGAGGCTCATCACCGCCTTCGATCCCGGGCTTCTCCAACTGAGTGCGAAGGCTCGCTGGAGGCAAAGCTGGGGACACCTGAGACCCCGGTTCCCCGAGGCGTTGTCAAACCTCTCTCTCAACTCCTTGATGATTCGACTCTGTTCAGCTAACTCTGACCGAAGTGCATCCTCTCTTTGCTTGGCAGAGGCGCGTTCGTTCTCAACGACGGCGTGTCGTTCGAGCGAAAGGCGATCTAGGTAAGCCCGTTGTTCATGAAGATGTTGATTTTGATGGGCTTGGTTCATGTCACTCAATCGTTGATTGGCTAAAGCCTCAATTTGTTCCCTAGACTCCTGGACAGCCACTTTAGCTTGGTTCTCCACTAAGTCTCTAAAATGCCTAGCATCCTCCGCTACTTGTTGCCCGTGCTCGGCCAAAATGGCCTGATGCCGCAACTCCGCGATCTGAGCTACCTGAGCTGACCTGTCCTCATTGACGAAGACTGCTTGTTGATGTATCTGTCTTGCATCAACGTTCTGGACATTCATCACAGGAGAAAACTCAGGTTGAAACGGCGACGGGGCTTGACCACTAGGCAACAGGTCCCCCTGTGCACTGAACGTCGGTGGCCCAATTGGTACACGCAACTCCAGCGGAACGACAGGGAGATCAGTAGCAGGTGAACTGGACATCGCAGGCGAAGTAGGAACGTAGCCTGAGCGTGAGCGGTCACCACGGGAACCATCATCATCAGCCATGGCCTCTAGATAGTGCACTACCTATGGTGGGGTGAGACCACAGCTAGTAGAAAGCACGTACCGCACTTATGGCGATACGGCTGATAACCTGTAGTTACAGGCAAACGACCGAGAACTACCAACAAGTCGCACCTGGTTTTCCTTGAGCCAAACGGTAGGTAAGTGAGACATGTATTAGACATCCTAGCGTGAAACAACACAGCTTCTTGTGCCTCTTTCGTGGCCTCTTCCAGGCCTCTTCCAGATCCGTGACGCACGGAAGAACCAGGGACACCCTTTGACTCCAGTCAAGGATCGCTCCAACAGGCTCGGCGCTTCGTCCAACTCCAGAACGTCGTCGTCGTCGCTGTGGCCCAAATTGCCTCGAAATCATGACCGGAACTCACATGGAAATGCATGATGGATGCTTTCACCTGACGCCGTGAACAACGTCACAGAGTTCAAACCACATGAGCTGAAAAAAATCCGCTCTAAAATCGTTATCCTAGCTTCAAATCACAGCAATTCCAAGCGGTGGCTTTCATGTAGACGACATCTGCTCATGTATATGGTTGTATGTTGCGCGTGCCGCTTTCATAGCTGCAGTCTAACTTACAGGCGGTTCCAAATGTGAAGCTGAAAGTAGCGGTCCTCTTATAAGCAGCTTGCAGCAAGTTGTCAAGATATGATAGATTATGTTCCTATCGTTCTTCTCTTTACTCGTGCATACGAACCCCCCCACCCCAGCTGCCCTTCTCGTCTTTTCACTCACTCTCATCACCCCAGCGCAACATCGTGCAGGCAATCCGCTTGTGTGTATGTCTCTAGTGTATTGAGTAGTAGCCCTGGTAAGCAGTTGGCCAAGTGGTCAAAGTTGCAGAGTGGTCTAGCGCGCATCTAGCGCAGGTCTAGCGCGGATCTAGCGCGCTCCCCTGCCAGTGCGTCAGGCCATCAACTGGCTGTCATCAAGAGGACGCGTTGCGGTCTGCCGGCTTTCCTATAGCTTTGAAATCATTATACAATATAGCTGCTCTTCCACGCACAAAGAATCCGAAACACAATGGGAGCATGCCCGCAGTGGATGGGTGTCGGTGGCCCCTGCTTACATAAACCAATCACAACAAAACGGCCGGGTTGTCCGTTCATACCTCAACAAGTTTTATTGCCAATGCGTGTATGTGTTGTTTGTTCATCTTACCTAAGTATTTGAACCTAGCGCCAGACCTAGCGCAACCCTGCATTTTGCAAGCGCGACAAGGTAGCATCTCCAAGTTAAGCAACAGAATGCCAAGCGGTGGCCAAGCTATTTCTGAACCTCTGGGAACCTTCCTTACTTAATACATATTAAATTACCGTGTTTATTTTTTCAACTCACATGGAAGCGATGGGGGAAACTGGCCAGGGATAGACGGACAAATTCGGATCATCTTGCAGCGGACTTTCCTGGCCTAAAGCCAGGTCGAGCTGCTGCTGGGAGCGCAATTTCCTGACCGCTGGGCATGCGATGGCGTCTCTGAACGGTGCGCCCCGCACCGCCTTCCCTCCGCGACGCTCGTCCGGGCACCACGACGCTCGGATATCGATGGCCGACATGGGTGTCAAATCATGGACATGGGTGTCGTGTCCAAGAACAAAACAAAGAGAAGACATGTTTGAAACTACCAGGGTCATCCTGGACATGGGTGTCCTGGCGTTCGACTACACGGTCAAAACGTAAACAGGTCTGACGCACCCGTTGGAAGTGCCAGGTATATTTGTCTGCTTGTTAGTTCTTGGCGGCGTTTTTCATCGTTGTTCCCATCCAATTTTCACAACACAAATCAAGTATCGTGGCCCCACCCTCACAATAACTTGAGATTTGATATGGTGGTATGATATATATGTATGATATGGTGGCTTCCTCCGCCTTACATTCCGACCCGAGCCCCGTGTCAAACATTCCGCTTCCCAACTCTCAAAGTGCAAGTCCATGGATTGCCCCAAAAAGGAAATCACATTGCGCTGTCGATTTCAACAAAAAGAGCAAATTGCTTACAACATTTGTTGCATCCAGCCGTCCGAGCTGCAGGTATTCCTCCAGCTCTTCCATGGAAGATCCATTCTCCTCTAGAAGCTCCCTTGTGGCTTTTAGCTCTTCTCCGTAATCTTGTAGCACTTGGATATCCTGTGGCAAGGATTGACAGCAGATCTCACCTTTACTTGATTAAATCTTCTTACAGTTCTTACATCTTCTTACTCTGTTTGGTGGAAGCAGCAATAATGGGTACAGTGTTGCTATGCAAAGGGCCCCCCCAGCCATTCAGCCAAGAACACGGCCAAAAAGTTTCTGTCACTCGCGCACCATACATGTGGCTGCATGGCATCGGTCCAACATGATAGTAACAAGTGCATCGCTTCCAGTAACAAGGGCATTACTACTAGTAGTAAGAAGCTACTATAGTAATCCCTATAGATCCCTATAGTGTCCAACATTGAAACCGCCCACTTCCCCAACTGCAGTCCCGTGGGACCCCCATCTCCTCCGCTTCCGGCGCGTGTCCCACGTCCGGCGTCTCAGACCGGGCGAGGAAGGCTGCGAAGCTGCCGGCGCAAAGGGCCGCCACGGAATGCTCAAGTCGTCCACCGGTGAAGAGAGCACATAGCCTTGTGTCGCCGGAGGAGGGTAAAGGTGGAGGATATGGTCGGACCATGGACCATAGACCGCAAGCAACAGCGGTCTATAAAGGATACGACTCATCTTCAGAGGCGGAGATTGGATTTGTCTTTTCACCTTGGAAATGGTCTATGGACTTCTTCGTGATGAGCCAGGGACAAATCAGCTTACTACTATTGTGCTTTGTGACCTTTGTGCATGGTGCCCTTCTTATTAGAAAGGTCGGCCAAAGGTCGGGGTTTGAACGTTCACCTGGACCCCTTCCCACCGTCCAAAAGGCATGTCATAGCTCGGAGCGAAGCTGGAGCTCAAGGGAAGCGGTCCATCGATCAGTGTTTGGGCGGTCCAGCAGGCCTTCAGGCGTGCGGTCCATCGCGACTGCGCAGGGTGCTTGGGGTCTGAGGAAGGACACCCGCACGTGAGGGTCCAGCATTGGCACTGGCCGTATCAAACTTCGACTATAGCAGCCTTTAATGGAGCCACCATGTGGCAAAGTCTTGAGGGGGGTGTAAACATGGCCAATGGGAGGCTAGCGGCTACTGGGGACAATGTTGCGTTGCTCATGTTGCTTCAATGGTTTCGTCTCAAGCAAAAAACGGCATAAAAGCACTTGCTTGGAAATCCATCATATGCCTCATTGGCTTTGCACGGTCTCAGGCAGCATATGCCTCATTGGCTTTGCACGGTCTCAGGCTCTATTTGTGCCGCCCTCTTCTGAGAAAAGTTGAAATCTGTAGGATTGCGCCAAAACACCGAAAGTACAAGTAGCAACTGTTTCCATCAACTACCTCACAACACATCGTTCCACTCCATCTCGACGCGAGACAACACGCACGGACTGGTCCGGCTCCACAACATGGATTAAAGTTGTTTCTTTTTCAACAAAAACAGCAACACCTTCCATGCACGGACTGTGGACCCCCCCCAAAACCATGGATCTCCACATCTCCTCCGCCCTGCCTGGCCCTCCACCAACACATGTCCTCGCAGGTCCAAGCCCCGACGCCCCGCACGGCCACACATCTGCTGCAGCTCCGTGCCATTGAGGCTGCGCAGGCCGAAGGCATCCTGCGACTTCTGAAGTGGGAAGTGGAAAAATGCATCTGAGATTAATAAAACTAACAAAAGAATACACTGAAACATCCATCATCCATGAATACACAGTGTTGATATATGTACTGAGTAGGCTTAAGGTGAAAAATGGTGTATAAAAGTAATGTGTTGGCTCCTGGCTCTTGAGTGGTTTTGATCTGTGTTGGTTGGGTGGTGCGGGATTGCGGGCATCCTCCATGGTGAGTTGCTCTAAGTTTATATGTTATCGGGATCCTCTCGAAAAGTAACATGTTTGCTGGCCATTGACTTTTCGGGCACCTTTCTGAAAGTATACAAACTAAATCAAACTGACTAGTTGTCGGGCTTTAATTAAAACTCTCGGCCCATCTATAATTAACCATGCAACTACCACAATGCGACTTGCATCATGCACACCCAAGTATTTGTTCATGACCTTCTTCGATTCAGGCGAAAAACCCACTGCGTCTTCCAACCAAAACGATCCAACCATTTTCTCAAACGGCTCCCACGTAAACGCGAGTCGCTGCACTGGTCGCGAGTCGCTTTTCTCAACCGGTCAAACGCCTTCTTCCGCTGCGAGTTGAGCAGCACAGCCTTGGCCGGCATGTGGATCCCTGCCGCCAAGGTCTCCGTGGCAAAGACCAACTTCAACAGGCCTCTCATGTCGGAAACTGGTCGCTGAACTTCGACATGGGTGGATGAAGGTGGCGACATGGGCCGAACTTCTTTCGTACTCTAGAAACCCTGGGCTCCAACTAACTCCTGAGAAGGTGGTCGGGGTGGGTTTTTGGGTAGCCACCGAACCTGAGGATACCTGGATCTTCAAACGGCACACATTTTTGCCGGACCTGGAGAACCTTTCTCCGAGGAATTCTTAGGAGTTCTCGCTTTCCAGGAGTTTTAGGAGTTTAAGACGTTTGGGGAAAAATCACAACGCGTGCACGTGCACATACACTTCTGGAGCTGCTCTTTCTCACGGCCATCTGGGTTTCTTGCCTGCAGTCGTGGCAAACCTTTTCATTTGAATGCCATAATTTCCCAATGCTTTTCGCATTGTAGGTATGCTGCATGTCATTCCATGCGTGGATCTCGAGATCCGGGAGACTCTTCCTATAAAATCTTCATCGCTCCAACAACATGTGCTTAAGGGTGAAAGCACAGCCTGGCATGGACGGCTTAAGTAGAGCCCAATCTCATACATCATATGGCACTTTGGCCTGATCTTAAACAGTTTCAAGCCACTTCTGTGGGCTAGGCCAGCGAGTTGCGAGTAGCCTTCCTGAAAGACATGTGGGATTGTCAAATGTATCGTGCTTTAAGCCTCTTTGTTTCTCACTCTTGCTACATAAATGCCTAGTCAAGAGCTGAGCGAGGCACGCAGATTTCAAAAGCACATTTGGAAGCCTTTGCTGACTCCCCCGCCGGGATGAAAACACCATATCCATAAAGAATGTCAAAGAAAACATTGCATTGCCGAATGGTGTAGTGCATCACCTTGAGCACATCATTGTTGCGATCCTTGGTCAGGGGATTCAGCTAAGGCTATCCGTCGACATCAACTACACAAGTCTCCACAAGAAAGCCCCGGCGTTTCTTGGTAGCATTTCAGTCTAGGCTCGCATCGACAAAGAAACGAATCTAGCCACCTGCATACAACCGCTGTATCATGGCCCTTCCCGGCAACCGATGTTGGGAAGTCATTGATCCTTAGATGAACCCCTGTTGATCCTGGAGAGTCAGATAGCGAGGTATAGGGAGGTACATAGTATACATAACCAAGCTAACGGGAGCCAGGGTACTTTTTCATACCAAATTTCTTCATGCTCCATTCATCACAGGCTGTGAAGCGGTGGGTGTCGTGGCAATACTGTCTGAAATTCGTGTACGCTGCCCGCAGCTTCGCATCGAATCGTGGGTTTGGGCCGAACTGATCCATGTGGGCCAACCACGTTACACAACTGGCAGCTAGATCCTGACCAAATCCAATGTGGAAAGAGTGAACAACGTCGGGATATATTCTTGAAGCCGCGTTGGCTCCGGGCACCACATCAAATACAGACCCTTCGCGCTTGAAGGGCGAAGGGCCTGGCCTGCAAGCCATCCAAGGAGCACCCTGATCAAACCGGTGCCACTCCTCCAACAAGATGAGAGCAGTAGCAAGATTACATACGTATTACAGTTGTAGTTCATATTAGTTCCCAAATGAAGTGCATCACAGGCCTCCCCGCTGCAGAGATGACACTTCCTGTCACTGGTGAAACCGGTTCGTAAGGCAAAGGCCTCCGGGCACTGAAATACTCAACTCAGACCCTTGCATTGGAAAACGCTTGAGGATTGCTCAAGTGGGGCCTTCCGTTGAAAAGGCCAATCGCCTTTTCCAGCAATCCATACCAGCCGCAGTGTTTTCCCACCCACCTAAAGGGAGATCGGTTGAAACGGGAAAGGGGCCTCAGTGTTTGGAATAATGTTCAATGAACCCCCGCCTGGACCCCATCGTAAAAAAGGGATCGCATTTGGTTTGCCCACTCTGTGTTTAGGTCTCGCAGAGTCTTCTCGCCGTGGAACAGCTTGCTAGAAATGCATGTGTAGAGCATCCGGGTGCAAAACGTATGCCTTGGAACCAAGTGTCACCTCATCCTACACATGGTAGAACACATATCCACATATCACAAATGGAAACTGTGCAAAACATATGTTTGAAACTCTGACCAGGTTGCCCTGACATGTTAGTCATACGAGGCCCTTTGTAGGACAGAACGAACTGGAAGGATTCAACCATGAAGGCAGACTGGCGGAAGCCTCTGCCTTCATCACCATGTGTAGCTATTGGGATACATAGGCTGCGATCAAAGTCCTCAAGAAATATTGGATGATCTCCATCGTACCCTAGGTAAGTTTCCAAAACCATGAAAACATTGCCTGCCATTGAGCACATTCTTCCCAAGTAAAGCCACCAAGAACAAACTCAGGGAACTTCTCCAGCAAAACAACCACCCAGCTTTGCATGGAAAAGCATGGCCAGTATACGGGCGCAACCCTCACAGGTCTCCGCAACTGTATGGTTGTAGAAACCATTACCATCTCAATCGGCAACGATACTCCATTCTTATGGATGACCCGCCGAAGGTTCCTGTCTACGTGGGAGCTGGACTTCTTGGTGGAAGCGATCTGTACAAGAAGATTGCCTGCTCCTTGGCGGTGGCAGGAGGCAGTTCGTGTCACAGGAAGACTGGTTCCAACCTTTATGGTATCCAATCATGGTCCAGAACATGTAGGATGCCCCAAAAATTCTTTTGGGAGCTGAGCTAAAGTATTTTCGGGCATCTTCCAGCCATCTTTAAAATTGGCCAAGTTTCTGTTAGAGGAGCTAGACCGTGCTGCAATGGCAGCAATTCTTGCACTTCTCAGGGCACTTTCTGCCTGATCTCGTGAGGCAACACCAAAGTTATGGAGATGTTCAATTGACTCTTCCACCCGAGCACATGAATCCAAGGGGCTCCGGCGAAGTAATCTTCCAGGATCTCCATGGCAGCTTGGTTGTCCTTCTCGAAACGTACTTGCTCATCAGGATCTCCTTCAGCCCCCAAATGTTTCTCATCCCAGCTCTCTAGAATCATTAATGATTGAGTCCTCCAACCATGCTGCTAAATGATGACCGCACATATACACCTGGCAAAACACGTGGGCTCCGCTTGATTAACCACCTCCAGGGGTGAGGGTGGGTGAGCTGGGGTGAGCATCGAAAAGGCACATATAGGCACATCATATGTTCCACGTTGTATGTGTTTGCTTTGAATACATTTCTTTTTCAATCCCCGCCAACAAATCTTCAAGACCATTCAAGACCAAAGTTTGGTCAAGTTTCTGTGACTTGAGACATCGCTCACTCAAAATATCCGTGCAGTAAATGTTTACTGCTGGAAACCCACATGAAAGATTGTGATCATTCGATCACTTTTTCGCGGCTTTCTGCTTAGCCGCAGAATCGGACTCTGTCTTGCCCTTACCCGTGCGCTTGCGCTTAGGAGAGGTCTTGGACGCTGCTTTGGCAGCAGCTGCTTTGGCAGCAGCTGCTTTGGCAGCAGCTGCTTTCGCACCTGCCTTGGCCACCGGCTTCTTGAGGCTCCTGCATGAAAAGGGTTTATAAGGTATATTCGGCAAGCATTGTAGCAGTCCTGGCACGTGCAAGCAAGTTGTTGACCTTGGTGTCGGATTTGATGGCCTCGATGTAGAGCTCACGTAGTTGCCCTTGCTGATCCACCTCAATGATTTCAATATGCATGTGGATTGGAGCATGGAGCTATCATACATTCATACATACAACATGGCCAGGTCACAGTGGGCGCTGCAAGTGAACAGGTGTCCTCTTGAAACTTTTCAAGTTTGTCAAGCACATTCTTGTAGGATTCACGACTGGAAGTCAGCGACCTCACCATCCTGAGTGGATTGGCCATGCATGCTTTTCTATACATATATATTGTAAATTCATGCTAAAGAATGCTGACAGGACACTCTGTCGCTCGTGGAGTCCCAAAAGTCACAAGCTTCTCCTAGCATGCATGATTTTCAGTTCAATGCCATTGGAACAGTGCGTCTACATACGTATACACGTACAGAGGTCTTGAAGTCTCGGGTCCTTTGTCTCATCGATTTTGTCCACCTTCTTGCCCATTTGCTCCATGTAGGTCAACAGGTAACCTTAGACGTTGAATCTTTCGAGCCACTCCAAATACCGATCAAGCTGGCCCCAACCAACCATCCTTATCACATGACCTCGAAGTGACCGAAGGGGCATTGGTTCTGCTGGATCATGGGAAGGTTGTGCGTCTTAGCATTGGCTGCGCTCTGGGCCGCAAGTTGATTCACGGTCCCCCCACTTGCACCACGCCTGGGCTGATAGCAAACTGTAGGGTTCGATTTAGACCATAATATATATATATATATAATGACGATCTGCTCAAAATAGATTTGCTTAGTAACTCAATAGTCTGTTTGGCAGACATGTCCCCAAAGTTGAGCAAAGACCCATCGGGGTCTTCAACTTCGAAAGATGCAGAGCTCTCTCCTTCCCGACGGCGCAAGTGCAAGTACTCGAACTCCTCCTCCGTTGGAACCTTGAACTCTTCCTGGCCATGCACCTCGTTCATTCGCGTTAACCCCCTGGCAGTGGCCCAGGCCTTGGCGTTGCTGATCATAGTCCTGGGTTGGAAGACGTGAAACATGGCGCGCTTTATAAATATCATACATGCACACGCGTATATTAAGGCATGGTACTCGTTCCACCCCTTCACTTTCATGTCGATCTCGGTTTTCCACCCTCCCTTCACCCGGTTCGACTCTTGCTCTCGCACCAATTGCTTCACCTGGACCTCCATGTTTGGAAAATGGAAACCTTCCGCTCGAAGTATGCTGCCCAGCGTGTTGCCTGCAGCTACAGATCATTAAAAAAAACTGCGCACGTTAACAAACAGCAACAGCAGCTGCCCCGCACATCCCCCCACCACTATATACAATCGCGGTACGCTTCTCCTTGTCATCGAACATTGCCATAGCCTCCTTACTGGCCACTGATTTGCCATTGGAGGGTTTGAAGTACCGCTTCATCCTTAATGAACGTAGCGCCGGAAAGGCATGGGTATGTATTTATGTAACCATGCAATTTATGTATGCATTTCCACATATCAAGCCGGTTTACTTCCAATAAGTTCCATCGCTGTAAATAGAGTTCTTTTCCCCATAATAGGGCTCAACACCTGGTGCTCGTGCCGCAGCTTTTGGAATCAGTGGCGTGACTGGTGCTGTCAGTGCTGCAGGTGCTGTAAGTTCTGCTGCTGCAGGTGCGGCAGGTGCTGCCTTGGGTTGCGCGGATGATGATGTGCCCATGGGTTCATTCGAAGGTGGTGCAGCCTTCGCCTTCGGTGCTGTCACGGGTTCGTTCAAAGAGTTCAAAGTTTGTGCCGACTTCTGTGTCACGTGTGTTGCTGGCTCAGGCTCTGCATCTTTCTGCGTTTGCTCAATTCCTCCCCCAGCAAGTTGCGTTGGTTCCATTGAGTCTGGTGGTGTTGGTGGAATCGTCTCTACCGGGTTGGGCAGGCCCTGTTCATCCTGTTCAAACAACGTGGTTGGGGCGAAATCCCCTGAGTTTGGAGGCCGACCATTCCCTTCCAGCTGCATTCCATTCCCAGCACCATCTGGGCTTGGAAGGACTGACTCAGGAATCGAAAACACAGTCGATGGTGCACGTCGGCGACCCTGGTAGTTCTCACGTCGAGCTGTTGCAGTCGGCGACTGCAAGGATTGCAAGGGCTCTGATGGGAGACCAGGAGGGAACATTCCCACAGCACACGGTTGCTGAAATAGATCACCTTCACACATGTGCATGCTAAGATCTTACAAGTGTACACGTGCACAAATCTTAATCTAGATGCATGCGCATATGAAGTGAAACCCAGTTGCGGGCTCCATCTCCAGGCGCCCCGCCGGCAGCAAAGCCGAGTTGGCGCTGAAGCACTTGAATCTGGTCCGTAGCAGCCTTTTGCAGGAGATTTGAGGGCTGGGCTAAACGAGAATTAACAAGATAGCACTTAATTGGTTAATTGCATCTACGAAACACGTATTTGGTCCTCCAAGGAGTCTGGCACGATTTGTTGCGTCGCTGCTACCCCTTCATTCAAGGTCCCACATGATGCAATGTTCGTTCCACGAGACATGCTTACTAAGAATCAGGTCCGGATACAGCTGAGCCACCTGTGAAACAAAGACGAATGAATACCAAAGCTATAGTTGCAAAGGTCACATGCTTGAATCGACAAAGTCCCGGACAAAATGGCACTTGTTCACGGTCAAGAGTCCATCTTGTCGCCAATTGTTGACAAACACAGCGGAAAAAACTGATCCATACGAGGAATTGCAATATACAAAATACGTCATTTTGGAATTTGCGGGATTTTGCGGGTTTTTGCGGGATTTTGCGGGGTTTTTGCGGGATTTTTGCGGGTAATTCTTGACGATATTTTTTGGGATTGTGATGTTCTTGTCCGTTTTTTCTGCTGTGTTTAGTGTCTTAAGACAATTTTCATCACACGACATCGAATTAGGAATCCAGCTCTAAGCCAAAAGGATCAGGATCTTTCACCTCAGGTCCCAGTCGTTCGGGTTGATTCCAAAGCGGAACTATGAACTATGCACCAGCGTCTTTCTAATTCGATCGATCTAAATATAACCAGTCACTAACTTGAGCTCCTCTGTGAACAACCGCATAGTGCTTGCCCATTCATCAGGCACCCGGAGGCTCTTGTTCTTGTAGAGATAGAAGTAGCACTCACTGAGCATGGCATCCGGCCATGTGTCCCCAATTGGTAGACTGTCAAATAGCTCTTTTTCTGACTGAATGTGGGAATAGTCATACTTCTGTCTCAAACATGGTTTCGGGTGCTCCTGGACTTTCAGGTCAGAGAAGATCTTCAGGAAGGATTTCCCCAGCCCTTTCGGGTATTCCCTCAGTTCACAAAATTGGGGGCTATGGAATATGGAATACTGCATGTGCCAAGGACCAGACTGAGAACTTTTCAAAGAAGCTGACCCGGAAAATCCTGTAGTACCATCCTTCTTTATATACTTGCCTCAGTACTATCCAAATACAAATCGGATCCTTGTTGGTGGTGACCCTGAGGAACACACGTGTAGTCTGGATTTTGGTCTTCTTGATTTTTTCTTTCTTTGTCAGGCGTCCTTTGTCCTGGGCAACCCACCCCGCAAAAGGTCAGAACAAATGCAAACAATTCTGAGAGCCTAGCGAGTGGGGCCAAAACATCGTTTCGGATGCTCCACATAATCGTCCGCTTTGCACTGTGGGCGCCATGCTTCATTAACCAAAAGCTTTGGGACCAAACCTGGGAGTGAAATGCATTACCATGCAGTGTATATATATAGAGCGAAATCATAACATAAAATATCCATATATTATTAGATCGATGAGAAACCCATGAAACTCTGTTGCAGAGCCAGCTAAACCGGACGTGGTTCGGGAAGGTGTCCGAGCTTCCAGACGGCTGTTCACAAACCCATATGGCGTGAACCGCCATGCTGACCAGCATCACACAGACAAGCCTCAGACCCAGAAGCTTGGGCACGCAGTCACACTATACATAAGGTACACACCCAGCATGGTATATGAGCACTGTATATATCTAACTTGGGTGTCAGGTAGCCGTGAAACCATGCAATTGGCCTCACATACCCAAGCGCTGCTCAGGTTACCGAAGGCATTCATGCAATTGCGCCATGATGTTCCTCGCGAAATCCGGGTCCATGAGCTGCAGACTGGTGCCATTAGATGTAGAGCTCCGGGTACACTTTGGAGCACCAGTACAAAACACAACCTTGGAACGCATGGTCGGCCATGTGTGTGTGTGACTCTCATCCACATGTCTAAATCGCAAGCGCTATTGAATTTGAATCTAGGAACGACAGCCCGGCTGGACTCAAAAAGTCCATGGATCGGGAATCTTCTTTCTCAAAAGAAGCCACCACATGGTTTGGATCTTTTCTAAACTCGTTGGATACATGGCCCTTTCCAGAAAAAAACTCAACCATGGTGAACTTGAGCTCTGTGGAGATGTTCTCAGTCCAACCCAGTAGGAGGATTATAGCAAGGAGAACCTACAGGGCGGCAAACAACAAAGTACGGGCGCATGAGTCAAACCTTTGAGACATCAAATGGCTCCGAAGTTCCAACCTTCGGTGCCCCCATTTGCGCCAAGTTCATGACAACGCTGTCCTTCCTTTTCACCATGCTCTTTATTCCCCTGCTAGGACAACTACACGCGTGCTTCGAAAGCGCTGCGGTGAAGAGGCAGGAGGTGAAAAACAGTACGGAATGATGACAAAACAGAAGCATGATGATCCAGATCCGATCAAACTAGTCAGGCTTTCTCGTTGAAGCTGCCCGGGTTGCAAATTTGTTGAAAGTAGGAGGCATTTGCACCTGCATCGCTGAGCAGTTAGCCAACAAACAAACACTATACATTTCAATCACGCAGGCAAGAATCAGTTTTAAAGATGTTCTCACACTTTTTTGCTTTGCACTCCAGGTTCTACCGCTTGTAGCTAGACTCAGGTCATACCTCCCCACACCATATGTACGACTTGCATCCTGTCAAGCCCCTGTGTGATCATATGCACACCTAAAAGCTCAACAAGTATGCATGAAATCTATCAAGCGGGCCCAGAATCCACCCCATAGAAATGCTCAGCTCGGGATCGCCATCAGTCGGTGGCAGCATATGCCTAGGCAATTGAGAAGTCAATCCTAAACACCTGTGTACTTAAGCCTGCGTGTAAAAATATTGCCACCGTGGTACCTTCTTAGCTGCTGCACGCTTCTCCTCCTCAGTGCCCTCGGTGGCCTTGTACGCCTTGACGTATGCGCATGACTTACGGCTCCTCTTTTTCTTCACCTCGAGAAGGTATTGCCGAGTCCTTTCGGCTGCTGTAGCACCGTTGCTCTCACTCTCCTTGGCTTCCTCATGGTTTCCTGGCTCCTCAGAAGATTCATGCTTCTTCGACTCACACTTTCTCTTCCCAGCACCACTGGATTTGGAGGCATTGGCCTTCGCTCTTGCCCTCTTCGAGGGAGGAGCCTCCGAAGCCTCAGCCTTTTCAGACTCCTGGGATGCCTGGTTCTTCCTTGTCCTCTTCAACGTGTGAGCCTTTGCACCGGAATCTTCCGCAAGCTTGGAGCTCTTTGACTTGGCCTCTCTCTTCTTTCGGGTCTTGTCACCGTCGACTTCGTTTCCTTTGTTTGTCTTTGACTCTTGCGCCTAGCAAGTGATTGAAAGTACACCCTGTGGGCCTGTGGGCCCACTGGATTGGGAACTTGTGAACGAGTAGAGTTTCAATCGCTTATTTATGCATGGCCGGGATTTCGATAGCTACTCCTTACTGCTGCAAAATGACAGCCAACACTCCATGCCACGCCTTCTTCCCTTTGGTGTTCTTATCCTTCTCACCCTGATTCTCCTCCTTTGGCTTCCTTCCACGCTTCTTTGGGGGACATTGCTCTTGAGGACTGAGGCATGCATCCTTCCCCCATGTTTCTGGCTTTGGTGCTTCAGGCAGAGCAGCATCGGGAAGATCCGTATTTGGCCTTGGCTTTCTACTTGTCTTCCGCTCCTGCTTTGTCCATATGTCAGCCCTGACCTGTTCGGCACTCAAAGAAGTCATCGCATCCACCTTTGGTGGGGTCTGTTTTCCACCTTCGCTTGGACCCTCCTCCACGGCAACCTGTGGCGTCTGCAAGGAAGCCACATTCTCATGTAGAGGCGGTCGAGGACAATTCGATTCCAAATCCTTGACCTGGCTCTTTGCTGAAGATGCCAAGTCATCCAACACTTCTGGAGCTTGAGCGACCACATTCGGCACCGAGGCTTCCAACTCCAAAGGTTTTGGATCTTGCAAGACTACATCCTCAGTAGTGAAGATTACCATTTCGGGTGGCTTCGCTTCTGCCACTTCAGCCAAAGCCGCATCAGGCAACTCCTGAGCCTCAGTAGCTCCGGCTGAAGCCGTAGTAGGAATTTCAGCCGCCTCAGTTTCCTTGGATTCCTTGGCTTGTGGGACTTGGTTCTCATGTTTGCTGGCCACCTCAGCTGCGAAAGTCAATGCCTTTGAGACATGCAGAGATACCTCATCAGCAGCCTTCTGGTTGTTCACCTCTGCGGTTTGCCAGGGCTGAGTGTCCATGTTGTCGTCGCCAAAGCCTTAGAAAACGATGGACCCGCAAGAAGATTAAGGGCTCCGGTCACTGGACTCAAAGCCGACCTTCAAGGGTTTCTTTCAAACAACCGTGCAAAGAAGGTGGAAGGATTTTTGCCTTTCGGATGGTGAGAAGCACACATATGCATTGAGGCTAGAGGCAGTTTGTTGGAGTACATGCGGGTAAGACCAACTGCTGTGCAGCCCTCAAACGAGATATGTGTTTGAGCAACTCCAAATATTGCTGTAGCTTCTGCACTTGATCAACGCGGGGGTCGACAACCTGCTCTGGTGCGTCCTTCTCATGCTCTGAGCCTAGCAAAAATAAAACACACGCAGGTATGTGTTGCATGGTCTTTCTCATGCTCTGAGCGTAGCGGCTAAGAATAATAAAACACACGCGGGTAGGTATGTGTTGCAAGGGGTGTGAATGTGCGAAGAGATTTGTGCAACATGTTCCTGCCTTCTGGGGCAGGTGCCACGGGAGCCTCAGCAGGATCTTCATGATCTTTTGCCACGTGCTCTGGAGCCTTGGTTGATGGATCGTACGAGCTTGGGTGGATGGAGCGGTGAATGTCCCCCAACCAAATTGAATACCTAGGCCATGATTAAGACTTTTAATACACGTGACCATTGAAGGATCAAGAGAATCTCCCCCGCTCATCTCTGCGCTGGGTTCGGATAGAGGTTCAGGTACATCTCCTCCTGGTACTTGTTCTTCCTCACAGCCTTAGATGTGATGAGTATGGGCAACATAGGATTTGAGATGTGCATCCAACAAGTTCCAAGATCAAGTGCATAGGGCAAATGCCTTCCAACCAACCATGGACAAGAAACAAGGGTCATCTTCAACATCAACTTCAGATTCAGCGCCCTCTTCGGCGTCAGTCTCACATGTCTCAGCAGCATCAGCACCTGCCCCATCAGCGCCTTCTTCAAGTTGTTCAGAAGAGCTGGGGCCGTACAAGGTCAAATCCACATTCGTGTTGCAAAGGAGCCTGCGGATAGCCGGCTCGCGTGGCAGGTGGTACCGCCGGCAAACATCATTGTACAAAGTCAAACAGCGTCTCAGTGTCCATGCTTGGGTATGGACGACAGAGCCTTAGCTCCCACTGCAACCACTAGGTGCTGCAGTAACAAAACATATAGCATTCCTTGTAACAATATAATTAAGTTATATTAATGAGACATGGGACTGTGAAGTGTGACTCCAGTGAACTCATACAGGCTGGTAAGATGAACGGTCAGCACATACAGAGACTCTAGACCCGAGGTGGTTGACCAAATGGGTTAGCAGCCTTTCGTTCTTGACCAAGGCATCGCGGGTGACTGCATTGCCCTCACAGACAACCTTAGCTTATTTGGATGCAAGTGTCCTTTGACTAACTATCCACCTGCCCTGGCAAATATACATAAATATACGCTCGATCAAAAAAGTCGATCTACAATCCTAGGGGCCGCAGTGAGTTTCCTCGTGTTCACTCTAACGACCTCATCCTTCTCCCATTCTCTGGCCAGGTCTGTGGCTGATACTGTCATCAGGCAAACACAGCAACAAAAAGAGTTGAAACGCCCGTCCCTAGAGCCGATCTGAAGAAGAGTGCATACAGAAATGTTTTCACAGAGCACGCATTCTGATTCAAAGGGTCCACGTAGCTCGAAACCGGAGGCACCTGGAGAACTTCAGCAAGGCCAGGATACCAAAGCGAGCTGTTGATGTAGAACCAAGCCAGCCTGAGACGGCAAAAGAAGCATATATATCTATATCACTCTAGCTTAGCCCCACAAATCCCAACCCACGAATCAGCAATCCTAATTCTCATATGCATATGATATATGATTGTTGATCTAAGCTGAGACCTTCTTCCACAGAACCTTCGTGGTATTTGAGCTGAGAAGCGAAAAAGATAGTGATCTCATCCAAATCACCAACTTCCAATCTGATCCTGTGCTGTGCAAGCACAAGATCATGCATGTGCAGTGGAAACATATGTAGTCACTGACCGGTTCACAGGTGCACAAGATCATGCATACATGTAGTCACTGACAGGTTCAAAGGTGCATGCTCAGAAAACACATAATATATATCAAGGCTCCATCCACAAGATCCGTAGGTTTCCAGATCCCAGGGCATCTAAGGGTGCCCACGCTGCTTTGATCCAACCAAGGACCGGCGAGCGGACTCCAATGCGGCCGTGTACACATTTGGCCCCACAGAAACCATATCTATAGGATCTTTAGGAGTTTTAGTGATTTAAGGATTTTACTTGGAGAAGCAGTCGGTTTGCACAAGAAGACAGTCACTTCCGCAAACTGCGAAGAATTTTGATGAGTTGGGTGGTCCAGGGAGGCATTTTTTAGTGAAAAGACGCCGTAATCAAAAAAACATGCCGTTTTATGGGTTGTACGGACGGGGAAAGACGCCGTTTGGACGCCCAAAGACGCCGTTTGGACGCTTAAAGACGCCGTTTCTTTTTGCTTTCTGCCGGCGTGCGCCTCGTCACAACAAAAAAAGGAAAAAGACGCCGTAACGGCATTTTTTCCTGAAAAGGCAATTATTTGTGCCGTTTCAAAGATCCAGGTATGGTTGGAGCCCTAGGGAAAATGGTACGACGTCACCATGTGATCGCAATCCTCGAAGCGTGCTTGGCCCGGAAACGGGCGCGCCTCGCTCGAAAAGGGTCTCCACCAAGGCCTCAGCGAGAATCGCGGGCCCAGTGAGCCTAGTGGTAAAGGTCATATCAAATCGGGTCATGTTAACTGTTATGTGGTTATTGTCTGCTATTGGGTCTGGGTGTTCTTGATGATAATTTCTGCAGCTATGGCAAAGCTTGCCCTTCTAGTCTTGCTTGACGCACCCGCCAGTGAGGGAACCCCCAAAACTCTGCACGTAGGGCCAAGAGGCTCTCAAAATGTTGGGTGAGAGCAACTGAAGTCTTCCAATTCTCACCAACCAAGAGGCCAAGGGAGGCCTAAGGTACCCCAAATGACCCAAACACAAAGCGCAAAACATCTTGTTTCTACCTGATTCAAGTCCGTGAGTTGCTTGATCTGCTTGCTTCACCCACCGTTCGCACCGACCACACCGGGCACACACCGGTGCGGCACGCTCCGCCGGTTCGTTCCGAGGGGCCCGGTGCGCAGGCATGAGTCCAGCATGGTGGGCGGCCAAGCCATTCAGCAAGACTTCCCGAGTGGTCTGGGATAACTCCAAATCCTCAGTGCGCTGTGCCCACGAAATAGCGGCTGTGGGTCGTCCACGCTGGCAAGTAATGAGGCGTTTTGGGATAGCTATTGCTTGTGCTGGGGTGAAGGTGACATGTGAGCCCGAGCACATCCGCGTTCGAAACATTCTGGGTGCCTCTGAGAAGAATGGCATGTTCATGTTCTGTGTTTTGATGGTTGGGTGTTCCCTCAACCAAATGCAAAAGCAGCCTCACTGCAAGTCATCAATTATAGGTTTTTCTTTTTGGGGGATACAATCACTCGCTAGGTTTGTGAGGCCAGGGATGTGCAAGGTATCCTATGCTTCTCTATATATATATATGTTTTGAATAGTCATAATATGTTTGTATGTGTTTGATCACAGGCACTCAGGTTCAGCAGGTCAGGTGTGTTCATTAAGCAGCTTGTTGCCAGCCCTTCAAATTCCGCTGCCTGAGGAACAATAGTACATTCTAGCTGATCTGCATCCCCAACGAAGACCTGTGTTTTCCGAGCAGCTGGGAAGTCGCGCTCAAAGTGGGTCAGAGCCTCAGCGACCGAGACATGCAGCCAGGGCCAGGGCTTCAAATTCCAGTCGGTACCAAAGAATCCAAGCCACCATGAACAAAAAGGAAGGTACTGAAGATGTACTGAAGGTACCCTGGATCAACAGAAAGGACGCTTTTTGATTTGTGCCATCTCGGTTTTGTGATGTCGCTCGCCAACTGCGACGGAGTGGTCGCAGTGTCACTAAGCCACAAAGCAACACATGAGATGCTGGACTCCTCCAAGTGTGGCTTTGCAGGTTGTCCTCCAAATGTAGGCTTGCCCTTCTTCAGTGTCAACATCATTTGGGCACTTGGAAAATCCGAGCCGCTTGCTGGATCTCTGCCGCCTCCGCCTCAGTGACGAGGGGGCGCCACCGCAGAAGCCGGAAGGCTGGAGAACGAAATGCACCAGGCCGAGCCAAGGAGAGGAGCAAGTGAGCGTCTTGAACCTGCGGGTGCTCACGACAGGGCACGTCCTGTTCGCAATCATGTCTTGTTCGCGTTTCGACCATCTGGTGCAAGTCACTCACATTGATCACCATGGGTCGCAAGGCGCATGCTGAGGAATGCATATGGTGGACAAAATCATGAAAACTCAACTTCTACCGTTTGGGGATGAACATCAATACGTCCAGATTACGACTCTGAAGGCATTATAGAGAACTGTCAACCCCCCAAAAGAGTGAAAGCCAAAAACAAATGCATGGAATGGGGTGTGCTGTGATGGTCTTCACTTGCCTTGAAGACCATGGATTTAAGGGCTAGGGGCCCACCACTGGTGGGTGGTTGCAGATGGTGGTTGTTATTGTTGTTGCGGTTGTGGTTGAGGGGCCCACCACACGATGCAGGCTATGCACGCCGGTGCAGCACGCTTTTTCTAGCATTATGCGCCCGTGTTAGGCCTATGTTTGGAGCTATGTTGGGGGCACTTTGCGCCACTTATGTTCACATACTTGTCAGATGCGACGTTTTCCGTAAACCAAGTAAAAACCACGGTTTTTTGACGTGGCCAAGATCGAATCCGGCCCCATCCAAGCGCACGAAACACTGTAAAACCGCTGCTTTTGAACGTCGCGCGCAAAAACATACCGTAAAACACAGCGACGTAGGTTGCCCCCCCTGGGTCGGCGGCAGGGGGTGGAGCCCCTCTCTCCTTCGGAGAGGAGAGAACCCTTCGGGATGCCATGGCCAGAGCCGGGCCCGTGACGGGCCCCTGGCCGGATATCATAAACTTGAGATGGTATGTGTATTAGAATAGGGAGGCACCCGAAACACGCCCTGGAGGAAAATGAAACTACAACCCATTGGACAAACCCAATTGCCAGATGCTTGCATTGGCTGTGCCCCACCTTCTCCTCGCAACGCCTTCGCTGCAGCGAGAAGCTGAGTGCTGGCAGCCACTTCAGGCGCTGCAAGCGCTTCAGCGTCCGCGCAAGAGCTAAAACGCGGGGGAGTCCTGGACGGTGCTTGTTGGCTTGAATGTCGGAAGTGCATAAAGGGAACATAGAACATGGTTATCCAAGGAAACACCTTCCACTTCCATGATGATTCCAGTGCGAAACCCATCAAATCCATCTCTACTGGCATTTCAGTGAGCACGCTGCCTTTCATAGCATGAGTTCCTGAAAAAAGACGACAGCGAACACGTTATTGACATCTCTTCACACCGAACCAGCGAGACCACCGAACAACCGAGACCACCCACATATATATATATATATACCCTGAGGGTCAACGTCTATAAAAACAATAGCCTTTAGCAAAGACCGTTTTTGTGCAGACCCGAGGTGTTCCCCACATCCTGCACATCTCATCGCTATGCAGCCATGGTGCATCAATCGAGATGGTTGAACATGGTTGACCACACAAGATGTTGCATTTTCAAGTTCACACAGAAAACAAAACACATGAGACTAGGATGGGGCTGGTTGATGCTTCAAACAATTTGAAACATCTTCAAACCAGAAAATCTTTGCTGGTGCTATGGTTGGCGAGATTGCATCTTGATTATCTTGATTGCTGCTCCGAGGCAATCAAGGGGAGTACTTCCAACTCCTCATGGGTTAATGTGCATGGCTCTCTCGCCTTTCAGGCTGGAGCAACCCCAAAGACTCTAAGACATTAATACACATGAACCATCGTACCATATTTACTCCTTTGATGACCCTACCCGGAGTCTGAGAAAGTACGCACCTTAGAACATGCGCATATATATATATATATATACATGCAGCATTTCAATGCTTTTTACCGGGGTAGACGTAGGTTGCTCGACTTGGTCTCAAAAACCCGACGAGCACGGCCAGCTCCCAAGCCAAATCTGCTCCGGGGACATGTCGTGGACCGTCCTGGCCCCTTGGGCTTCTCAGGTACATCTCTCCAGTCCTGAGCGGTGACCCACTCAGTGACTTGGAAAAGCTAATGCGAAGCAAACAGAACCACCACTCTTGTCAGACTCTTGTCCCTGCAAGGGCCACGCAACAATGGAAACTGCGTGTGAGCAGCTGTAGCCCTTAAGAGCCGGTTGCCCCGGTGCGTGCCCTCATGCCTGGTAGCTGTGCTTGTAGCTGTCCAGTTTGGGTGGTGTGCGGGCAAAGACGAATGTTTCGTGGAAACAATTCGTTTACTCCTATTCCTATGCATGATGTTCTCCTTCGACGAGAGTAGGATTTTGGCTTTCTGTCAAACCCAGGATGCCCTGGTTGACCTAGCAGGTCTTTCACTACATGGTGGTCCACTGGACCAGGGCTTCAGGTTTTGACCCATCCCCATGTCTGACTCATCAGACCTGGGCCGCCTGGGTTTCCAGTTCTTCACTGATTCACCGAGCCACTTCATCCAAGAGCCTGGGATGAAGTTCAGTTCCTGCCTCGCTTGAGAGGAGTGGTTTCTGTGACGAACAAGCCCCTTCAGAAAGGTTGAATCTTTGTGGGCTTTGCTCTTGGAGCCAGTTATCAATGGTACATGAACATGCTGCAGAGTCAACCCCTACAGCCTACTGTACATGTTGTAAGGCCTGTATTTCAGTGCCTCTAAGATCTCTATGGGACTGACTGAGTATTCTTTTGGTGAAACAAATCTGTGGAACGTTTTTTGGACACATCTTACCCCGAAGCCGGCTGCAAAAAGGTCGTTTCCCAGAAACCATGGCGGATCGAGGATCGCATGGTCTCGCGAACGAAAACATGACTCTGCCAGTCGCCTCGTCCCACAAAGGGAAGCTCCGTTCATTCTGAGAGGACTTGGACCTCCTGCCCATGTAAGGAGAGGAGAGGTGGAGACATGTTTGATTTGTTCAAGTTCTTCTTGTTCCTACAAGAGAGGGTCCGAGCTGAAGCAAAGGCACATCAAAAGCACACCTCAACTGTCTTGCATAAACCACAAAAAGGATCACTTCAAACTAGGTTTGTCGAACATGAAAATAGACCCTCACAAGAACGTACGCCAAAATGGAAGTGGGACCTGACTTATCCTTCATTCCTTACCCTACTGTGGGCCTTCTTGGCCGGGAAAACGCGACTTCTCCATACAAACTGTGAAATTGAGCTCATCGGAGGTCGATTGGCATCCAGCGATCATGAGGGAGAAGTAACACGAAGAAACGCGGGCTCTAGCAAGTCAGAGTGGGAATATTCAATACCACTGCCTGGTGATATATATATATATATAACAACTATAACTATATATATATAATAGTGTACTATATAACATGACATGTGCTGCTTCATAATGGTCCGACATGGCCTTTCAACTCACCAAGCGTGCGCTCCAACACTTCCAGGTGTTCCATGCAACGACCCCCCCCCACACACACATCCGGCTCCTCATCACATAGAAATTTAAGGGGACCGGCCTGATGGTGCGCCAAAAAGACGCGATATCCACGAGGTGGTTTACTTCCATCTTTTCTCCAGAAACTGGAAGAATACCTCTTCCCCAGAAGGAGATTCACGTAGAGGGAAACTAAACATCACCTGATTCGCAAAACCATGTATAGGCAAAGCAGCTCTCATGAACTGCCAACAATCGGATGTGCTCTCGCTCCAACGGTGATTCCCAAAAGTGCTTTTGATTGCATCCAACCAACGAGGTCGGTTTGGACCAGCTCTGCATGCTCTTGCTGGCAAGTCAATCTAGTCTCATCTCTGCATCTGTATCTGTAGCTCGGGGCCGCTTTCTCACACTTCCCAGCCATGCCCCATGCCCCACACTTCGCGGCCGCGGGCGGCTTTCTGGAAAAACCGAAACACCCAAAACGCTCATTGGGCCCTATGGTCCGCGGGAAGGTTTGGAGGCACCAACCGTTTGGGGCTGTGAACGGAGCGGACCTTGGGCAGTTTTTTGGGTCACGCAGTTGGAAGGTTCACGAAGACGACATCCTGGGTTTGACTCACCAACTACTGAGGAACCCTCCACGTAAAAAGAAGGGTCCATCCAAATGAAGTTGAAACGTCACACAAACATGCCCAAACATGGAAGTGGAACGCACCTCCTGTTTGAAAAGAAAAGTCATCTTCCAAAAAAATAAAAAACAGTTCCATGGATCTACCTCCCAAACCCTATACCAATCTATCCCCAAGCTGCAAACCCACATGGAAGGCCACTGTTCCAAGGCCACTCTGACTCATATCCACCAATCTGAAAACCAGGGCGTTCACAAAAGTTGCTAACCAGATCTAACCTTTGCGAATGGATTGTGGCCGATGGAGTCCCAAAATGAATTCTTCACTTCAAACTAAAACAATCTATAAAACAGCTGGCTCGACCAATGGCTTGTGAAGTGCCAAGAAAACGTCATGGCATCTCTCCCGCCATCTCCCGCCCAGCTCCTCCCACCGCCCAGCTCCTCCCAGCTCGCCTGCGCTGGGAGACGACCAGGCCACAGGGGCGGCCGAGGATGGATTCCATCCAGTGGCCTCTGCCAGGCCCGGTGACGGCGCGGTCCCAGGCCAGAGCGCGTTGGGTTTTTCCACCGGTTTGGGGGTGAAGCTCGGAGAAGAAACGGGTCGAACACCTGTCGTCTGGATGGTTTTGGGATGTCCAGTTTGGTCGCGGTCGATGTGTTTTTCACGCAAAAAGGGCGTGATTGCTCAACCTGGAGTCCCTAGAAACATAGGGACGGGTAGGGTCAAGTTGAAGATCCTTAGAAGATAGGATCGACTGGTCAGCGTGTTCCAGTGACAATTCGCCACGAGATGGTTTCATCTCTGAGGGTTCTAATGACAGGACGACGCAAGTTGGATCAAAATCATGTCTGGACTACCCTGCACTTCTTCTAGGAATCTCCATTGGACAACAAATGCATATTATTTGGGTTTATCCTATTACCAAGACCCAGCGGATGATGGTTAGGTTGCAGGCCCCTTTCGTCTCAAATAGTGCTTTGCTTGTGAAACCTGACCGTTACAGGTTGTCTAGGACAAACACCAAATGCATAGCTTTGGTTTTACCATCTAAGCAAGCTTCAGCCGGACGGGTTTCTGCTTAAGACGATCTCCGTTCCCTCTCTGAAACCATGGATGCAGGGATGTCAGGAATCTCAAATCCTGTGAAGAAGATGCTCCCCTTCAGGTACACTGTGGAATGAGCCATCTCTCTATGGTGGGTGTTGAATTCGGCCCCAAAACTGGCTCTGTTCACCCTAACGGCACTGACCCTTCGCCTCCCTTCAGAACCCAACATACACCGCCCCACGACCTCGGCCACTCGGCGCGACAGACCGAAGGCCCCACAACCATCGTTTCGGCCCAGTCGCAGAACTCCTGCGGATCTCCACCAACGGACCCTGTCGGGGGATCGATGGGGTGACACGCGGATCCGCGGATGGGGCTTTTCCGTGGTTTCACAGGTCCCAGGTGGAAAGCACAAAGGTCCCATGTTCGACCATGTGAGGTGGTTTTGATTTGAAGAAAGTTCAAACACGGTGACCATTTCCAAGACTAGCGGTATCTGACCGTCTGAAGGTTTGCAGGTGGAAAACTTACCCTTCCACGTTGCAGGAAGTAACCACGGATAGAACAAGCCACCAACTGCTTCACATGCCACAAGCGCATATGTTCATTATTTTTGGTATCACCTATTCCCTGGGCCCAGTGGATGATGATACTTAGGTACCAGGCCTTTCCCTCAAATAGTGCTTGTTTATATACCACTGTTGCAGCTGTTGCACCGTTTTTTCCAGGACATGCCTCATGCGTGTCTCTTGTGTCGGTGCTGCACTCCACAGCTGCCAGCAGGTAAGTTTCTGCTTCAAGTGGGCATCTTAATCACCACTTGGAGCATCTCCTGCAGGGGTCCTATTTAAATCGTGGCGTACTAAACATGTGACCGTATGTTTAGTCATATCCCAGCCCCCGTGTCAGCGAAGAAACATCTGACAAACCAATTGCTTAAAGAACACACATCGGTGACTGGCCTGAAAGCCCAAGAAACTGACAGGAGCTCGGGCCATTGATGATCACTTCCTTCGGGACATTGTGCGCAAGCCACTCTTACCAAGGTAAGGTCATGAAAAAAAGGCCGGTTGGAAACTCCAAGAAGGTCATGGGATGCCCGCAAATCCCAAGTGTCAGCACATGTGAGTTCAAAGAACATGGTACTAGCACCCCAACATGTCCTGATCAATGGGGTTTTCATGGTTCCATCTAAACCACCCAACTTGGACATTTGGGCCATCTACTTAGCCTAACCTCCCCAACAACTTGTACTCTGACACCCCAGCAACTAAACCTCCTAACTTTGAAAAATTAGACCTAGGCCTCGGTCCCAACCCAACCGGTTTTCGTGCTTGAAAGGCACCGGCCGAGCGGCAAAAACCCAGCCTTGCCCCACTTGCCTGTACCCAACACACCGCGTGCGAACATCCCGTGGATGAAGGCCTCGAAATCATTTCGGCACAGACCCCAAGATGTCCTTTATATAGGGGTCCATATAAAACAGCTCTTGGGGTCTGTGCCATCTACTCTCAATCCACTATACGGACTTGATGTCATTAGGCACGGCCGGTCTCACCCCCGCCATCCCTCGCCACACCCGAAGGTAAACTCACCCAACAAACACGTCCACCGTACATTGAACAGATCCTGTCCGTTGAACCATTAACGCTCATATTAAAACATATGACTCCAGAAAAGACTAGAACATGCTATAGAAACCATCTATGGATATAGAAACCATCCATGGATAAATGAAATGAACATGTATGGCTCCATTGATGTTTCCATACATATGCCCCATGGTCCATCACCGATGGGGGAGTTCCCCCCAAAAGGCGGCGCACCTCCCAAACGCTGCCGCGGCTGCGATCGCTGATCCAGTGGAGCCTGGGTGGGCTGGGAAAAACAAAGACTGGTGCTGAGACCTGATGAGCTTCAGGGCAGGGTGGATATGCGCATTGGGTGTGGATGGGTGAGAGGCAACTGGTGAAGTGTCCTTGGAAGCCAAGGTGTTCGTCACCAATAGTCTACCCATGTCTACCCTGAACCTCCAGGAGAGCCGGATAATCCCAAGTCACCAAGTCAGCTGTGCCACCCCGAGCGCCTCTTGGAGCTCGAAAATGCAGGCGTCATGACAGCTCATTGGATACCAGAAATGGGCAAGGGACCCTGACCACATGGTCTTCAAGCAGTTTAAGAGTCAGGATCATGACAAAAAAGGGCACAATATTGCCCTGAGACGGGGCAGGAAGTAGCCACCTGACACCCACCATCATGTGCGGGCTGGAGGCCACAGCACACCCTTGAAATGAACCATGTACAGTACAGTGGTTTCTGAAGTTCGATGGCACGCCCAAAGGCCTTAGACAAATGGGGGTTCATCTGAAGCCTTTTGGATGTGTGCCCCATATGCTCGCAAATGAGCAAGGGGCCAAGAGAGAAAAGAAACAACAAATACAGTCATGTGTCGAATTCTACTCAACAATCCACAACGACATCTTCAAGCATTTTTAAGTCAGGATGCTTTCTGGATCATAGCCTTACACAATGTCTAACATATCAGTTTGGCTCAAGGTTTGACACACTCAACCCCGAAAAAGGCACAAAGCAAAGCAAAAGCCTTATGCTGGGAGACTCTCGGTGGCATCAAAAAGCAACTGCTTTAGCCTCCTGGGTCTTCTCAAAAATGGTGGCATCTTCTTTAGTGGAGATTACTTGGCGGTGCGCTAGCCGCCAGCCAAAACTAAACAACTAAACGACCGTGAACTGCTTGGAGCATGAGCCAGTCCAGCACGAAAACCTAATTCATCCGAATTCACAGCTGCTACCCTTCCTGAAATCATCATGCACATGGAAGTGGTAATTGTCCATAGGATGGCAATTTTCTCTATAAACAGGTTGTTTTCCACTTCCGCGATTATTTCAGGGAGCAAATATTCTTGCATAGTACTTGAAGCCCCACTATTGCCTCCAGGGCGTGTAAACACGCGCACGGCGTTGCAAACGGAGATCACCGCCGAAGCCACATGCGACGGGCCGAGCCCATCCCCGGCCAAGCCTGCGGAAACAAACATCATTTAACGCCTTTAGCCTAGAACCTTAAGCAGGTCAAACTCAGCATGGATCAATCACGTACGTAGCAGCTGCGGCTCTTTGTTTGCTTGACGACTTTCTCTCATACCAAACCATTATTGTGGTCCAACGTGTTGGCACTTACCTTGTAGAGACGGCAGCTGCGCAAAAGACACGGTCCATCGGCAGCTGTGCATGTCCCATGAGGTGCCACTTTTGGGCTCTACCCGGGTCAACCCGAACGCCGAGAAAAACAACCAAACGCTGCCGTGACTCTCATCCAGCACTACCACCAGGTGTTGCCCACGTTCGCCCAAGGAGTTTCCAAACATGTAGAGCCTAGCTGTTCCAGGTGTGGAGTCCTCTTCGCATTGCAAAACAAGGGGGCAAAGGAAGTACCTGGACCCGACTTCAAGTACTTTAAAAGGGGACATGACTCGACAAAAGAAAAGCAGGTACGACTGTACCCATTTTACAGTCGGTGCGTACTCCAGGTATTCAAACTCGCAAGGTCCAAATTATATATAATATATATATAGTTATATATACTATGTGTTATGCTATTAACAAACACACAAAAATACATAAAACGTGGTCAAAACGAATTCACAACACCAGAAAAGCAACGAACACTTTGTCAGTTGTTCCTAAAGACGGTGAACTTGAAATGGGAAGACCTGGTGGGAGCGGTCATAGTAGATCTCTCAGTCCATACTGACGAAGACAGGTAAAACATGGTAAAACTACCCACTCAGTTAGCCCTCTGCAACCCGTGAAACAAGAAGAACTGTTCGAGCTTTTAACAGCCTACAGTAGAGTCTAAAGTGGATCCATTCACTAAATAACTGCTTAGTTACAGTTCTTTGCACCGTTGGGTGTGGTTCAATTGTTAAACAAGGCACCTCAGGCATCACACATGCGGCATTTTTTAGAGTTGGAGTTGGAGAGTGTTTTGCGGGACTCTTCAAGCAGGTGACCCAGCATTTGAAGGGTCCCAACCATAGTTGACCTTTTACGACCTTGGTTTGTTGCTTAATAGAGGGGATCCCTCAAGTGTACAACAAATAGGTTTTTGTGGTACCAAACCGACCCTTCTAGTGCTTCCCAAAAGGACATCATTGGTCCCAACCCGTCCTTGCCACTGACCCGAAACCGACCCACTCATGGGCAGGGCACTTGTTGCGAAGAATCTCCGTGGTCATGACCTTGGTGAACTCGGACGGAAGAGCACTTGAGAGGTTCTGCACTAGGTATCACTAGTTCAGGAATCGAAGTGCAAATTATTTGATGCACAAGTTCTCTAACAGCGGTGATGGTCGTTAAATGATTAGTGAGGAGAGCATCTTCATTTAATTGGGGGCATGCAGCTTCCATCAGTGGTGCCACAGCCCCAAAATTCATATACTCCTTTTCTTCAACAAACACATTCGGCATTCTTGAATCACTGAATCGCCTCCAGAATGACCTGGTAATACATTTCTCCTGTGAGGACATTGGCACGGCATGACTTTGAATGCCTGGTAGTCACCCAATTAATGGACGGGGTTGCTGAAAAAACAACAGAGCGACCATCGAAGAAAACCACGTATCATGCTGCATTGTCCGGCAGGTCGCCACGATTGGTGCATCTGGTATAATGCAGTGATCGCCAGTGACCTCAAAGATTTCTTTCATGAGGCTGAACGGGAGCTGTGCCCGGAAAACGGTAGGGTGAACATATATATATGTATATATGAGCAGCGGACAAAATTACTTGTGTAGCCAAATGAGATTTGGCATGATTATCGTTTTTGGTGGGGCCCATATCGTTCTCCAATGTTTCTCCAAACCGTAGTTAGCATAGCATGCCGGCACATAGACGAAAACACAAAATAAAACTAACAACCTCAGATTAGAGGCTTACAGTGCTTTCTGCACAAGAATGGCACAGCACTTGAATTATGCACTTGGGTTTTTGTGGCACTGGGCTGTGCGAGGATCACAACACATAAGCGGGGACCTAGTAGCTCGACCCATGAACAAACACTAACTCAAACACTAGTAATGTGGACAAGTAGGTCTACAGAGTGCCTGGAATGACATTTAGGTTATCGTTCGCTTATCGTTTGGATTATCGTTTGGGAAGTTGTCTGGGGTTATCATTGATGAAAAATTGTGCCCATCAGTTTAGCTCAAATATGCTCAAATAGACATGCAACTGCAATATCGTATTGTAACCGTTGGCGAGGACCATGTCGTTTTCCACAAAAACAAAGCCCTCAACATAGGTTTAGGGTCATACTGTGACTAAATATATAAGTCAACCAATATTTTTGTCCGTCGCTTATATAAGAAAGATGCCGGGCTCAGTAGTCGAATGGGGGAAACTGTGGAACTCCAGTCCAACTGACAAATCTTGGCCTAACAATTTCTGCCACAGCTGGACGGAGTTCATCCTTTGGCTATCCAACATCTACCAAGGAGTTAGACCAATGTTCATGCAGGTCACGTAGAGAAAACTGCTCGATTTTTTGGCCTTAGAATGGTCGGGGATATGGAATCCTGATAAAGGCGTTGAGGACACCAATTAAACACATATATATAGAATAGTAATATCATATTATCATATGCGTGTAGGTGTTAATCAGCAAGTTGCAGTGAAAACAATTGATGATCACCTATGACTACCTCATAGCGTCGGAACTGCGCGGACTCTTTTCTAACAAGGCGTCTTGAGCCAAAATGGTCAATGAGAATGTACATGTCTACTGTACACCTCTCGCTGCTCTGCTATTGGCAACCCCCATGCTTGGGTCGTCTTTGACTTCCCGTGCGTCACTTGAAAATGCAAGGGCAGGGCCGAGAGATTGAGATATGAATTTTGCTGCGAGATCTTGAAAATTCTATTACAAAGTCTGGCTCAACAATGCGGGTTTTACATAACTCTACACAATTATCCCTGAAGTGAGAAAATTAATTCAAGTGGACGTTGAAGTACCACGCTCAGAGACTTTCTCAGTACTTCTTTAGCACGATGTAGTCCCGAAGATGAGCTTCCATGTTCGCGGCTTCAACTCCAATTGATATGGCTTTGCAATGGAGCTCTTTGGCTTCGTGTGGAAATAAATTCTTCTTCGGTAAATGTTTACCATCTTCGTTGGGAAAATGCCATTGTGATATCCTTTACCACGCCATTGGTAGTATTCTCCTTCATCCTGTCCTCTGGAGTGAGATCTTGGTTTGCCTTTGCCCTTAGGGTTCAGCTGCAGCTGCCACTGCGATGATGACGTCGATGTTGAACTATCAGCATGCGTCTGTCTGGATATCTCAGGTGCTTCTCAGTGCTTTGCATGTGGCATATCCTCTGTCGACCATGTTGCTGCTTGGTATTGCCCACGGAACCCCGGTGCATAGGCCATAGGCTCCATAACCATATGTGTCGATTGCTTGTTGCAATTGTTCGCCAGATGAATACGTTCGGATTTGGGTTCTTTGCGATCCTTCTCATCCACTTGTCTGCTTGAAGTGATAGATTGACTTTCTTCCGCGCAATCATGACCAATATCTCACTTTCCCATTTGTTTGGATGTGTTGAATATAGAATGTCCAGCGGGTCTTTACAGACATGTGCCCCCCTCGTCCGAAGACAAAGGAGTGTCCGTCCATCCGTCTGCCGACGGATATAGAACCCTCGTCCAAAGACAAAGGGGTCTTCCATACAAGTCTCACACACAAAGAAACCTGCCTTCACAGCTTACAGTTGAGCCAAGCTGTTCAACCTGCTCAACGAAAAACAATGTTTGAAGAAGGTTGACCTGCCATGACCACCCTCAAAACCTCTATTCCCCATAAGTAGGATAAGTAGAAAATAACTAGAACATGCCTTTTTAGTCATACTTACGGAGAACTAGCACAACTCTGTGAATAAGTCCGATAACATTTTACATCTTTTCGTAAGACTTACTACGTTATCATGGATGTTACTACGACGAAAAACTCCACTTGTCCCACTCATAAGTCATGGTTCAAGTAAAAAGGCCATCTCAATACCTTGGCTTCATATTGTAGATGTAGCTTTCGTCCTCTCCGCCGAAACTTCCATCTGATAACTTGGTGATTCTGCATGGATTTCTGCATCTCATTGATTGATCTCAGCATGTGCATTGTGCTCACTAGCTCTTAATGCTGCCACTTGTGCTCTGAGATGATCGATAGCCATCTTCTCATAACTGTGACTTACACTAGCCTGCGACATTTCATCCGTGAGCTGGAGTTGTTGTTGTTGTTGTTCACTCTGCAAGTGTTTCTCGTGCTCCAACGCAGTGATTTCCCACATACTCACGTTCATCCTGTAGAGCAAGCATCTGTCATTTTAATTCATTTTAGATGACTGCCAATTTGTCTCAAGGCTGCATTCTCATTGTTCAGCATCTGCTCATGCATATTCACTGCTGTGGGATTTTGCGTTTGTTGATGGATCTGTCCGACTGCTCCGTGCAGTTCACTTGACACATTTTCCATTTTCTGGTTCATGGCATGGAATTCTGACCGTTCTTCGTTGCTCTCTTCGGATAGCTCTATATATCTGCCATCTGTTCAGCAAGTCGAAGCTCGTGCTCTAGCTCTCCAATTCTGATGGTTGCACCTTCGTCTTCCTGAGCCATTTCCTGCAGTCTTGTCTCTATGGTTCTTCCGTTATGGACACATTCGCAAACTTTCTTTGGATCTCTATGTAGGCCAGCGCATCCAGATTGCAAAGTTGAATGCTCTTCGTGCAAAAACTGATAAGCCACGTTCGATGATCTGAGCTCTTCCAGTAGTTGCACTTCTCTGCTCGCTTCTCTGTGGTCAGGGCTACCGCTGGTGATCCTCACTTTCTCAATGCTTTTCTTTGGAAATCGATTGTGAACCATCCTTGGTGAAGTAGACCTAAGGGAGTACCTAAGGGCTCTGAGACTTCTCCTCACACCCCTAGCTCTAGACAAAGATCCAGCTTCACGTTCCGGGGCAACCATCTCTAGATACCACGGAATTGGTTGGAATCGTGACAATGGTAGCATCATTGGAACTCGCACCTGTGATTCCTGAGTCAGGAGATGACTGTGACATATTTCTCCAGGAGCGGCAAAGGAATAGGTTTCACTCGTATTCCCACCAAAGCTGGACATAGACGGTCACAATGTCTGTTGGTCTCTCAATAGCTCGTACCCAGAGCAGGTACGGCTGATAACCTGCGTGTAGGTGTTAATCAGCAAGTTGCAGTGAAAACAATTGATGATCACCTATGACTACCTCATAGCGTCGGAGCTGCGCGGACTCTTTTCTAACAAGGCGTCTTGAAGGTCAATGAGTAAGTACATGTTTAGTGTGTAGTGTATGCTGTTCTCTACTCTCCCTGCTCTGCTATTATTGGCATAATATATATATATATATGTTAATATATCATTTATCATGTTATAGTTTGTGATATAATTTGATTAAATGTGTAAACCAAAGGTGCCACTATGCGCCACTGCACTTCAGATTCGCCATGATAAAATATATCCATGGCGTCCAAAGCACCCCGCTCACCAGCTCCCACCTCTCCATATATGATACAGAATGACCTCCAAAATCTTCTCCCACCATGTAACCCTTTATCCCGAGGGATCCTACCGCTTCGCTACCGCTTCGTACCGTCCACCGAGTGGCCAAGCCCACGGCCTCCGCTCCGAAGATGTCGCTCAGCTGCCGGCGCTTCTGCGCGGACAAGGCCTTCAGCGGTGAGGTGTAGATCATCCGAGCGCCTCGGAGGGAGCGAAGGAGGCAGCGCGCAGCAGCTGTGTGTGGACGGATGGACACGGATGGACACGGGTGAGTGGGATTTGAGTGGGAAACACTGATCCTCGAATCCAGGTCTTGCAGGCTATCCACTCACAGGGTAGGGTCAAAGAACCCAACGTTTTGGAGCCAAAGCTTGGAGATCTTGGAAGAAAGCACAACGGACATGTTGGTTATACTGGCTAGACCAATGGCTTAAGAAGTGCATCAAACTGGTTTGGGGGCCAAGTTTGGAGCCCTCTCGGAGCGCCACGTTCGATGTCGGCCTTAGGTCGTGATCGTTGGATCCACTCGGAGTGTCTATGTTGCTTCCTCCCTAGAAGTAAGATCTGGCTTTGTCCATTCCATTCCATTCCTCCAATTATATATATAGACGGAAAACAAGTCCTTTAACAGGAACAACAACCGTTTGCCTCATCAGCGTATCCCATCAAAGGTTTCCAAAGGTGCCAAGGCGCCCTGCAGTAGGGCTTGCCATGCTGCAGCAATGGCAATCGCAGTTTTGCCCGAGCCTGTGGGCAAGCAGCAAAGCACATCCTGCAGGTGCTGAGAGCGCGCCCTAGACGTCCAACCGTTGTTTTGCCATGCGACCAAAACCAGGTCAACCATCTGAGAACATGGAGGTCCTTGCCCTCGGCCACTTGCCGCGCTGCCTCTTTTTGGGCCTCATCCAGCTCCTGGGGCGGCTGCTTGCAATGCCAAAACAATGCAATGCTATCTGGTAGAACTGTTTTGAACTGAAGGTAGTGGCTTCAGTCAGTCCTTTCGTTGATACTGTCACCTATCTGGTGGTTTTCCTCATTCTGTGACTAGGCCGCCTCCCAATGACCCAGGCTCACCGAAAGACCTCAACTATACAGGTCTTCTGTAAACATTTCTTCAGCCCTATACAGTGTAATACAGGGCCTTCCTTGCCCGATGCAGTCGAGTATAGCTGGATCATGCCAAATGCAATGCTCTCACTATGCTCTCACTTCACGTCTCCCATCACCCCAGGTCGGATCAAGAAATCCACCTCATCAAGGCGGCGCTCTACTACAGTACTAATCAACAGAAGAATAAACCATGCATCAAAAGGCTACAACTGCTCAAGGAGCAGCCTATTCTGCTTCCATCGATCCCATGCACCGGTGAAGATGTCTCGTTTCTCCGTGGTTCCACGCGGGCGCCCCGCGCGGGTTCCGCACGGGGAACCTCCGCCGCGGAACCTCCGTCGTGGTCTCCAAGCGTCGAAGGGGAACAGCTCGGCGATGGCGGCGGCTTGGAGTCGGGGCGACGCATCCAGCCCTCGGACCGGGCGACTAGGAGAGGCACTGCCATTGAGCCTCGTTCACCTCCGGTACTTGGAGACCGGGATCTTACGGGCATTCAGGTGGGAATCAGGAATTTCAATCCACTTGAGATACCATTGTGCTCCAAGCATGGAAATGCTATGGTCCCCCCTCTGCGGATATCTGGAGGAGCCATTCGGGAGGGGGCGCCCGAGTTCCATGACTGATTTCACGCGGTTTCCTCCACCTTTTGGAGCATTCCATCCACCCAACGATTGTGAACCAATGAGTTCACCAGAGTGGGCGGAAGGGGTGGAAGACCCCCGACGGATGTAACCAATATGATCTGTGTGTGGTCTGAATCTTGGCAAGTGCAAACTGGACATGAAAAATAATGTTCATGTCCAGTTTGCATTTATCTTGTAATCTGTAGAGGTTCACGCTTCTTTTGGAGGTCCCTCCCCGTTGATGGTCTTCAACTTGGATCCGGCAACCGCAAAGCCTGCTCCTTGACCCAAAAGCACCACTTCCTGAGATGTCCTGATGAGAAAGCGTGGAGATAGAAAACAACTTATATAATGAATATTGCATGCATGGAAACGCATAGGACCCTGCAAAATCAGTCTTTATATAATATATAGTAACTGAGTCTATACTTAAGTCTATATATAGTGTGGGAAGGGTACATCAAAAGTTCATCTTAGAATATTAACATAGACCCATCTTTTCCCATGACTGATGAAACCCAAGCATCTCCTTAGCTTCTTGAGCTTCTCCTCTGCCTCATCACTGAGTCCCAGCAGCTTCTGGTCGGCCACCTCCCAACAGCTTCTGGTCGGCTTCTCATGGCGGGGTCCAGCTCAAGATTCTGTGCTGAAGTCGAGTGACATTTTTACGCCGGTCTACTTCCTTCTGACAACCCAACCCTTGCAAAGCAGCAAGAGCTTCACAAGAGTTGGACTCCCTATCTCCCCCTACCAATCCGACCCTCTTGTTCGAGGGTTGACCACCACTTGTGTTTGTTTGTTTGTTTGTTTGTGACCAAAGCGACCCAATGCTTACCCAACATCATTCTGTGGATGATATCGATCCAACGTCCAGGACATTGGGATGATTTGGCATTGACATGATCTGGTCATCGACAGCGATGAGCTGTACTATCATCGCTGCCATGGTGCATGAGTGCATGATTGATTCTGTGTGCCCACGATTTCTTACAGTAGGATTCACCACTGGATGCTGTGCACTGCGTTCTCGACCTCTCTGCCTCCACGGCGCACGCAGCGCGGGCGTCTGCGGAGCGCCTGCGCCTTGGCAGTGGAAGGACCTGAGAGAAGCTGAGACTCGAGTCATTGGGGTCAACCAAATACACAGCGTCTTAGGGGCTTTCGAGTGTGTTCTTCTTATCACGTAACGAAAAGACATTCCCAGCAAAAGCCCTCATGGAATTGCATGCCAAGAGTCCGTCAATTCCATTGGGGGACTGCTTGGGTCAACATGAAAAACAAGGGAACAACACAACCTCTTGATAGGCAAAATGGATCGACATGGGATCGCTCGGTTTTCGAGCGAACTCCGAATTGGTCAATCAGCTCCTTCGCCCAGGTGGTGTTTGGGAGGTCTTCGATACACAGCCCCTTGGGAAGGCCATCCGAACATCTCCGAACCCAAGCTGCAAAGACCGCAGGGACCGCCCATCGGCGCCAAGACCGTGTCACGCGGACGGAGACTGTGCCGGTCTTCCGTGTCGGATGCGCATGGAGCGCGGGTGTCGAGGCACTGGCGGCATGGCTGCAAAAGGCAATGGTGGGGTTCATTGCGCCTCTGGTTCTGAGGTGAAAAGTGCGGAATCTGCTAAGGCTGCTCAGGTGCAAAATGGTGTAAATTATGAGTAGGGCTAGAGCCACTTGCAAATAGCTATGCAGTAGGGAGGTTGAATCATGCCATAGTTATAGCCCCTATCACTAGGCTAGCATCAAGCAGAATGGCACGCAGCTGGCTGGATCTGGTCATAGCCTTCCAAACTCACTGCCCCCCCAGGTGACTCTGGCACTATAGTGACTATAGTGGGGAACTTCAGCCAATCGGTGCAATCATGAATCCGAACATTCGCGCCTTGATCTAAAGACACAAAGACTTTGGCCGGAGAATGCTGTCCCGACAGGACTCGACGGGAGCGGCAAACCAATGGATTCTGATCTACGAAGGTCTCAATTACCGTGACAGTCGACAGTCTAGCAGTCTAGCAGAAAGGATATGGACCCCAATGCATGAGTCCCATCTCTGGCTGGTGGAATAAATCAGCAAACTAAAGTAGCTAGGTCCAAATCCAACCCTATGGACAGTGAAAAAAGTGACCACGATCAATGGCCCTGGAATATATATCCACTACTGCTACCACTACCACTACGACTACGACTACTACTACGACTACGACTACGACTACCACTACCACCACTACTCCCGCTACTACTTCAACATACATTAACTTTGGGTCTATCCTAATACCTGTAACAGTGGGTGATGATGGCTAGTAAAGGCCCTGTTCAAAAATAGAAATAATATTGTTTACTGACTGTCACAGGTAATAGGACAGACCCAACATTAAAATGTAGGTAAACAGGTGCGTCGCCCTGGAGTGACCCGACTTTGGATTGGCCAAGTGGTGGGTTGCATGAATCAACCTCAGCCAGAAAACAGCCCCGTGCAAGGTCGTTCTGAGGGGCGCGGCTGTTGGAATCTTGGCAAGAAGACGTTCACTCAGCTGAAATCTCTACTAAGGCCTTTTCTCTGTTTATCTATGCAATGTCTGGTGTACACTGCGGGACCCTTACTTCTTTTCCACCCTCAAGGAAGCTTGCTTTTCCCAGCAACCCACGAAAACAGCTGCACATACACCACAGGTTCCTGCGTCCCAGGTTTTCTTGCGCGCGAACACCAGAGTTGCGCGTTCGTGCGAAGATCTTGGGTTAGCGGAGCATTGGACACTCTCAACCCCAAGCCATACCTTCAAACGGGAAGGGCTTTCAAGACCCCTGCTATGGAGGGCCCCTCCCGGCCCCCAATGGAGAGTCCAAAGGATTCTTTGGGAAACAAAACAGCCGTATTTGCCGAGCAGAAAGGTGATGTACATTTTAGCTGACCCGTTCAAGTCCTCTTCTAAGGACAGCTGGTTCTAAGGACAGCTGGTCACACACGTCACACACACGTCACATAGCAACAACCCTTGAGCTCACCCCCAAAATAGTGGAAGCGTATTTTACCTGATCCGTCCACCCAGGCACTCCATCGAAGCTAGGCCTCAGTCATTTAGCCTCACCTGGCACCGCTTGCTCAGAAGACCAGTCACACCATGTCCCACCACGCTGTGCAAGCTCAGCCACTCCACGAAGTTCAGTGAGCCGCTACCGTCGCGGTCCACCTCCCAAGCGCAGAAAGCTAGAAAACCCACGGAGCAAAAACATGTCCACCAGCAAAGGTGGCCCCTCTCTAAGACTCCACCAGTTTATATAATTGTGTTCTATTGGAGATGGTGCTGGATGGTGCTGGTGTTCATAAGAGTTGGGCGGTCAAGCGCCCAACACCAATCTTTCCTGAACATTACACCCTTGATGCAGCAATGACAAACTCCTTGTCCCAAGTCTAAATGTGCTTGGCCAGTCCGGCCCCTTCTAAAACGTCTAAAAGGCGTGGTGCTGAACCCGTGGGCCCCCCCAAACATCCTCCATCCCAAGCCTTGCACCAAACACTTACATTCTGCAGGTGGTGGATCTTGCTTGGGGTCCCTCAACACCGATCCAGCCCTTCGATCGATCCTGTTCACCCTTCGATCCATGTCGCCTTTCGAGCCAGCTCAGGTGCCAGGTGGCTAGCGGAGAAGCCCAACCAGTGGATCATCACCTGGCAGCTCGTCGTTGGTGCAAAAACATCGACTGGTATCGACGCGTGAAACGAGATGATGATGAGGCTGCTTTTCCAAAGCCAACGGAAGCAAGAATGGAAACCGAAAAGTGGCTCCAACACCAGGTGTCACCAAGTGTAATGTGTTAATCTGTTTAATAAAAGTTTTATATGTTTGTCTTGTTTCCATGAGACGGGGGTTGACTGCCCTCGTTCGACAAAGTCACATGTCACCACAATTATTGCCCGCACTCCAAAACTATGGAAATCCGTTGGAAATTCTGGTGCTCACCATGAGTTTTAGGTGAATGTGAAGCACTGATCTTGGAACATCTGTCACCTGGATCGATGCGAATCCACGAAGGGGTGGAGAATCAGGTGGCTGGACTGCAGAATTGGGACTGCAGCTTGGGTGAAGAAATGCAAGGAATTCCAAACTCAATCAAGCACTCGAATTAGATATGGATGTCAAAAACAGCATATTGCAATATAGGAAGAATGGGTCTTGAGGTGACATGAAAGAATTTCAATGACCTCAGCGGTTCCAAATGTATAGTCTTTGGACTTCTAAGGTGTACAAAAATACATCTTAATTATTCACAAAGGGGTGCTATCCATGGAGGTTAGGGGTGCCCAGCTACTCCACTCACTTAGAGACTAAACACCACCCCTTTGTGACTTCTGGTCTTAATTATTAATTCTTATGGTCCCAGTCATGGTCCAAAAACGCCTGAAGCATCCCAGTCGACCCGTCTCCTTGACACGTCCGCTTGACACGTCGGTCCCACACCTTCAACTCACCCACATCCACGTCACCTGGACCCAAGGCGATGAGCCTTTTCGGGAGGTGCGGGCAAGCGTCGATGCCGCTGGGTGGTTTGCCAAACTTCCGAAAACGGACCTTTCATAGAGCCTGCAAACCAAAATTCATATACCTGGACCCTCCAAGACGATAAAAGGGGTGTCCTGGCTGGACTACCCCACACTACCTATAGGCTTCCAGACAGGGCACCCCTTGGAGGGTCCTGGTATACATAGAACATGCCCTACCCCCCCAAACAAAACTCCTCTTTGTCCCAACACCCTGAGGTGCTTTCGGAAGAAGGCTGCGGCTACGCTGAGCTGCTCTTGAAGTCCAGACCACCCGGCACCAGTTTGGGGGGTCTTTTTCCTCCCCGCCTTGAATCGAGATTGGTGTTTATTTATCCAATCAGCATCCTGAAACTGGGCAATGGGCTGGAAGTGGGAAGAGTGGGGCAACAGCCGCGTTCGCCGTGTTTTCGGACACTCTCTGGATGAGAGAGAGAGAGAGCAGGGTCAAGCAATCTATATATGCTGCATCATACTATATGCTTACAAGCTAGGCTGTGTTTGGCAACTGCCCCAACTGCGCCCACACGTTCTGGGTTCTTGCTCCAATCAAATTGACACCAATAGGAAGCGAGTTGACAAGGTCATAGAAGGTCTAATCATGTAGACTGACTTATTGAAACATAGTAGCTAGTAAAACAGTAGTAAAACATAGTACAGCTCTAAAACCCTTCCTTTTCGCTTGTCTTGATCGAAACCGCATTTCAACCTGTTTCCAACCCACCTGAGCCGTCTCGATCGTTCATGGTGAACAGCAGCTGAAACTCCTCATACTCCTTGGTGGAAAACCTCAGGGCGTGAGAGGGGCCCCCCCCCCAAGGCCCAAGCCCTCATGTTCAACACGTGGTGAGGGTTCGGGGAACTCACAGTCCAAAGAAACCAGTTCAAAATCCAACTCTTCAATTGAAAGGGGGCACCGATCCATGAACTCCCCCCCGACCGATCCAACCTCACTCTCGCTCCAAAGGAGTTGGGTGGAGGGGAAGCTCGGGTGGGTCGACATCAGGTCGACGGACCTGGGAAGAATTCGAGTGTTCCTGACCCTCTCAGTTGTCCCCATCCACGTTACAGGGGTTTCAGAGCTTCGATGGCAGCACCCCAGTGCGATGTCTGTTATACATGGGGGGCTCCTTATGGGTCCTTATGAAAACCACCAAACTGGGGGATGGCGCCATCTACTCTGAAGCCACTGTAACTCTTTTTTGTCCATGGTGTTGGGATTTTCGTGGGCATCACCATGTCATTCTTCCGAACTCAGAAGGCACCAGAACAAGGATTGGTAAGCCATCCGTACCGGTGTGTAGAGAAACGCCGAAATGCTCACACCAAAATCACTGAATTACTACAGCATCACCACCATTTCTGGTTTTGAGGTGTGAGCCATATTCCATGCCGAATCAAAAAAAACAAAAAGTTCAACCGCTCAACCCATCAGTTTCTACATGACGTTGCAAGCTGTTACTTGTTGCTGCACGTCTGGTTCCCAAACATTTCTCTGAAACGGTTTATAGAACGTATTTGACTTGTTAACTTGTTGATTTGATGATTCAATCCCCTCAAATGTTTCCTGGTCCGCAAACAGTCTCTAGCCGACCAGGCCGACCACAAGCAGTTCTGGCCATGGGAAAACCCGGAGAGGAAAGGACCGACTCAAGTGTTAGCTCCTAAGAACCGAGGGTCAGGTGAATGTGTTGGGGCTTCAAATTCCTGCCAAAAAGCAGGGTCAAAACACTCCTCCAATGTTTGGTTTGAAAACAACACATTCAATGTTGCTTGGGGCATCTTAGGGTTGACATATTCCAGCGCAGTCCATCTCCCATACCTTCTCAATCGATTCCGAACCTGTTTCAATCCTGGGAGCAGCCGTGCTTCGTGGGTCGTCCGCCTGACACCGACACCGGGGCGCCCACCCTTCGCGTTGCAGGATCAGCGGAAGGGCGGCCTCAAAGTCGGACAACTCTAAAGGCTTTCCCTGGCCGCCGCGGAGGGTTGGAGCGCCTGTGGGGTGTCCCATGCCTCTTCATGGGGGTTATGATATCAAGAGTCTATATAGTAGCGATGCCCTTGCTCCTGGTAGTAAGGCCAGGAGCCCCTAGTAGCTTATTGTTACTAGAGTCTACAGTATGGCATAATCATTATGGATTTGTCATGTTCCGCAGCTCATGGAAGGTCACTCTTCGCTGGTCACACCAAAATCACGTGGCGGTGGGTGCCTTCGGTCTGCAAACCACGGTGTGTGGGGGGCATTGCTCCACCGTTTCCCATGGAAAAACAAGGTGTCACCTTGTTCCAACTTTTGGATTTTAACAAACCAAGGCCTGGCTAAACAGCACAGAGTTACCCTCCAAGTCCAATTTTTGGCTTGCCATCCATTTCATGCCTGACCCATGACCCGAAAAGGTGACCGGCAGGTGGTCCATTGTTCGGTCGGAGAAAAGAACATTTTTTGGAGGTTGAGTTGGCCTTGCTTGATCACACACATGCAATGCCTGGCAGCTCTCGGGAAGGAGACGGATTGTGAATCCCCTGCCATGTCATGAAGGAGAAGATTGGAAAAAGTTCAAATCACACCCACAGGCTCAGTGCACCACCTGGGAATTTCCACTTTCCGTTCAAACCTTTGGAGTCAATTGCATACCCACAGGATCAGTGAGTTGTAGTGGAATCCAGCTGGGTCTGTCAGATTCATCCCCCACAGCGCCACAGACCACTCATGGCCGCGCATCGCACGAGTCATTTTGGCAGGCCACCCAAATCGCCATGGCGGGCAGCTTGCATACTCTCACTGCAGCGGCGTGGCGAGCACTGAGCTTTAGAAGTAACGATGTTCTGCTTCTACAGGGCAAATGGGCCCGAATCAAAAGTACTTTGACGCACCTGGAGTCTCAGTTTGTACCTTATATGTCCGTTTCTTTTTTAATATATAGGGTCATGAGTCATCATGAGTCATTTCCCGGGCCCATGTTCTAGGATCCGAACACCGAACACCTAATATATCCAGAAAAGTAACTGATCCACAAGTATATTGATGTTTAATTTGTTTAATGTCCAGGTTACTTAGGATTCGAACACCGAACACCGTCTCTCCTCACTGCGAGACTGGCCTGAAAAGGAGGCCCGCCATCCGCCGTGGCTTGCGGCATTGTGTTGGGCGCGTTGATGCGGCGTCCAGAACGGCGAAGACTGGCCGCAGGCTCTTCGGGGAAATTGATGTTTCAGGTTTCAATATGTTTCAATCATATGAAGTGAACGAACCTAATTCTCCCATGTCCTAATTAATCTAGAAAACGGATTTTTGAGGGTAGTCTCCCAATTTTCGACCGTTTGCAAATGGTTTGGTCATTCGTGTGTGGGATGGCGAGTCTGATCCTCTGCACATGGCCAAGGCACAAGTCCACAAACCTAGGCCTAAGAACCATCCAACCATGTTTTGCCACAAACGCCCCTAAAGCATCCCATTGTTGCTGGGTTGAATGTTGACCGCACCTGTCTGCGACCGCGCCTGTCTGCGACCTCGTCTTCTCGCAGTGCGGCCAAAATTTGGCAGGGTGAAACTCCACGCTGCGTCATGGCCCAGCTGGAAAGAGGTTTTATGCCCCGTGTAGGTGCCCTTGAGGTGAAGCTTGCTCGATTGCTGATTTTGAGAAAGGGAACATTTGGGAGGCAACGCTGCCACTAAACTAACCGGTACGACTGGTCGGAGTTAGAGACTTGTCATTTGGCCCAAACATGCCAGGAAATCGCAAGAGCACGAGCAAACATGTGAATCTGGGCACGTTCCAGCCACACTCATGGGGGAGAGTTGTGTTTGCCGGATCTCAGGATGGGGGATTTGGCTCGCTTCCAATAATCACTCAATGCGCATTCCAAAGGCTCGTCTCAGCTCTCCTTCTACAATATGTTAGTCGACAACAGTCATTCCCCAGATTTCCTGTTTTTTGTGATTGGTTGATATTGGTTGACAATAGTTCTCCGCATCGAAAGGATCTTGGGGGCCAAGAGCTTTGCGCCGCGTGGCCATGCGCTACGCATGGGTGGTGCACTTCGGCAGCGCAGCGTAGCAAGGAAAAGAGCAGCGGAGAGGTCCAAAGGGGGCCCCCCTGATCTTCGGCTGCTCATTCGAGCAGTTCAGTCCAGCAAACTCGCAACCGACCTCCCATTGGAAGAATTTGGAAGAGCTATCATACAATATCTTACACGAAAACGAAGACATCACATGGAAGTGGAGCTCACCCCCTGTTTGCAGAGGAAAGGAGGACAAAGTCGTCTCGGGAGCATGCCATCCGGTATATGTTTGAGGAGCGCCGGCCTGTATTTGTTTAAACCTCACAACCCGGAGAAAGCAGTTCGATGGAGATAAAGCTAAACAAAGTGTCTCGTGTGGGTGGCGATACTGGGTGTGAGCACAGCAGCTGGCAGTGCAATTGGAAATCACTGGAATAGAGCGAGAAATCCCATTCGTTGGGCCCATCATTCTGGGATCTCAAAGAAGCACAAGCACAAGCACCAAGGCTTGCTCGCTGTGGATCCAGTTCCCCATCCCCACGTCCCTGCCCCCAGTTCCCTGTCCCAAGTTCCCAGTTCCCTGAGTGTCTTAGTATTTATTTATACAATACTGCTGAATCGAGTTCTCGGTCTCACGTCGGATCCTTCGAGGTCGAAGCGAAGCCGGGGGTGACGGTTCTTCCGTTCCGAACTCGGAAGATCGGGATGCCCAGAACATCCACATCCACTCACCAACCCCTTATATAGCGACTCACAAGTTAACCCCTTAGCGACTCAACTCCGGTTGGAACCACGGCGATCAAATACGCCGTTGGAACCACGGCGATTCACCGATACGTGCTGCTACGTGCATGGCATGAATCGACGTGCTGTTATACGTACGTGCACGGGTCCGTCTGACAGCTATATAGGGTCTTCCATCCTGGATTTTGCATGCAAAGTTTGCTTTTGTGCTTTGGACTGGGAACTTCTACAAACGACTTGCCCAGCGGAGATCTATATAACGCAACATCTGGAAGGCTGGTTGGAGAAATCAAACGGCGTGGCTAGTTGCTAGTTAGTTCTATAAGATTTTCTAGGAAACACCTGGCCAGGAGGAGGCAGCATGTGGACACATCATTCTGAGCCAACCTTCCAAAAGATCTGCTTTCTTCCATCGCGTGTTAAGAACTCAAGAGTTTCGATGATCTGGCTTATGCGCTGGAATCCTGGCAGTCGCCGGGTCAATGGCTCTCTGGGGCTAGCCTGGCACATGAATGAACATGAATGGCATACCAGCACCGCTACCAGCACCCTGTACTATCGCATGGAGTGCCCCAAAGAAAACAAAACGTGCCCCAAAGCTGAAGGCACAGGGCATCGTTGGAACTCTGAGAGGTCTCTAGGGTCGAACCCGTGGACTTGTTCGACCGAATGGGCAGCTCCTTTTCCTCCCCAACATCACTAGCTCGAAGGAAGCCAACGGCGATTCTCTCTCTCCGTCTGTTGGCTTCACGAAGAGCTCCCGTCGAGCTGAGCTCGAGTCCACCGCTGGACGTCTGACTGGCCTAAAGAGAGGATGCCATGAGGACACCTTCTTGTGGCGGAGATCTGGCGGGCGAGAAGGGGAGGGTCGACGGTAGGGTTTCGGGTGTGCCGCTCTGGGTCACAGAGAGGATGAAGAGATGAAATTGAAAAAACCAACGAGGAAGAGTTGACGGAGCGGCTCGACGGCTTGCGTGAAACCTACCCAGTTCTCAATCACACAAAGCCCCCCATGTCAATGTCCATCCATTTCCAGTTTTTTTGTTTTTTTGGGGGTCCATGTTGTCAGGTTCACTTGCTTTCGGGTCGACAGGCGAGGTCTCACACCCCTGGTCGTACCCATCGCATGAGGTCGTACCCCTGGTTTGAGGCCTCTGGCCGATAGGATCCGATCGAACAAAGTAGGTTTTTCTCAGGAAGTCTGACCCCACTCAAACACCACGTGGCGCTCTGAGAGGCATTCTCTCACTCTCCCTCTGTGGCGACTCACTTAAGTGGCGACTCACTCGCTTGGGCCCTTGGAGATCCCTCTTTCATGTGGATATGTGGGTGGTTGGACACAAATTGCTTTGCGTCAATACGGAGTGCATCGGAGTACACAAACTCCCGCGTTTTGAATGGATATGTCCATCAGTGTCCATCACATTCCATCAGTACTTAGATCATTCTCGGGTGCAAATCTAAGTCAGCCACTTTGTTGGAATCAAGTTCCTCTTGGGCTCAGGATCTCCCCATTGCCGCTTCCCCGGTGGGAGGGCATCGCTATTGGGTTGGAGGCCGTCGCTATTTAGGTGTCTGAAAGTCTTTTTTTGCACACCAGGGGTCACAAGACGGGGTGGTGTTTAGTCCCCTTACGTGAGTTCAGATTTCTGGGCACCCTAAAAAACCTCCATAGATCGCACCCCGTCGAACGTGACCCCTGGCACGGTATTTGTTTGCTACTCGTTTCCTCCCGGCCCCGTTCGTAGCCCAGTTCGTAGCGTCTGATCTCCGTTCGGTTCGCGATGCCATCCCCTAATAGCTTCTTGTTACTACCCTAGGGCTCCAAGTACCTTCTTATAAAAGGTGTTTGGGGAGGGTTTAGAGGGTCCAAATACCTTCTGAGGAGGTACTTCGCCCTAAACTAGTAAGGCCAGGAGGTTCGTTCGTCGCGTCGCTCCTCGCTGGGCCCTCCCGGCCTACTGTGGGGGGAGAAGTCGTCCGAGGTCACCGGCGGGCTGAGGCTCTCGGGTGAGGCCTGGCCGCGCCAAGAGCCCCCGCGGACGCGGACGACGCGTTCGCTGCCGCTCGGGAACCGAGAAGCTTTGAACCGGTAGAACGTTGCCAAGGTGGCACCTGTACTGTTGAATGAAGCACCATATCGCTTCATATAGCTTCCGATTTTTTCTATGCCTTCCAAAAAGCCCTGGATTTGATTGATCAACTGCAGGTGAAACCCTGATTGCAATGATTGCTATAAGATTGTGAGATGTTACAGTCGAGGCCACCGAGGCAACTTCTTTCTATTCGGGTCTTCTGGCCCAGTATGCTTTGCAGTTTTTGATGGGACCGTGCCGCCCATGGCGCCTGTGGCCCATAAGCATTCAAGATCTGCTCATCCACCGTCTCCTGTTCCACCACCAAGGCCAACCAAATGTTGTGAATGGAGGCTCTTCATAGGTGGAATTCACCAAATACGCTGGACAAATTCGAGTCTTTGCCACTGGACAACTCCCCGACGCGCAGCTGGACCACACCCAAACTCACCGCATCAAAACATCCAACACATGCACGCATTTTGGCAGTGTACCATGTTCCCTCCTATCCGGGGGTTATCCTTCATGGCTAATAGGTGTTTGGACTTGAAACATGCAGTAGCTGCTCAAATGAACAACGCAAAGCGGTCTCAGTCGTAGTTTCGGAGACCGAGATTTAACCACCAAACTGTGGCAACTGGACTTCCAAGAGTTAGCATCTTGGAGCCGAAAGTCCAACTTGGGGGGCTAATGCGACGGTAGCCTATAGCAACCTTTGAAAGGTCAGTCTCACCTGAATGGAAGAACACAATATATACTTGTGACATTTAATAACTGTCAAAGTTAAAGTCTTAACTTTGAGATACTGTTTGAGTTCCGTGCAGTGTGTGGTAGCAATTATGGTAATGCTGACCTTTCACAATGCATGGTTCTGTGCTATGGCTTGAAAAAGTTTGAAGATAAATAACATATCATAGCAAAGAGTGACACAACAAAAACAATCAACAATTGTTCCGCCCTGTAAAGTGTGATCTTTTATGATCTTCCCAAATTGGAGTCACAAAGTACATTCCCCAAACAGTGTGGTCACACTGTTTAGGTTCTTACAGGTTTGTTGTTCAGGCTGGGCTTGATCGAGGGCGCTTGTTGTTCCCAGCATGTCTGTCGAGATCTTCGAAGTGCATTTCGACTGCGCATGCTCGCATAAACCTCTGGGCTAAACCTCTGGGCGCTTTCCTGGACCGCGGACCGCGGCGCTTTCCTGGACTGGTGCCGGGCACATGTTCGGACTTGGTGGTCACGAAGTTCGTGGCAGGCAAAGGGGAATCACATATTTTGGTGGTCTGATTTCGACCTTTTGTGGCAGGGGCAGGGGATGTGGTGTGGAGTGATTTAATTCGTGGCAGGTGCAGTGAATTGTGAACTGTGGACATGTGGCTCGAGTTTCAGAAATTGGAAGACATATCGCCCGAAAGCTTCATTGTGGCATCGTGAATGTGCCTTTTTGCGAAACGCATTGGCAGTGCTGCTCGATGTGAATCTTGATGTGCAGATTTTGTGGCAGGCGCCACATTGTGTGTGAACGTCCATGCGCAGATTTCGTGGCAGCCAAAGCTCCCCGTGAATGTGCAAATCTTGTTTCGTGGCAGGCCAAGCTCTTTGCGAATGATGCGAATAAGCATTTTTGGTTAAAGGCGCCGCACTTTGTGAGCCCATGCAAAGCTCTTTGCGAGCCCGGGGCGGCACGCATCGTGTACTTCGCTCAAAATGTGTGTTCTCACCTGTGTCCGCTCGGCGCTGTGTGCTCGCCTGAGTGCGGAAGTTCGCTCATTCATCCTTGTTTGGTTCTTGATTCCCTAGGGCTCCAACCATATCCTCAGGTGGTCTGAGCAAGGGGTCTCTTGCCAGGAACTCTGGGCAACCTGGATTTTGTGAATTCGCTCACCAAACAAGACGCCTCTGTACCACCTGGTGTTGTATAGCCAGTTTTGCCACCGAGGGTGGATCGAAATACCCAGGCAAGTATTGGAGAAGATCAATTATTGTAGTCTGTCTAACTGAGGTCTCCAAATACAACGAAACGACTCAAGTCACTTCCACATTCTTGGATGAGAATGTCGTTTTTCTATCTAAGTTGATCTAATTTGGGGTCATTCAAGGGATGCTCTGTCACATCACTGCTCAGAAGGCAGTTCCCGTCCACACCGGCAAGAATCGGCAAGAATGTGCATCCTTCACATATTCTTCAGGGAAGATCTGCCGGAGAAACTCGTCATAATCAATGTAACCTGAGAGTGGCAAAAGGCCAAAGCTTTCGCATCACGGAAACACGGTATAGAAGTTGAAGAACATCCTGTAGTATGCTGAGTGAGCCTCTCTAGATGGAGTGATATTGATATGAAGCTTTTGAGTTGCGGCCAACCACCAGATCCAACTCCCCGCCGGCTGCACCACCAATGTTCCTTATATTTCCTTATAGCTTTGAGAGTTCTGCTTGATTAGGTGGACCGGATTCCTCCAGGTTTGGAGTAGATGCCTCTTATAGCTTGCGCATGCTTGCGCCACCGCCACTTCCAACCCAAAAGGAAAAGAACCGTCTCAAGAATCTCAAGCTCGATCAAGGTGAGGATCCCACCACGACTTGATCACATCACCATAGCGGCATGGCGGTCCGGTCACGATCTTCGACCCACCGATCTGGGCCCGCAACGGGTCCACACGGCCCCTGTTTCGGACAGAATTCGAACCATACTTGGCACCATATATGCCCTATATCCCCCTCAGAACTCTTGGCTCAAATTCCCAAGACAGCAGTCTTGGCCCATCCCTATAGTAAAAACAACCACTTGGGAATTGAGCCAGTCAGCCAGTCTTGAAGGAGATGTATTGATTGTTGAGTATCCCCTCTATTGATCAACCCAGCAGGACCGTCAAAGGCCATCTGTGCATGGCACCGTTCGCATCATCATCGAAGGCCATGAATAGATCGATGGCACCTGAGCTTTCGAAAGCACGGAAAACCCAGGTAGACTTCCATTAAAGATTGAAGAAAACACGTTGAACACAGGAAAAGGTTATATAAGTACCCCTAGAATACCGCCATATCTATATATAGTTTTTGTTCATCCTGGTGATTGAGAAGCTTTCCTGTAGCTCAAGCAATATATGTCCTTTGAATAGCATCACACGCGGGGAATGAATGGATGAAGTTTGCAAAAGAATGGATGCTCAAGTGCGCCCCTTGGGTGCTCAAAGGGGCTTCTTGGGAGGGTCCCAACCTTTGAGGGTCTCAACTTGGTCGTGCTCGTTCGAGAGAACCACTCCCGGCTCGGAAGGCGCAGGTGTTGCGAACCCGACTTGAAAGGGGGTGTTTTCTGAACCCACCTATTGCCACCTATAGTGATCTGTCTGCCCTTTGAACAAAGACTTGGCAAACGGAAAAACGAAAAAAAAGACACAACACACAGCATAGTAGCTTAGCGCACCTGAAGTGCAGTGGTCTTTGCTTTTGCGGGCTGGAAGTGTGGCAAGGGATTGTTCTTAGCTTTGAACCTTGTTGAAGGTGTGGCTAAGGTAATAGTATGCAAAGGTGTTGGGGAAGTGTGGCGCAGGTGTTGGGCGAGGGTGGTAGCAGCTATGGGTAGTACACCTAGAAGCACCAACGCAATGTCCGTAGCTAGCTGCAAGTTTGGTTTCGCTGCAAGGGCACTGCACTTTTAAGAGGAAGCTCGCGGTGTTCCTCCCACCACTGGACAATCTGCAGTATTACTGGGACCATCTGCCTGCCCGCCTGCGACGGACGATCTCAAATGCCGTTTGTAACAGTTGTTCGTTTCCTTGAACCTCCTTGAAAGCTTCAGGAATCTGTTCATTCGGTGTCCAGGCCAAGGGTTGTCGGCAACTCTCTGGCAACTTTGCAATCGTCCTGAGGTACTCGCTAGGCATAGAGAAGCCGATGAAAGAAAAAGGAAAGAGGATAAAGAGAAGAAAGCTGCTGAGGAAGCAGCAGCCGCATCGTCTTGCTACCGGTCCACTCTTCGTAGCAGCGCCAAGAAAACTGACTCAAAGTACTCTGGGAAAAATTGAAAGCTATATCTCGAATTGTCCACAATTCGAGATCAAAGATCATGGACCTCCAACTCACAGTGCTTCATGTCTCTATCGGCTCACGGCAGCTTCTGCTACGCTCACCATTTGGGCTGATGGAAAGGGTTCAATCACCGTCACTGAGCATCTGAGCGTGTCAAGATTTTGCTTCTACCGGCGGCGGTCTTCCAAGATGTGGCTCAAAGGCACACCTTCGACTTCGACCATCCCACAATCATCGGAAATGGTGAAAACATCATCTACGTCAACCAAACAACGGGAAACTGTCTAAACATGTTCCTCACTCCTCACTTCCCTCTGGGTCAAATCATCTGAGTCAGTCTCTTTCAACCTTCATTCCGTGTCCCATCATCCCGTAGTTGGCCTGAACAGGTTCGTGTCTGGGTGACTGGATTCCGGGGATGCAGCCCGCAAAGCTTCGCCGCCCAAGGAGCTTTGAGCAGTGATCCCAATTCTCATCTGCCGCATCAGCTCCAAGAACTCCTCAGCAAAGAGACGCTCACCGGCTTGTGAGCATAGCAGGCATATATACCAAGCGTCTGAAGGAAACAACAGAATCCAAAGCAACTGCCGAAAGGAATGTATCAAACAACGTGCGATTCTAATGTTAACAAACCTCGTCGTGAGCAGCATCCCCGGCATCCCCCCTTGCTCCAAGATATATAGGGCATAGGGGCGATCCTCGCGCATGACTTACAAGTTGGCATCTCTTTTTCTAGACTGACATCAAGTGGCAATGACAGTCGATCCACCAGTTTTGAGGACTCTAGCTTGTTTCTGAGCATGCGGTCTTGTTCTGGAAAAGCACAAGTTGATGTGTTCAATCAGTGTGTGGTCACACCCCGTCACGATTCAACGCGGGCGGATTCCGGATCTTGTTTTTTTTCGTATCCGACCTCGAGCCGTGAGTACCCTTGAACATGCCCTGAGACTAGTCATATTATACTAAGTCATATTTTTTTGACTTGAGACTATATAGAATACTTCAAATCAATATTTATCATTTGTCAATGATTTGGGGCGGTTGAAACGGGGTCAATGCACAGTAGGCACATATATACCAATCCCATGGAGTGTCTGGGATGGATCGTCTTCCAAACAAGGTAGGCAATACAATTCACTTGCCAAGTTCGCACCGATCCAGGTACTACAGCATGCTATACCAGCTATGCTACTGCTACGGCTACTGTTATGAATTCCAAACACCCAACTCCAGCAGCTAAATACCGCCCAAGATAGAACTGCTGACTACACTGCTGACGACGTTGATCCACATCGGGGGATTCACGGCCGGGCTGACAGCGCGAAGCTGAACCCTTAATGAACGTATTGCAGCTCATCAGCTCATTCTCAGGCCGGCCGGTCTTAGGATTTCACGGCCGGGCTGAGAGAAGCACCTTTTTCTCCCTCCACTCCCAGCCATCGCCGTCACGCCACCGTGAGGGCTAGGACGCCATCGCCGTCCACATCCACGTACTCAATGAGCATGCGCAAATCCTAGCGGGGCACATCTGTGGGGAAGAACACTCCAGCTTCCTTCAAACGCGACTTTGTTTTTTGAGGGGGTCTCTAACAAGTGGTAGGGCTAAGTGACCTCAAAGCAAGGGATCCAAAGGGTACTTTTGATGACGGGTTTGTTCATGTCCTTTTTGTACTATACCATCACCCGCCTATAGATCTCCAAAATGGAGGTGATCAAATTAAGCTATTTTCAGATGAGATCTAGACAATACAATTACAAGTATTATGCAGTGCATTCTGGGACAAGTGTTGAACTGTGCGACACTCAATCCCATATGCTCGAGTCAGTTGATCGTCTTTCTGCTGGTCCAAGTATATATAAGCCCGTATGCACTTGCCATGCCCTTGGGCACTGCGTTATGGAAATAGACTGAATCTTTCAACCGTAGCATCAAATCTTGCAAAGGGCAAGGGGTTACAAAGTTATATATATGTACCGCAAAACAGTGGAAAGTACAAAACCATTAAACAAACAAACACACAAATGATTTTTTATGTCTTGTTTCAAGAAGCAAAACTACCTCCTCCTCTCCAAGTGTTGTGATCCCCAGATCCCCACCTTGGCACTGTAGCCCCACTTGACCATGCATCGGCGAATGCGATTCTTCAACAAGACCTGGCCGAGGTCGAGGTCGACGCGATGACTAGAGCACTCTCCACGTCGCTCTGTGACTGACCCGCGGGTGTGACCAGCGGGGTGTTGGGACCTGTTTCGGTCGTTGCAATGATTTGTTCGAGTGGAAAACGCATTCAAACGTATTCCATATGCGTTCGTTTGTCTTTAGGTGGAACCACTCGCACAATCAAGCACTAGCTGATTCACCCTCAAGGGAGCGAAAATCAGGACTGCTTTTGGCAGGTGCGGGTGCATCTTGCCAGCTTGAAGGAGCGTATATGTGTATATGGAAAAAACCAACAATGTACGGATTTTGCATTGAACATTCCTGAGAGTCTGGGCACCCACCAATGGAATTGTCCCCCAGCACGTCTCCACTTTTCCAGCACGTCCCCGAGCGGAAAGCATGCGTGCCTGGCCCCTTTGCTGCCAGGATTGAGTGAACTCATGACCTGCCAAGTCGACGTTCTACTCCCGTTTCAACGGGAGCTGGGTGCAGCGACTCGCCGGTTCTCCGGGGCAACACGAGGTCAATTCAAAACGAGCTCGGAGGGCGAAGCACCACTGGTTCCGATAAAGAGTGTCACCCTCAGAAAGGAGAACATGAACAGTTTCGCAGGATGATCCACATGATCCACTTCTTTCTTGGAGCGGTCTTGCTGATAAAGATCATGACGCAACTTCATGAAGCTCCGAGAACCAGAAATCGCTGGCTCGTTTCGGATCGCCTATCTCCCGTCATATCTCGAGGCGGCCGGGTCGGGTCGGTCGGGTCGACGTTGCGAGGTCCGAGGAGCCAATGATTCCCACAGGGAGCGCCAGGAAGAGCACACTGGAAAAGGTGAGGAGCGAGGCAACGATGTAGCCGGTCTGAGACAGAAACCCGCAAACCAAATGGCTGACAGGAACGTGCACTAATCCCATAAGAGGCTGCAGTTCATGGCTGGGAAAAGAAGAAGCCAGCTGCTCCTAAATTGCAACACATACTGTATAGGCCTCGGCTAGCAGACCGTTTGCACCCTGCAACCATCTCTCCATCTAAGTTCGGCGCCAAAGAGGTCGGGAAGTAGTCGCCGTAGCCTACTGTGGTCATAGTCACGATCGCCAGCCACATGGCATGGTAGATGCTGGGGATGTTGGAACGTTCTTCCTCAGGTAGAGATGACACGACATCATTGGTTGCTCCCGAGTGTGGCATTGTGAGAAAATAGCAAACATGAGAACCTTACTCTTCCTTGAACCCCATGGGGAGGTCTTAGCTCAAGTTACATACACAAGCTCAAACTCTATCCATTGAAATCTGTAAAAAAGAACCGCTATGAACCTGAGACAACCAAAGAGCTATGAGCCTGATACAACCAAGTTTGTCGAAAGCTCTTGAGGCGATGGCGATGCAGCATATATATATATATATATATGAGTTCATCCCAGCATCCGCCAAGTACATCATCGTGGCAGAGCTCAAACACAAAACCACCATGATGTAACCTTGGCGTCACATCACCCAGACCGGACCGGCGACATGGACCCCGGGTCAATCAACCACCCCGGGTCGTGGAGTGCGGGACGGGACGTGGGGCGCGACGAGGTGAACGGTGGGGAGCTGCTCCACTCGGTGAGTCTGTGGGGTGCTCCTTTTGACCATGTGAAGGAGAAAAACATGGTGACGGCGTCCCTGGAGGGGCGGGACTGTGATCACTTTTGACATATTCATGAACGCACACGGCATCATGTAGCTGTGGAGATTTTCGCGTGGCAGGCATGCACGACATTAACAGAACTTGGGATCAATTTGAAAAGCTACTGTACATCATGCCACATCCCATATAACTTGTCGTCCAGGAACTTGAATGTGCAAAGCACAACTACTGCTCTCATGAGACACTGCTTGATATGGCAACCAACAAAATTGGCCCGTGGAAATTACCGGGATGAGTTGGGACAACTCTGCGCAAAGCACGAAAGTTGGAGCATGGCGCTTCGGATGCAAAAAAGGAGTGCTTGCATCCGGTACCGCACCTCTACAAAGGCATGGCCTGACTGCGTTGGAGGCCAAAGGGGTCGGGAGACAAGCACGACCGTTTGATCAACCGTTTGGGCTCCCTGGTCCACCAGCGGTGGTCGCTCCAGCGGTCGCCGTGCTGGATGTATACCCACCAGCCCTCAAATCATGCAATTGAGTCAGGAAGACAGCCAAAGAATTGTTTAGTTGCATATATTTCTTTCTAGCCTCTTCCTAACTCTCACTCATGGAAAAAATGGATGGCACATGATGGCACCACCGGTTTGGCACATCGGAGGCCACGCCATCCACTCACGCCACCAGGCAGTGCAAGGAGGAGGGCCATCCAAGCAATCCACAGCTCCATGGAGACTAAAGGCTGTGGAGGCAAAACGACTGACCCATACCTTGGGTCTATCTATCCGAGTCTACCTGGGCCTCACTCAATATGATGATGGTTAGGTACCAGGCCAACAGTCCAAAAATAGTGATTTGCTTGTGAAACCTGACTGTTCCAGGTAAGTTCGGACAAGGCCCCACCCATCCCCTGTCTTCTTCCATGGCCCCTTTTTGTGAGAACCGAACCGGCCTCGCGTTTTCGCTGGGCCTCCGGGCAAAGCACGGGTAGGGCCTCCACACTGTTGCGCGTGGCATCAATGAGTAAGCGGAAGGACTCCTAAGAGGCGCAACTCCGGAATCCGGTCGGTGTTCATCTGTGCAGCACATGCACTGGGTCTGGCCAGGTCGGATGCGGCATTGGGACAGGTCCAATGATCTCAGGGTTGGAACAAAAACGATCTGCAACCCCGACACCGATTGAAGACTTGGACAACAACATCTGGGTTGGTCTGGGAGCCTGGCGATTCTGTCCTGGACGGTGAGGATGAAGAGTCTATTTTAATATAGGGTTAAAATATATTAGATAGCAAAGAACAGAAAAGAATAACACCACATAATAATAAATAGCAGATATAATAAAAGTTGGCGTAGAAACCAATATGAATGAAACCAGGTTAGCCTACAGTCTAACCAGGGTTAGCCTGGAACCAGTTTTTCTAGGTTTACAAATGCCTACGGTTTAGGTATTTGATAGTCTTTGGAACCACTGGTTGGCCTGGATCCACTTGGCCAGGTTAATCGGTTAATCTCTGCCTGGTCCCGCCTTGAGAGAAAAAACATGCCTTGAGACGCCTGCTTCACAGGGCTTTAAGTGAGGCTACTACGACCCGCTTTCCTCGGCTGAATGGTCCGACGGTGGAGCGTCTGGCGACTCTGCGACCCATCCCATGCGACACGCACCGGCTTGACATGCTGCCCTCGTCATATCCCTCGTTCTCGCATGAAATATCATGCATCCAGAAACCCCCTGTGTTCTACACCTCTTTGGACCATGTAATATCTGGGTGTTCACAGAGTCCCCAGAAGCCAAGCCTTCTTAGCCAAAATGGCCAACTTCCTCACTCTGATTAGCCATGATTAGCCTTGCGATCTCATGAGGAACATTCGACCCCTCGAACTCGAACCACACAGCAGCGGCTGCCAAAACCGAGGAACAAAGTAGCGAAGAAGCTTTAAGAAGCGAATCAAAGGCAACAGCAGGAAAAGGGTGACCACCATTGATCCTTGGCAACCACAGCGTGCACAGCATGCACTTAAATAAGATCTTATACAGTAGCAAAAACCGTATGTGGCACAGCCACTCTGAAGAATGGATGGCCTTGCATTTTTTTGGTGGCAGTGATGTTTTGTGTTTGGAATCCCTTGCATGCCTTACCTACGACGTGGTGACGCAATCCGCGTTCTTTGGCACTCTGGGCTACAAAGTGATTCACACATCTTAGAGCGAAACATTCCTGGGTTTGATGGTCACACCAGTGACTGGCTACAGGTTCACCTCTCCAAGTGGAGACGATGTCGGCGGTTGACTCGAGATACATCACCCCGTGGACATCGTGGGACGAAGCGTACGGCGGTCAGCGCATCTTCGGACCTGGGGACATTGATGGAGCCCCCCATTCGCCAAATACCATGCGTTTCCAAAACCGCCATACCGTGCGCTGAACGTGAAGAGTGATGGACCATCGGACAGAAGGATGGGCGAACACACAAATGACAGAAGGATGTGTGGTGCCTATACTGTTGTGTGCAAGTGTGCCAGTGTGCCCCAAAGGCGACTTCATTCCAACGCCCAAACAGCCGAGCCAAAGAAACCAAGAAAAAAAGAAGCAACCTACGCACCAAAAACTCCTATGGCGTTTAGCACACCTCCATCAAGATGCATCATGCAAAAACCAGGCAACCCCTTCCCATTCCCATTCAGCTCCCAGAACCCAACCGGTTGGTCACAGATGGTCACCGGTCAGTGACCGGCAAACCTCACCCAGTGGCGTGAGCCCTGCGTCATCGAGGTGGTCACGACAAAGCCCGCGGCGCCACGGATCAGCAGCCCCGTGGCCGAGACCCTGAGACGCAAGCGCCCAGGAGGAAAAGCGCCCACGATCGGGTGCGCGTTTTGATCGAAATGGGGAAGTCCGGAGGTCCAGGAACATGGGTGAGTAAGGGCGCCGGGTGAGGGAAATGCAGGAAGGTCAGGTCAGGTGCCCCCAGTGTCGTCCAACGTTTGAAGTCCGGATCAGTTCCCATCTTTCATGTCTGCTTGACGTCAAACCATTGTGGTAAAAACCAGGTGGTATCAAATAGCTACGTTCGTGGCTTCTTGTTACTAGCGATGGCCTCCAAGCTAATTAGCCATGGCCTCCACCGTGCGTAGCTTCTTGCTAGTTGCTTTATATAACCCAAACACTCCATGTCTGTCATATATGCCTACATTGACCCCTCAAAGGTCCTTGGAGTTTGAGGACGCGTTCCGCGATCTGCCCAGGCACATGTCTGGCCAATTGAGAGGATCCGACAAGTAGCTTCGCTTCGATGGGGCAGACCTCGGCACAGCGACCGACACAACGGTGGCGGCCTGTGTCGGCGCCTGTGTCGGAAGGGGTGAAGAAGCATTTGGGTCGTTGTCAGGTGGGGCATAACCTTTTGGCCGCCAAGACAAGAACATGAACAACGACTTCATTATATTCCACATGGACAAATTACCTACTACTACTGTACATTACATTCCGGAAACCACTCCGGTACACATGCCAGTCGGGTGTCTGGGGATGAGCAACAAAATAGAGTCCGCCGTGCTTCACCAGCAGTGCAGGTGTCTGCATGCTTTTCACTCTTAAATGGACAGGTTTCAGGGTCAAAGGCAAAGGCTTCAAGTAGTAGGGCGTGGTGAGTGTAACTGCAGAAAGGATGCTATAAACACACCGATCCTCCACTTAGGAGGAATCGATGCAGCCAACTACCAACGCATGACCCGTGCATTGGACCCAGGAAAAAAGGGAACTCTGCTGCAGGATTCGCTCTCTGTAAGGAAGGAATTTGGTGGTGTTGGGCCATTCTCATCCCAAGTCTTGGCTTCAAGGTCTGTAGCCACGGCTGCCTGTAGTCAGTGCGTGGACTGATTCAGTTCGTACTCTAGAAAATGGGACATGCCCCTATAGGTATATACTTGTACCCATTTTCATCATTTTCTAAGGTACGTACAGACAGGTGGACCAACTAAAAATGGGTCGATGGTGTGCCCATCGAACTATTCAGCAATGATGGATTTTTCTCCACAGCTTGATGGGCTGATTCTTGAGCCCATGGAATGACTCAACATTGGAATGACCAAGGCATCCAATCCCTCCGACCCACCAAAAACACACCCGCTCAAGTCCCTCAAAGCAACATGCGCGAGCCCTACCCTGAAAGTGGGAAATGAGTTCAACCCCGCCTCCTATGCGGCTAAAGTTTGTTCGTTAGCATTCCATGCGAGGAGCAAAATGCGGCACAGAAATTCCTCGGTGGCATCGCAGGGCGAATGGGAGGCCTGTCCAAGGTCCAAGTTGGGCATTCTCAATTCAAAAGGCCTTGGTTCCCCCTGCTTGCTTTGCAAATACATTCAATCACCAAAAATACCTGGTAGCAAATGGTAGCAACATTTGCTATGACTCCGAACTCCCCTGAATGTTTTTGTTCCAACTTCTTGAGAAAAAAAACAGGGGTCCGCCCTACATGGGTCGCACCATGCCCTCCCGGCCAGCATGGGTTCCATGTCAGACTCGACTAGCTGCAACACCTTAATCCATGAGTTCCTCACCTGCCTGTCTACATGCCAAACCAAAGCGGATCGTCTCCCTGTCGACTAGACATCTGTACCCACACGACCACACGAGGTTCGGGTCTGATCTTCGGATCCGAACTCTGCGGTGAAGTCGAGTCTGAGACGAACGCACACCGAGTCGATTCTTTGAGGTTCCAATCCTGATCCCCAGTGGGTTCTCTTAAGGTGGATCCCTTTGGTTTTTGGTTTAGGAATTGTAGCCCTTCACAAGGTCGTGCGAAGATCTCGAAAGCCCGGTAATCACCAGATCAATTCCTTTACCATCTCGCAAGGTCTGCCTGCGCATTTCTGCACCCAAACTGCCCTCCTGCGCTTCGTGTCTCATGATATCTCATGATCTTGCCAGACGTCATAGTCTGGAGAGGCCCACCATAGAAGGAATCCAATTGGACAAAAACGGCATGTTGTTTTCAAAGATTCAATTCTTTTCTTTTAGGTGCAGTCCGGGACTCCAGCAAGAAGAAGCAATCCAGGCACAGTTCCAGCACCGCTGCGGTGTTGGCGTTGATCAACGGCTCCTCCGGTGCGGAAAACACGTACGGTGCCTCCTTAGCTGCTGCAGCATACAAAAAATCGATGTGCCTAGATGCCCCTCAGATGTTGCTCAAAGATCTCAGTGCACCTCCAATCCATGTGTCAAAGAATTGCCTAGAATTTGCAAGGCAGGTGTCACGCATGCGGCTTGACAGTGGCAAGGAAGAATTGCACAACTTCTACGTGAACCAGAACAAGCATCAGGGCCTTGCAGCATATGCAAAGTGCAACAGCAAAGTTCGTTTGGGTTGGATATCCCTGCTTCTGATTGAGAATAAACGAGCGGCCTCCGAAAAAATACGTCCGCCTGTTAGCCAGTGCGAGCAAGAACAAGGTATGATTGAACACACGGGGACCATATGTGATTCATGCCAAAACACCGAGCAAACACATAATAACCATTATACATTCTTAATATTCTTTGACATTCTTTAACTATATTGACCTTCTGAGACTCCAAAAGGGGCACCAGCCTATTTCATGGTACCCAAGGGGTCCAGTGTCCACCCTCCGCCCGTCTCGGCACCTCTTCCGCTGCACCCAGCATCGAGAGGATGACACTGGCCTAGAACGGACGGCTGATGCTCGGGACGCTCGGCTGATCGACCCAAAGAAGTCCCCTCGGTGTTTCCCCGGTCGTGTGGCATGGCAAAACCAAAGGAACCATAAGGAACTTGACACTTTGCGTCTTTATACTGTGTATTCTATATATATATATACATGTTTTATCATATTGTTTCTTATACAGTTCCCATGCATGGTCGGCCTGTTCTGTATTTAGATCCTTTCCCGCAGATCAACGGGGCTTCACTGGATCGCGACCGGAAGCTTTCGGTGGTTTTCATCGAACCAAAAGGGACCTTTCTGAATCGTTCTGGATACCAGGTAAGCCTTACCATCCAAATCATCCGCTTGGGCTCTGAATCGTTCTTCCTCAAATAAAAAGGTATTGGGATCCTTGTGGCACGGGCCCCAAAAACACCGTTCGAAACGAAGGTACTCGGAGCCCAAGCAAAATGATCTGATTTAGAAAGCAGGTGTCCGGGAACCAAAGCGACCAGCACCCAACTATAGGTGCTCAAAAGCTACCCTACCCGTTTGGGGTACTAAATCTCACGTGTTGGAGGAGGTTCCGCGGCTTCGCCGAGCTTGGCTGGCCGTCCGCGGCTCGCGCTCGACCGGAACGACCCTCATGCCCTCCAGAACGGTGAAAACGGCCGAGTTCCGGCGAACCCCGCCCGGACATGTTTCTCAAGTCACCATGACAATGCAGGCCAAGAATTGGGAAATCCACCAGGCACACCTGGAGGGGATCGCGTTCGACTTGAAAGGCAGAAGTTCATTCTCTTCTGGGTTTCCAGCATGTGGAAGCCACATGCACCCTGGGACACCCCTACAAGCTCTACAATTCATCCAACTCCAGTCTTTGTGGCTGCTGACGTGATCCCATTCCTGAAACTCTGCAGACTTGGTCTCTTTCCATATCTTTCCTGATGGACCTCTTTTGCCATAAACGCACCTCGCATGGTGTCGAAGCAAACACCAATTGGAGGTACATCTTGGACAGGGAGGGCCTGCTTGCGCCCGAAAAAGCACCCTCCAAACTCTTGATATATAGCTTGCTTCATCAAACCAGGACTCTCCAAAAGAGCACACCCAAGTTGGATTTTTGTTGACATGGTGCTTTCTTGTGAAGCCGAGCTCCTCACCTTTGGCTTCTTTTATGCCCCCGTCTCTACGGATTTGTTTCAACAAATGTCCCCTACAGCAGCATATTGCAATATCTTGCATTTCCTTCTTGGTGAAGGAACAATAGAAAGATTGATCTCTCTGGTGATCAAAGTTCCCATCTCGCAACGACCTCCTGTTCCCTATCCACAGCTCCCTGTCCACCCCGGCCTGCTCGAGAGCGGGTCATCCAACAACTCCCACAAATCATCACAACGGTTGCGATGCATCATTCGGATCCTCATCGGCCAATGGGTCCAGGAATCGTGCGTGGACCTCGACCTCCTGCCAAGGCTTTTGGCTCGACCTGACTTTGTGTAGTTCTTCAAAAGGTCTTCTATTGCGCTTACCAGTGCCAGTACTTGCCCATTATACACTGTTCAATGGAAGGGCGCGTCCTTCCCAACGGGGAAGGAACGAGCGAAGCAAATTCTCTCTGGACTCTCATTTCTCTATTTCAATGCATTTCACCCTAATAGCCACGGCATTTCAACTTCTTTCTTATGAGATCCATGCTTGGATTGTGGTAGGGTCCATGAATCTTTGCTTTGCTTTCCCCCGATCCAATTGGTGTGGCAGTGGGAGTTCTGTTTGGGTGTTGTGCATCCGTCACGTCCACACTGGTGTGGCCAAGCTGCAAGGGCTTCATGCCCTCATCAGAGAGCTCCTGAAGAATGGCGTTGCAAGCCATCCGGTTTGGCTGAAAGAAGTAACGAGGCAAATGTGGATGAGTTGGTTGCTGGCCAGGGAGCAATCTGTGAGGCTGGGGAAGGTCTGAGGGTGCCACCCTGGCGGGCCTCAGACCTTCCCCAGCATCACAGATTGCTCCCTCAGTGCCCAGCTGACACTGGAAACTCTTCTCGCTTGCTCCCTACCAAAGGGAAAATGCACCCTAGCTCCTGATTGCTCCTTTCAAGAACCCTTCTTGGCTAAGGAAACCCATGGTCAATCCAGGTTGTAGGATCTTTTCCTTCAGAACCCGTGCCTTATCCCATCTTATCCCTCACCCCCGCCCCCAAAAACGGAATTTGGGACGGGTGTCAGGGGGGCAGCCCCTACCTTCTGAGGATCTGGGCCACGAGCCCAAACAGAAGCAGCCAAAAGGTTGTGCTGTTTCCCTCACGCCTGATTCAGCTGTTCACGGGCGTAGTTCTGCCAAGCCATCCGAAGGTCAATGTAGCGCACGGGCACCTTCCGCCGCAACTGTGGCGTGACGCCTCGTTCGAGTCGCTGACCGTGTGAGAAGACTCATGGAACCTGGAGAATTGGTTGAAAATACGCTAGATGGGCGCCTGGGGTTATGCAATGCACTTACTACTATACAAATGACATAGATCATGTCATGTATATGTATGGTGGCGGCCTTCGGAATTTGCCTCATTGTCTTCGGGAAGACCTGGCACCAATTGCCCAGTTGCATTATATATGAAGCAAGTGCATGCTGCACGATCTTCTTCCAAGATCTGGGTCATGAAACGACCATGGAGGTGAACCAAAAACGGATGCCTTCAGACCATTTTCCAGAGAAATTCTTTGAATAAAACTGTTGTTCAACCACTGAGCCTTTCTGATATCCTGGACTCAAAACGCCTCGGTCCCAAGCCCCGCAGCTGAGAACATCGAGTCTCGTCTCGCACGAGCTCTGCTTCTTCAAATGGCCTATGTTCCATCATGTTTCATCCAATCCCCAGTGGAATCCAGGCAAGCCTGGAATCCACTACATCAGATGAGTCCCAGGAGTCCCAAAGACAGAAAAGATGTGGATGTAGGATGATGTAGGAGTCAGGTCCCTTAGGAACCGCTTCAATTCTGAGCCAAGGTAGGCCAAGGTCAAGCCTTTGAGTAAGCCAAGACCGATGGAAGTCGACACCCAAGAGAAGCAAACCACAATCCTCAAAAAGAAGTGATCATTGGGCGACCAGCGCAGCAGTTGAACATGATCCTAAATTAGTTTTAGTATGGTGGAGGCCCTTGAATTGAAGCAGCTCTAGTTGATCTCTCTTGGTTTGATGCCATTCGAACCTGCGCACTTCCGGTCTTCCTCCAGACTTTCAAGAGCGAACTTCTCCCAAGTCGTTCCAAGCGCCGTGGAACCGCGCATTTCAAAGCCTTGAAACCAAGGTGCCGAGGCTGACCTCTGACTCTTGCCTTCTGCCAGCCGTATGGTTCCTGAGAGAAGCGTCTCGACATGAACTCACATCATTCTCCATCATCAAAAAAAAATAAACAAAACATCAGTGTTTTCTAATGTTTGTTTTCCATCCGATATAATTTTGCCTTGGAACAAAGAAAGCAACTCCGTGCAAGAAGTGGTCGAGACCATGTTTTGGGGGCCCTGGCGGCCATTTTATAACTGAATCGATCGGTCAACGATGCACGGCGTTGGAGATGGCGGAGTCGAGAGGTCCACGATCTGTGCTCGTCTGGCGAATGCTCCCTATAGGGCTGAAGCCCTATAGGGGCTATCAACGAACTGGCCAAATGGGCACGCTTTCGCTGTAGCTATGCTTTGCTGAGGACTAGCCACCCTGAGATCACCTGGTCGCCACCTGACACACCTGGCTGTCTGTCTTGTGACACAGCATCATTCTCGTGGACAACGTGGAGTTGACAGTTGAAAGAATCACTCAAACATGTTCCCTTTCTCAAGAAGATCGCTATTAGGTTGGAGGCCATCGCTACTAGGTTGGAGGCCATCAATATGAATGTCTGAGTCTTCTCACAGTTGACAGAGTCACTCAAAAGATGTTCCCCTTCTCAAGAAGATGCTTCAACTGCCATTGGCTCATCCCACCTTGCCCCACCTTCCTTCCCTTCCCCGTCTGTCGCTCTGTCGCCGTCTCTCCGCTTGAACCGCGCCACCGAAAACGCCCGTCGGTGCCTTCCGCCGAGCGGCGTGAGCGAGTCGCGGGGCACCGGGCCGCGCTTGGAGAAGAGCGACTCCATGGCGTCGGACCTGCGGATGGCGCCACCCGGGGGTTGCGAGGGTTCTCTTTAAGCTGATGGTGTCTGATGGCCTCACCAGTTCCAGGGAAAACTAGTGTGAACACTTTTGCAGGGTGCACAAGAACAAATCTTTAGAGTTTTGGACCTGCCGACAGGGTCTGAAGTTCTCAAGGTGAAAGTCATCGCTCCTCCACCAATTAACAAACGATGTCTGAATCCCTTGCCAGAGTGCCAATAGAAAACATCAAACAAAGCACACACACACAAAAGAAACACTGTTTGGTGGTTTCAATTCGTTTGAAACATACTAGACAGTAGGTTCAATCATCCCAAGTAGAGATTGAACATTAAACAGTATCTGAAAATCACCACCCAGAACACGTTTGGGACCCACCTCTGCGACATGCGTGGGCCCCGGCGAAAGGGATGCTCTCCTCAGCGTCTCGACGTAGGCACTGCGGCAGGGCCCCGTGTGCCGCACCCTTTTGTGTGCAGCTGGTGGAAGCCGGTGATGCGAGTCCCAGATTTGCAGTTCAGGGAACAACTGCCGTGCGTTTAAGAGGTGTACGAGATGTATATGAGATGTATAAGATATGCGTACGCTGTATACCGTAAACACGGTGTTCTATCAGCCTCCTAGCTTAAGCTTCTAACCTGCCCCGAAGGACTCCGGAGCTCCACGACTTAGGTCATCTGGCTGGAGTTGTCCCACACGACTTGGCTGGAGGTCCCCAGCCAGGTGTGGCTGCCGCGCGTCCGGAAGAAAACCATCCAATGATCCGGTCGGACCTTCCGGAAGGAAACAAGAGAACAAGCGCGACCGGAAGGAAAGGGTACCAGGGTCCAGCTCTTTCTCAAAATGTCCAATGATCTTCTCCACAGCTGGGAACTGGGAAACGAAGCTGCAACATGCTTAATTCATGTCCAGTCATGTTTAAACTTCAATTTGAACCTGTCTCTTAGGTCAACAAGTTAAGGAGCGACTCCTGAAGACTTCAGGATGCCTTTTTTTTTTGCGTGTTGGACCTTTGGACTTTCCAGGGTGATATATAATATGTATACCTACTGAGTGGCGGCTTAGGGGGCCATCAGACAACTTAAAAGATGTTCTAACCTTGGAGCCTCGGACCTGGGCGATTTCGTTTAATCGATCGGCTCTTAACCCCTAGGGATCTTACCTTGACGCGGGTGTCACCTTCCTCACCGTACCTGAGAAGGTACGACTGGATCCCTAGACCAAGCAGCTCTTCTTTCCGTCCCCGCTGCCAAGACGCCCGGCTCCGAGACGGGCACCGAGCGCATGGAGATCGACGACAGCCCACGGCCCAAGGTAGGCCGGCTTGGCGCAGCGGAGGGGGCGCGGACGTCCAGGGATTCCAACGAGCCTTTGCGGCCCAAAGCACTCCTGAGGAAGGGAAGAAGTGAGAAATCAGCACGGGAAGCAGTGAGAAATGCTGGAGGCTGGAATTGATCCAAGGATGTTCATCACGATAAGTGGACAGTGACTGCACGACCACATGTGGGAGTCTTGGAGCACGACAGAGCACTTCTAGTAATTTCCAAGGCTTTGCAGTGATTGAACAGGGGAGCACAGTGATTTCACAACCGAGATGGAGTTGGCGGCCGGTGGTTCCAGGGGGACGTGTGGAGATGTGTCAGTGGAGGGTTTGGGATTTTGGAGAAGGGTGGAGGGAGGCAGGATGATGGAGCTGGATTAAATACGATGGCTCATGATAGCTCACCTCCAGTAGGAATGGATTTGGCAGAGTTCGATTGCCTTGACTGATCAGCTCAGTCTCACCCCGATCGTCCGTCAGCAATTGTTTCAAGGTTCTGCGCTCCTTGACCTAAAAGGCCTGGAGTTTCTCCGCAGTCCAGTCCAGAATCTCTCGCCCGGGCCCCAAATAAAGACACCAAATCCTGTGGTGCTACAAGTATCGAACTCCAACCCATCTCAGATGGGGTCCCCAGGTGGTTTTCCTTTCCGCCGCATCAAACAGACTCTATGGCCCGGTCCTTGGGAAAGCTCTAAATGTGGTTCTCCACCATTTGGACCATACCCTCATTTTGCAGGCATAGCGTAGTAGCGCCCGAGGTCCCAAGCAAGCTTGAGTTGACCTCCTCTACCCAAGCAGGCATATATAAATAAAACAACATCCAGTAGTTCTCCAACAAATCCCCAACACATCCAGCACAGTGGTGGTTCTACGGTCCACACCCTAGCTAGCTGCTTATCCCCCAACTTTTGGTCAATATCCAGCCGGTGTGAGCTCACAAACGTCTTCCCTTGTGGCTCCCAACGATGCCACCGCCACCGCCCGGTGCTCCGATCCGAGCATCGGAGCGGAGGACACCATGGACCGGCGGTGGTTCGGCACGGGACTGGGACCGTGGCGCAAGGCCAACAACCTGGGACTGGGACCGTGCCGCACCGTGAACAGCGGTGCTGAAGCGGAGTTTTCTGGAAGAGTGACCAGGAAAACGGGCCGGCAATGCGGGGGGAAATGTCTGTATGTATGTATATAGAGAGGTAGATGAGTATGACATGAAACCATGTGGTGAATCTAGTTGGGAAAGTTGTATATAAAGACGATAAAGCACGCGCAACGTGCAAACATAGCACACACGCGCAACCGACGAAACAAGGGCGGGAAACCAATGCAAGAAACAAAACAGGACAACAACAAAGTCTGCTCAATAATTGTGCAACATTGTGGAGGATTGCCTGTTTGTTTTTTTGCTAGGTATTCTTGTATCTTTCAACTTTGCAAGCTGTCATCACCTGCTTGCCCGCGAAAAACATCTTCCAAAGGCAATGCCATCCACTTCCATATGATGTGTTTGTTGGAGGGACCATGCTGACTCCTGACTGGTCATTTTGGGCCAATTAGCTAGAAGGTTCCCGAACTGTCTTCGACGACTTCTAATCCAACTGTGAAAAATCGTGGTGAAGCAGCTACGGCCAGGTTATTGCATGGTCACCCTAAAGTGACGAGTATCCAAACAGGTTCCTCGAGATGGAACCAGTGCAAAACATCTACCTCACCCCGTCGGATGCTGAGGGGCTCATTGACACAATGGTCAACCTTGGCAGTGAGCTTGTCCAGCTTGGCGTCCTAACGCAAAGAGGAACTGGCATCCAAGTCACAACATGTGTCATCTAAGTCGCAATTCCCTTGGTTATGAAGAACCAGTGGTTTCAGAAGTTTGATGTCACAAATGTCCAAGTTCGGTGGTTTAGTAGGATACCCCCATCTGTTCAGGACATCTTGGGGGAAAAAAGTGCCATCAAACCTTTGAAACCACTGCAACCAAGCCTAGTGAGCCAATGTGTTGCTGGCAAAGCAATCAGGACAACCAATGAAACTCGAAACCAAGAGGAACACATGGGTGTGGATTTTATTAGGTAGACACCCAACCAGTGGATTTTAGTCCAAATGTTCCTTCTTCCAGGTGGTCGTTAGGAGGTCTTTCTTGTGCACACCCACATGGAGCCCAAACACTGGTGGTGAACTGATCATGGTTACGGTGGATGGCATGGCTCCTGAAAAAACACTGTTAATCTATCAGTAGGGGGTGCAATTCTGTGGCGTGATGTGTCTGCGATGCATCATGCAAAACTTGTCATATTGTCATAAGTCAGCATTCAAAAGTTATTCGGACTTGATGTCCAAACGCACACCCTGAAATCGCAGAGTTTGTGTGCAACTGGTTCCACTCACTTTGATCTATCTGTTATCTTGACACTCATAAGGGGTGTCAAGAACACAGTCTAGGTCTTAGCGATGAGTCAGTCGTTCCATACCCGAACGAACAACACCCGGGTGTGGGACCTGAACATTTGGATACCAAGAAGGCTAGCTTTGACGTTTGACGTTGCTCAAGGCAAGACCTTGACCAAAAACGATGTTTTTCAACAGAAGGGGATGGGGAGGGGATTCACGAACTACAAAAAAAACATCAACACAACCAGGACATCCCAGCATATTTTACGTTCCTGATGAGCAATTACATTCCTACACAAACTGGTCCATCATATTCTCAGTCCACTGCATGTAAAAATCGAGGGTTCCCAACGTGCTGCAGGGTTCACAACGTACAGGCGGGGCATGGTGAAACATCCACACCGCTTAACCAATGGCAAAATCCAACACATCTGCACAAACAATATGAACGTGGCTGCGTCGTTCAAAGCCAGCTTCCCCGCAAAAGAACCTTACCATGGCCAACAAAATGCCTGCACCGTGTTTCTCATCTAGGACCACGAGCCAGCTAATCTGGTTGAAACTCTCAGCCAAGACTCCAATGCTTCCAGGGTGGTCTCCACTTGCCCTTCCCTAAGCGGAAGGACCATTGGGGGCGAAGGTGCAGGTTTCAGGCGCTTTCGGATGCATGGTGCGTGCCAAAAACATGGAGACCAACATGTCTTAAAATAGGAACATGCCTTTGGAAAACACTTGTTTGTACGTTAATTAAAAGGTGCTGTGGCCTGTCAAAATTGCAATTTGTGTATTCAGGGGGGTCATGCTGGAACTATTTCCAAATTCCCAAATTCTGCAGGGACCATTTGCACGCTACCTACAAATATGATCAAATATGTATCAATCACCATAGTTTAAAATCTCCGCTCCACCCCTTGAGCTCCCATTCTTATCTATGTTCATGTATTCTGCAGAGTTATTTTCACAAAGGGTTGTATTTCTTTGGTATGCTATTTTACTTGCAAGAACGCAAAAAAAATAACACACTATATATGATGTAAATAGACTATTTATACAGTTCCTGGAAGTGTGAATCAATGCTGTGCATTGAGCTTAAAAAGGCTTCATTGGTGTCGTCTCATACTTTCAGTGCAACTGAAGATATTATCCTGTTAATAAAAGAAGGCTCTCCAATCGCATGACTTGCTAAGATGTTCATATGTACTCAAAAGCAAGAGTCTCCCAACCAAGCTCCAAAAGGATCTGCAGAACCTTTTTCTCTCAGGAGTTTGGAGTAGTGCATGGTTCTTCTGACCCCTGTCTGTTTCATCACAGGATGTTGAAATGGGATTCGAAGTAAGGGTGGGTCAGGCAGAACCCCTCACCCATGCCCAGTACACCCTGCCTGGCCCCCTCAGGCCACTGCAAGTCACTTGACCCAAAATGTCCCGGTGGGACATTTTGGTGGCTTTTGTGAACATAAAACTTGCACATGCAAGCAAAATGCTATCAAATGAACTCATCAGTCGAATCCACGCACATCCACTCAGATCCACTCAGCCCGGAACAACTACTAGACGAGGTGAATAACTGCAACACAGCCCTCAAAGAAAAAGAGCTATCTCGGACCCTTCCTCCACCCAAACCTAGAACCTTGGATAGGAAACCACCATTTATACAGCTAAGATCTTGTAGGCTTGGCGAGTTCCATAGAAAACCACTGCAACCTGTCTTCGGAGCTCTCTCGCTGCGCAGGTTCCGGAAAAAAAGAAGCCGAGCGACACACACATGCCAACAGGCACCTCAGAAGGAAGCTGTAGGATAGTCAAAGTTGCTTTGCACTGAGGAATGGAACTTAAGAGACTCGGGGAAAGCATGGATACCATGCTTGAACACCTGACATGTTTACACTTCGTTTTGCCACAAGGCTACGTTGAAAACCTCAAAATTAATTGCATGCTATATATATATATATATCAGATATAAGGTGTCCGCCGGCACTGAAGGTCTCCGTCTACTCTGGCACTGTTTCAAACGGCTATCGCCTGAGCCCGATTTTGCAAACCCAGTTGACTTGCGGATATTGAAATGAGTCTTGAGGGAGGTATTGGTACGCTTCAATGTGATTCAATCAATGGTGGTTGGAATATGTTGTAACCCGTTCTAGGGTCATGATATCTGAGAAGGTGTTTGGAGATCCACCTGAGTCTAGAGAATTCAGTCCAAGCGACCACGTTCTGCGGCAGCGAGTCATCCACCTTCCCACAGCACTCCATGGCTCCGTTGAAAACGAGTTGGCCGGATCGCAACAGAAGGCCCAAGTCTGCCCTATTGATGCTCCCAGGATTCTTGGAGGCTTCCTTGAAAGATATTGGATGAATTTCCGGAATTTCAACGTCAAAGAGTGTGAAGGAGTTCTCTTCTATCCATCTCGGGAGGCTGGACTTGCCACATGTTTCGGATGCTCGAAGACGAGCCGCTATATGTGATGCCTCCCAGAAGAGCTTCACGTGACAGAATCAGAATCTCGTTCGGAACCAGGAGTTTTCATGTTTGACCGGGCGAAGCCCCAGTCCAAGGCCAAGATTCCTGAGCCGGAAATGGGCAAACCGTGGAAATGGATCCAGCTTGCACCGATGAGGATGGTTCTGGATGCCCTTTAAGAACCATGTCAGCCCTGAGTCCGTCCACAGCCTGCGGATCCGGATGGCTTTGATTCACCAAAAACTGGGGAGGTTGAAAGTGAGTGCCTGGAACGAACCACTGAGGTCAAACGTTGGCCTCCATAGAAGCACTATACGGATGCTGCACTCACTTCCAGCACTCAGTCCAGTCGATCAGCGATAAAAAGTGTCCACCCACTCCATCATATGAAGACATGACGAAGACCTGACTCACTGCTCCCCTGCTCCAAATGCCAGCTTCCCCAGGGCGTGAATCGTCACAAAGGAGTGTTGACACACGCGTTTGAACCTGGTTCTTCAACGTGACCTTTTGATATCTCACTTTGAGGTGACAAACAGGCCTGTAAAAGGTCACTGGATCGGACACCAGTGCAGAATCACGAACTGAAGATTGAAGAAGGCGAAAATCCAAAACTTATAATGTTGAGCATGTTTTGCCAAAAAACAAATCAAAGAGTTCACTCAAAAACAATGAAATAAGTTCCCTTTTCACACCTCCCCGCACGGTACGGGATTCCGAATGACCCGCCACAATGACTCAGGTCTCTCAGATCTTTAAACGCCGTGACTGGTAGTGACTATTACAGTATATGGTGACTATGTGGTTCACATGATTCACATGTTGACATCTGAGAGAGGAAAAAGTCATAGGCCGAGCACGCAAATTCATCAACAAGAGTTGAGCGCTTCTCGCGGCCTTCGGTCGCCGAGAAGACGTTGTTTTTCCAGATGCTGGACGACACGAGCCATCAGCAGCTGGCCGAACAGGTCAATGATCATTGTTTCATCTTTCTTTAAAGCAGAACAGAACAGCGGAAAAGGGGCAGCAACTTGTCATATATTGTCATATTACATAGCTCCTTGTGTTCGCCACATCTTTGGACCCCAACAAGTGAGTGGATGTTGGCACTATCCTCGAGTCTTTGGATACCCTAGTGGATCCTAGTGGCACAATGGCACCACATCAGCGTGCCAAAGAGTTCAAGGACATCACATGTCGCGTCGTCGGGGCCTCAAAAGAAGCGCGAGAACTCCGATTCCTACCCACTGCCCAACAGTTAAGAAAAGAACAAAAGCTAGTGGGGAACCAACTGAATAGTGTGAGCGCTTCTTCAATGAAGCTCCACCCCGACCTCCGTCCAGCAGCTAGGAGCTAGTCAATGAAGGCGCCAGCTAAGCAAGTGGAGTCCCCAAAGTGGCGGACTTAATTCGTCTTAGTTCCTTCAAACTAAGGGGGAATCATATTGACTAGTGACTATATGTGGGTTGCATCACCTACAGTAGGGCTTGGAAACATCTGAACAGCGTCCTGGCGGGTGTCTTCCAAGGTGCCTCTCTAGGTGGGTGATTGCAGGTTGCCTGTTTGGATGCTGCCATGCTAACACCTTCTTGCTAGAAAAGTCTGCCAAGCTGCAGCCATGTCTTGACAGGGTCCAGCAAGTCATGACCGCAAGACTCGCGCATCCGACACCGAAGGACCGCCTGGACGGCTGAAACAGTGGCCTTTGCCACCAGCAATTTTGCAGCCGGCGAATTTCTGATCGAGTCTTTTTTGACCAAAAAAAGCTCCTGTTGGAAACAGGTCTGGGAGGGAGATGGAGGCTGTGTGCGGAAAGGGGGTGGTTCTAGCAAAATACTAGCAAGCTGGTGCATCAAAAAATACCTCCACAAAGTGCCGAAGTTCTGCGAAAGTCTCTGTGGTTCTTGTCATCGTTATATTGTTTTCCCATAAGATCCTATGAGGGTCCACCATTCCACGAATGTCCACGAACAGCTCCAAGTTCCAAGGTTTCTTCAATACCCTTTCTGTGCACTGCCCTTCTGGCCTACCTCTGAGAAACCAAGCACCGCTCCCAAACCATCTAAATGGGACTGGAACATTTGCTTACGTTGGGGTCATGTTCAACGGGTAGATGCACGTATATTGAAAATATTTGAAAACTATTCCAGTCCCATTGGCATTCCAGTCCCATTGGCTCTCAAATTTTGCAACTGAGATTCTCACAAACATGTGTAGACCAAATCACTGCACACAAACACATCTACCACCCACGAATGTTGGAAAATGCTTCTCTTCTACCAGGAATTGAGCAGTGGGCTGCAAAGCCCTCGGCGGAGTAGTTCCTTCCTGGAAGAAGTTTGCATTTCTCACAAAATCAATCCATATTGCAGGACAGAACAGCATCCTATCCGTTTGTTCAACCGATGACGACCCAAATCCGGCTATCTGGAGATACGAGTATAGAGGGTAAACTTTGACCAGACAGAGTTGCCCGAGCGCAGATTTTGAGCGGCTGGACTCAGGGCTCGATCAAAACACATGCAGCTGTTTATGGCGCGTCGCAAAGTGACGGGTGAATTAAGGACGGAAGCAAACGAGCTGATCCAAATGAGCAACATGCGAGCCAAGCTAGGCGAGGTGCATTAGTAATGGTATCGGTATGATGCTGATATTCCATGGGGGTCATATCCTCAAGGCACTCCCAAATCTTGTGCACGACCTTTGGACCAGAAAAGGGCCATGTTGGACCCTCAATCTCCTTGCCGTCCGGCCACGCGCGTGCGACGTTCGCCGCCTGTTTTGGTCGGCTGCAACTACTACACCTCCGCTTCGACAGTGCTCGGGGTGGCTGACTGGGGGCTCTGAGGATGGCCTTGGGGATATTGAACTCGCCCCAGCACTGAAATCCCAAAGTGCAAAAAAACATTCTTTCAGCCATGCACATCGAAGCCGAATCCCCCGGGACCCCTGCAAGAACTCCACACCTTCCCACCATGGTGAAATACAGCATGGTGCCGCAGTACAGGCCATTTAAAGCATCCAGTCACATCATGTGAAGAACTGCTCAGTCCGCGACCCGAGGGAAAAAGTCCGCGTGAGATCGCGAATCGTGGACATACCTCAACGACCCCGGGCTTCATGCTCGGCTTGTTCACATGCTTCAACTGCCACACCGGTGTTCCTGCAGCCTGCACCAATGGAACTCAAGGGTTTCTGCCAGGTGGTCCACCCTGGAAAGCCAAAAACCGGTGTCACCCACGGCAGTCGTGGTTTTGGGGCGACATCGCCCTTTTGCTGCTTGAAGATGCCGTGCTTCCAATGGGGTGGCCCGGAGATTCCATCGAAAGATGGTGGAATAGACCACTTTGAATGGGTTATTTCCATGATAAATGGTTCCAAATCTGAAGCCAATGGCATCCAATGGCGGATAGTTGCTTCCCTATGACTGGAGTCAATGGGCCTTTGGTCTGCGAAGCTGCTGGAGTGCAAAACCTACAAGTAGCGTGAAGCAAGCAAATGGTTGATATGACACCACTATGACTGGGTGCATGTGATGTTGAGGCATGCAAAACGTCTGCGTTGATCGCGGGGACCACGCAAATTCAAAACAGCCACCGTGCCATCAAACAAGTGACTACGCAAGAGCCCAGAATCAGTAGCTATCGGGTAGCCATGAGTTGATGATTAAGACGACATTGACATGGTTACAAGTTGCATGTTGCATAAGTTTCAACATGTGCAGCGTGCTAGCCCTTGCAAGATCATCTTTAAAAGCTTAGTGAATTTGGTGCAATGGCTTTTGGCAGCCACAGAGTCGCATCATGTTCAAGTGGAGTCTTTCTGGTTGGAAGTGTCATTTCAAGGAAAAACTTCTAGAACTATCTGGGTGTTCATTTGCCAAGCGCCAAGCTCAGGCTTCTTTGATGTGTTTTGCGCTCAAAGAGCCTTCACCCAAACCGCGCAGCGTTGCCGTTTCGCCCGTCTTAGGGTCTCACTCCAACTCCGTGCTATCTGAGCGGCGGACCTTGGCGGCTACCCACCGGAGGTGGATCCTGGTGCGTGGAGGTTCTCGAGGTTCTTCACCGCCACCATTGACATGACGTGTCATGACTGAACGTGTCACCTATCATGACGCGCCATGACTAAACAAATTTTGGAACATAACATGTCATGACTGTCATGCGATGTCATTATTTCAGGGTCCACGAGACTTGGGTTGGAGTTTGATTAGCATTCCTTTAGCATTCCAGCTTCATTGCAAGAAGTTTACTTCTTTGTCGTCCTCCAAGTCCGCGAAGGTTTGTACCGTTGTACCGTGGTCCATGATGTTTGGTTCTTGGAAAGTTTGGTGACATCCAGTCGTGTAATGTGCGAGTGCATCAGAACAGCTATGGTGTGAGACAAATGCACAAAGGAAACTCAGGCAAAACAAATGCTACTGCTGACTAAATTCATCATCAACTAAGTTCACAATCAACTACACAAAAAGAGCCATCGCTGATATAAAACTCCTTGCCACCCAAACACAAAAACTCAAAACCTGTGAACATATGTCTCAACACCGGGGACTGGACATGGACAATTTGACGACAAACAAATAATGATAAAGACAAAGCAGCTTGCAAATCACCACAGTCACGCTGGGACGGGGCAAAGCACAAAACAACAACACAACAGCAACAACAACCACAACTACCACCACAACCACCACCACCACCACCACCTCAACAACAACAACCACAAGCACAACCACAACAGCGACACAAACAATGAAAACGGCAACGGCAACCACAACGATGTCAATGACGACAACAACAAGGAACAACAGAAACAACAACTGCAGCCCCATCGACGAACATCTTGTAGCTGTGTTGCTTAAAGGAGGTAGAAACTTAGACTTGAGCCCTGCTGCTGCTTTTTGAGCACGACCACCGAAGCAACAAACCAAAAGTGCCAGCACTAGCAGTAGTAGTCGCAGCAGTAGTAGTAGCAGCAGCAGCAGCAGCAGCAGTAGTAGTAGGTAGTAGGCAGTGGGTATAGTAGGTAGTGGGTATAGTAGGTAGTGGGTATAGTAGGTAGTAGGTATAGTAGGTAGTAGGTATAGTAGGTAGTAGGTATAGTAGGTAGTAGCTAGCAGCTAGTAGGTATAGGGTATAGTAGGTAGTAGGTATAGTAGGTAGTAGGTATAGGTAGGTAGTAGGTATAGTAGGTAGTAGCTAGTAGCTAGTAGCTAGCAGCTAGTAGCTAGTCGGTATAGGGTATAGTAGGTAGTAGGTATAGTAGGTAGTCGGTATAGTAGGTATAGTAGGTATAGTAGGTTTAGTAGATAGTAGTAGGTTTAGTAGGTAGTAGGTAGGTAGTAGGTAGTAGGTAGTAGGTAGGTAGTAGGTAGTAGGTCGTAGATGGTAGTAGGTAGTAGATGGTAGTAGGTAGTAGGTAGTAGGTAGTGGGTAGTAGGTAGGTAGGTAGGTAGGTAGGTAGGTAGGTAGGTAGGTAGGTA
>CAXAMN010022773.1:42643-117470 GCA_963970005.1 Durusdinium trenchii | reverse complement strand
TAGGTAGGTAGGTAGGTAGGTAGGTAGGTAGGTAGGTAGGTAGGTAGTAGTAGTAGAAGCAGCAGCAGCAGCGTTGGTAGTGGTAGTGGTGGTGGTGGTGTTGGTGGTGTTTGTGGTGGTACGTGTCAGTGGTGGCACGATTACAGTAGTTCCAAGGTCGCAGCGTGTGACAACTCTGTTGGGTGGCTGCGTTTTGTTCCTACCATCAACATACAAACATTCGTACATCTATGTTCCTCAATGTACGACTCCCCCAAGCATTTCCGGACCCAGCAGCAGCTTCAAGGTGCTGCAGGGCATCATTTATTCGTTGACCTGGCATTGCTCTCCGGGCTCTCCGGTCAGTCCGCTCTTGGAGAGGGGATGCTTCCTATAGTAGTTGGCTGGACCAGCAGCAGTTTCACAAGCACATGAGTCAATGAGCTGTTGAAGTCACTCAGAACGGATTCGTCACAAGAATGGCAAGACTGGTGCAGGGGTGAAAAGAAGGCGATAGACCAATTTCCGGACACTGGACAATAGCTTCTGGCAGCCAAAATGATTGTATATGATTGTATCAAGTCAAAGATTAATTTTAAAAACACACTAAAAAACATCAAACACCACCTCAATTTTCCGATAACCAAATATCATGCTATACCTTGCTGGGAGGTAGACCCTTGCACCAACCCAAGAAACACAACAATGGAACTGTAACCACTGCGTAGATGAACTCACGTCCAAATGTCCTCCAATTCAGTGATAAATCCCAGAAAACATACACTAAACATTCCTAAACACTCTCAAACTTTCCAGTGTCGTTTTTGGTGCCGTGCCCCACGTCCACCCCAAACCCCAGGCCCCTGGTGCCTGCATTTTGAATGGTCTGGCGAGTGGCATCCTGAGGTCGCATGCGCATTCGGCTGCCCACGAATATCAAACCCGACCTAGCGGCGCCTAGCGGTGTCACCACCTGCCACTTAAAGTCTGCAAAAGGCCAGGAGACCTGCGGAAGGTGGCGCTGTAAAAAATATGAACATGGAACCAACTTCCACATTGAACTCCTGAACTTTGCATCAGTAGTTGCCAGCAAACCTGAAACCTCTTCAAACTAATGCTGGTCATACGAGGGGTTGTTGGTCGTCGGTCGCATTTTTGAGGGAAAACGACCCTGTTCAAGTCGCGTATGTGCCACGTCTTGGAGGCCAAAGGCTGCTAACATGTGCTCATTAGCATGGTTTGCAAAAGGAAGCCCTATTATGCAATCATAGTGGTCCCCAGCAATTGGACGTCCACCCTACAAGCTAGACCAAAACACAAATCATAAATTTTACTGAAGCAGCATACTCAAAAAATGGAGAGGTCTTTGATGGTCTTTGGTTTTAGGGGAGCACCGGTGGGCCTCCCGCACTCACTGCAAGGAGGACAACATGAGTAAATTGAGCAAATCAGCATAAAGCCAGTCCAGTAATGCATCTACAAGAAACAGTCCGGTAAAGCTTTGACAACACTTGGCATATCTTGATGATGCTGTGCTGGCGGACCATCCTCCACCAACTGAGATACTCCGAATACACCATCATCAAATTGGGCTCCAGCTGGAATTCACTCCGAGCTCGTCGAGCCTACCATAAAAAACGGATCATTTGGGGGCGAGAATGTGCTTTTCGCTACTTCTCCACACCCCCCCCTCAGGGGAAAAAGAGACGTCACGTGTGGCACCTTTGGTTTTGTGGCACTACATCTGATGCTAAATAAATGGCATGGTCTAAGATCCCCGTCACCAGCGCACGAGATCCCTCCTGCACGTATTCTTCTGGAAAGATTTGCCGGAGGAACTCGGCATGATCGATCTGCCCATTCCTCAGGATTTCTGCGTCCAAGCTGCGCTTTCGTGACTGTCAGCATGATTTCTGTGACAAACTAATTAAGGGAATGGTAAAAGCACAAGAGCTCGAAAGACTCTACCAACAAAAAACAAATCTATATAAGATTGGCATAGAGTCTTGACAAATCGAGCCAACTTGAGCGAAGCAAACGGGGAAACGTTGCAAAAGCATGGCACCTCTGGAAAACTCTGAAGACGAGACGCGCGGGTTACATGAGGACTGACAACTTCCCCAATTTTTTCACGCCCCCATATACCGTTGTAATGAGGGGAAGCTGTTGTTATACCGTTTTGATTATACCGTTGTAATCATCCAATGCCCCCATATACTCATCCAATGTTTGATTATACCGTTGTAATCCTGAAATGAGGTTCATCGAGAAGCTCGGCTCCTAGGTCCTAGTCGGTGAGTGCACCCCCACGCCATCTCAATGCTCATGGACCGGAACCTATGGAGAAGTCGGACCCGGATGTGGAGGGTCTGGGGTCTCAAATCCCTAGGTTTTGAGGGATCAAGGGCTGTTTGGAGCGGCACCCCTCAAGTCGGATCCCAATGGTGTAACAACCACCCTCTGACCGATCGTGCAGCGGCTTTTCACTGACTCCCTCAGTCTCCCTTGTGACTGAACTTTCCACCTGTTGGGGTTTGAGCTGGGATTCAGGTTATCCACCTGGATCGGACGCTTGGAAGGGCTCGAGGCCCCCAAGGACGATTGGAATGGAGTCCAAACCACCAATTCACCATGTCAAATCCCTCATCCGAACAGGAAGTGGCAAGGATGGGATGGGTGACAATATTGGAAAAACACATTGACAACATCATACAAATTCATACAATAACAACTATTCCTGGATATTCATGGATATATCCCATTGCCAGTAGCAGTGGATGATGATGGTATATGATGGTTAGGTTGCAGGCCTTTCTCTAAAAATAGTGATACTGTCTTGTTTACCGACTGTTAACAGCAAATGGGACGTATTCCCCCGGCTGAACGCGCTGTCTCTCCTCCCCAGAGGCTGATCGGTGTCGAAGAGGATGAAAAGATCGACCGCCTGCGATGTGTCGATCCCGCGGTGCATCCAAAGCGGCCAAATGGCCAAGGACGACCCGACTCGGATCGTTTCCAAGGGTGGGTAGCTACTGGGATCTACAATCCCTGAAATGATCATGGAAGTGGATAGAACATGGCCCCCCAAAAGGATGATCATTTTCGAATGCCATCCACGAAACCATGATGATTCAGGGAGTGAGTGTACTGACATATCTTGAGTATCCCTTCTAATCATTGAGCAACCAACCATAAAAAAGGCAATCTATGATCCAAACTGGCACATCCTTCCTCCAAATCTACTGGGCCAGTGGCAAGGGATCTGCTGGGATGAGCTGAGACTTTCTCAGGCCCAAATTCCAGTCATACCGTGAGGAGATCTTTGTGGTTTAGCTCTGGATGCATGTCAACCTGGCTATGCCTGGTGCAAACGCTTCTTGCTTGGGAGTCACACGACAAGACCTCGCCAGCCCAACACCCACGAAAAGCACGAGAAGCCTTGACTTCCAACCTAATAGTGATGGCCTTAGTAGCGATGGCCTCCAACCTAATAGCCGACACAAATCTGAGTTCCGGCGCCCACAGTAGAATGTCACTTACCTCTATGATTCTGAGTTGATCCTCATTTCCTCATCCACTACGTTCCCACCGAGAAACATGCTCCAAAGAGATGCCAACCCGCATCCTGGGCACGAGAAACAGGACTCAAACCGCCACATCGAACGCCAGAGCGGCTCAGGATACACAAAGTTTGGCACGTGTTGGCCCTTGGTCTGTGAACAGGCGTACATATAGAAACAATCAAACAAACGACCCCCAAACGAGTAACATCTCAAGGGTCTCTGGAAGTTGCAACACACGTATATAATCGTATATATATATATATTAATATATATAACACACACACATATATATATATAATATTATATGGTAGGTCAACACATGTCAACACACACCCACACGCCCACACACATTTCAGTGTTTCATTCCCCACCCCCAAAAACCGCCCCAACCGCGACACCCAGCAAGCCCCACAACACCCACCCCGCCCAAAAAATTGAACTCTATAAGCTAATAGCACCCCCCACCGCTCCAAACGCGACGCAAACCAAAAACGCAACCGCTCCAAGCGTCTGCTGAATGAGCTCGAGGAATTCCGACAGCGTCAAGAAGCCGTCTTCGTCCACGTCCACCTCCGCCGCGCCACGGTGGGGACGTCTCCCCGGTGAGTGCGGACGGGGGCGACAGAGTGACTGGCGCTCAAAGGTGGGGAGTCCAAAGGTGTGAAACACAAGCCGTGAAGCTGGGGAAGGTTCTAAACCAAAGGTTGGAGAAGACGGTCACATCCCAGGGGGCTCTCCATATCCCAGATCGATTTCTTCAAAGCTTTCATGGATAGGGCCCTATGATAGGGCAATCGTCACGCAAATGCCAACAGCCTTTCTGGTTCAGTGATCTTCCGTGAGAGGCAGCGCCTGATGTCAAAACCTCCTCAAAAAGCCAAATGGGCTTGACTTCATCATGCACCAGCACCCTCCAACAGGTCACCAATTGAGACCTGTCAGGGTCCATCAAGCCTCGGACGAGGAGACCTGTAGTCGGGTGCTCGTATCCACCTCAACACCCCCAAACTCAACACCTCATGTCAACCAACGAAGAAATCTTGTCAACCCCAACTCACCCGTCCTCGACTCCAAATAATCTGTCATGGCTTGAGTCCTTCGTTTTCGGACAGAAAGATATGAACATTGTATCATATTGTATCCCTCAAGTTCTACTCACCGACCAAATATGGATGGCTTCTCACATGGATGTCCCAAAATTCATGTTTTCCGATCCTCGCCACTCCACCGAGTTTGGGCGGGCCCCACGTTGGTGCGCCGGCCAAGGGACATATTGAATCAAAACCTGCAAGTCTCTGGCGGTGTAGCCCCACTTGAGCAAGCACTTCCTGAACATAAACACTCATTGCAGCAAACAGGCGAAGCAGGAGTGAACTCTGTATGGATTGATGTCTGAGAAGGAGCCTTTGAAGAAGGAGGCATTCCACTCCGTCTGAGAAACTAAGGTCCAATTCCAGGTCATCATGTAGATTTGCGGGAAAGCGGCTCGAAGCCAAACTCACGGTATTGTCGACTCTCAATGCTGGCGATAGAACTGCTTACGGAAAAAGAAAACACCTTTTTGTCATAACATATGCACCACAACCATGCATACATAAACATATATATATATATATCAAAGGCTGTAGCAAAAGCAAGTGGACAGCCCTGTTTCGTGAAGGTCATCAATTGCATCGCGGGAGGTTATGTCTTCTTTTTCCAAAGCCCCCAGGACCGGCCCATGTCTTCAGTTTGCATCGTGCCATCGTGCGGATGCAATGTCAAACGGTCAAACCATTGCGTAATTCAAACCATTGCGTAATGTAGATTCCAGATTCACAACCCCCCACAAACATGGATTGCAAAAACCTCTTCATTTGAAGGGGTCGATTAGTATAATGGGACGGAATACTAATAAGTCTTATCACCCAGTTTTTTTTTGAATTCTTGGTTTGCCTACTCTTGTGCTATTGTTGTCCTTTAAAATCCTTGCTTAACTAGAACGACTGCCTACCGCTGCTGCTGCTGCTGCTGCTACTGCTACTGCTACTGCTACTACTACTACTACGACTACTACTGCTACTACTACTACTAGTAGTTTTGCTTGATTCACGGAACTGTGACCTGAAGACCTCTTTTAAAGCCCCTCATAAAAACTCATCGATTTCATTGCCCCAAACAATTTTTCAAGGGGGTAGTGCACAAGCCCCGGGTAAGTGAATGATACGAATTGTTTAGAAAGTGGGAGTAAGTAAACTTGGAGCCCTAGGAAAAATATCTAAAATGACGACTTTTAAACTGCTCTGCCATTGCTGCCCTTTAAGACGACGACGACTGCTAGTCCTGCCATGTCCTGCCCACAGCAAGTTTTCAGTTGAGGCACCTGACCCGTGTTTTCAGCAGCACCTGGTGTCGCGACTGCCAACAGGCGGTGAATTCGTTGCCGATGATGCCCACGGGCAAGGCCAAGAAGAGGACCGAGACAAAGGTGAGGATCGAAGCAGCGATGTAGCCTCAGCGTAGCGCGATGCAGTCCAGACTGAGCCATCTAAACTGTTGACACAACTGGTGGGACTGGAAGATATGCCGTCCCACTGATCCCTTTTCAACCACCACAATACAGGCAACCCTGCCATGGAGTATCTGGGTAAACTGTTGAAGATTAACCAGAGCACGAACGATCCTCGGCTCGTCACATCATAGTCGCTGGTTGGATTTAGATATGGCATGTATGAGTCAAAACCTGGAACCCTTGTCCACCATGGGTCCGCTAGATCCTTCCGGGTCGGTCTTCCGGGTCGGTATCCTGCTGCCATGACCCACAGAAAAATGGGGTGTACGGAACATGCGAAGCCCAAAAGCCTCGCAGGGCGGACGTCACTGTGGGAGGGATTTCAAACATTTTTACATCCAGGTGGCGCGAAGGACGTGTTGGGCAACAAGTCAAGTAAGGATAAAGAACACCGGCGACAGCAAAAGCATCAACACATTGCTAAAGGACTGCTTGGCGAAATGCTAGTTGTATAGTAATCAGCTGTAGCCCTCTGGCAAATTGCGATCATTCCCCACTTCGCCACTTCCTCTTGTGCAAGGCTCCCAACAGCGAGGTGGGGTAATAGTCGCCGTAACCCACCGTGGTCATGGTGACGATCGCCAACCACAGGGAGTGATGCATTGTTGGAATGTTGCCTACACACATCACCAGAGATGCCGATGGCTCGGGCGAAGTGGTGAGAATCCACAATGGATCCAAGCAGTTGTATGCGCTGGAAGGCACAAGCATCCACGTCATGTTTGATTTATAGGCTTTTCAAGATTTGTGGGGTGGAAAACGCAAAAGAAGTTCAAACTTCTCAGGCCTAGCCTATCTTTGCTTTCCACGTGCACTGGGAGCAAACACTTCATTGTCACATTCCTTTACGACGTATGACTCTATGACTCTACGACCGTACAGAGAGAAGCAAATGCCCCACAGTTGGGCACACTTGGATCCTTCAACACCCTCGTACAGGTACCCGCGAACCTGAGGAAGGATCCTTCATGATGCCACCCTTTATGAGCTTTACAAATCCAAACGGTTTGGAACGGCATCCTTCTTCGGGATCCAAGTGGAATGATGAGGGGATATTTTTTGGAACGGTTTGGAACCAATACCCTCAAAAACGGTGTCCTTCTGAAGGCGGGAGCGACGACCAAGCACGTGGCAAGAGCGACGACCAGGATCACCCATTGCCGGGTCCAACTCCCCTGGACTGATTGCAATTCATCCTTCACCGAGAAAGGACAAAAATAGAAACTAATAGACTTGAGGCCAAGGAAGGGCGAAAGCTAGCGCTCCAGAATGGGAAAGTGGAGGGCAGCTTCGCTAGCTTTCGTGATATACCCGATACCCTCTCTGAAAGAATCATGGAATCATGGATCGCACCCCCTTCCATGTCGTAAAAGGACCATGGTCTTCCGAAAATCGGGGCTGGCTGCCACCCACGTAACCATCGTGACTGTGTGTTGTCTGACTAGCGATGAGGGCTGGGTGCGAGAGAATGGGCTGGGCTGTGGACCTGAAATGGTGGTCTTCATCCTCCACCGTGTTCCATGGTTCAACCCGACGGCTTGGTCAACAAATACGTGGCTTGTAGTGGAGAAAGTCTGCCAAAACCAACAAGTACTTGAGCCCGTGGGCTGTAGTGCAGCGGTAACTTGTACTGTACTCACAGTAAAATCCTTGAATTTCTGCCACATCACCAGCTGAACAACCACATACCATACCATGCTCCCGGCAACCTGACTCATCTAAAGCTTCAACTGATCCATAACAAACGTTTTATTTTGGGTGTATTCCACACCCAAGATCGTAGTGACAATGTCAGTGCGGATATTATTCAAATGACGGCAAACAACTTGTAGTGACCGAACCTCCCGTAACGCAACAACAAATTGAAAAAAATACGTTTAAAAATCATTTGCAAACACATCCCCACAAAACAACACCACAGTGTCTCATTCTTCCATTTTCAGCTGAAATGTCGACTCTTCGTTCATAACCTCCCCCCTCAAGTTTTGATCGCGAAGCTCATATATATATATATAGATGGGTGGTCAACAAAAAATACCAAATCCAGAGTCCAAAATGAGATAGTCCTTCATTTCACGTAAGTGTTCGTAGACATTCGTTCATCTACTGAGATTTTGGGTCAATCTCTCCACCTCGTGACTCGACCAGGTAGATGGCGGTGGCTGCCTCGGTCGATCGCGTTTGGCCAAACCGGCCAAGGTGGAGTGGACGACGGTGCTTTTGGAGTGGTCAAGGTTGGTATTTGATGGTATTTGCATGTATATCAGGAGCTGACGTTGGATCGATCGCAAGTTGGTTTGGTATATGCTGCATGTCTTATCTATGTTGTTCGAAGCTTTTTTCTCCACCTATCAGGTGAGGGTTGCGTTCTCTTTCCAAGGCTTTCTTCCAGCAATGCCATTGGACCCGGTGCAGTGTAACAATTCCGGTGCCCTTTGGTTTCCCCCATGCTGTTCGAGGGCATGGCTAGCACCCTTTGGTCAAAGGAGCTGCCAAAAGCTTTCTTTGTCAAGAAAGCTGGCGCAAAGGCACCGACCCCTTTGTCAAAGGCGTTCACCCCTGCCGAGGACCAGTCAAGCTTGGGCTTTGAAACTGCGTGTCAAGGGTGTGGAGCCCCCTTAAATTGCAAAAAGGTATACATGGTTGGTTTCCAAAATGTCTTTTCCCAAAATGGTGCGCTCATCGCAATTCCATGGGGGCCCGCTTCTAAATCTCCTTTAAACTCCAACCACACTCAAACCACAGGGATGTTAAACATGAAGGCATGTCAACTGCCAAAACTGTGAGAGGTGTCTAGCGCGGACCTTTTCAGGGGCCTGTTGAGCTGCTGGAGCTGTCGTTGCTGCTACTGCTGCTGCTGGACTTTCCCCTTTTCGTTCTCAGAAATCTTCAGGACGACACAGGAAGGATGTAAGAGCTGACTCGAAAGATTTGGATGTAAGAGCTTCTTCTTTTTCCTGCTCTCTGCTTGTTTCTTTGTCCTGCTTGCTTATCCTGTTATGAAGAAATCCAGAGCCAACCTAGCGCCAATCTAGCGCTGCCTTGCTGTATCACCATAGTCTGCTGGGGGCCCGCTTCTAAACGGAGACTTAAAAGCACATCTCCAACCCTAAACGTTTACGTTTATCTATATTTATTGAGTAGGGCTTTTTGAGCGCAGTCCACATATATATATATAATCCTCTTGTTGAGGCACCCACAAAACATGTAGTAGATTACTTGTGAAAGTGTTTCTTCAACCCCATGTCAAAACTACGGTTTACATACTAATTTGACAGAACATTCCAAAGTTTTGGGAATTGGTGGAAACAAACCCTGGACATGACAGTCTATGTAATGTTTTTGTATTAACTTTAAATATCTCACATCTAAAACTCCCTCTCTATGTGTGTATACATATAATATTATATAATATGTATTTGCTTGTTTGATTGCAAAAACAAGCTGTTCTGGTTGGCAACCTTTTGGAAATGTGCCTGGGGTGAAGCATACGGGTGGAGCCTAACCAGGTCAAACTTTTTGCCAAGTAATGGCAGTTACAGTATCTGTACAAGGGCTTGGCATTGTGCCACGGTGCTTTTTCTTGAGGATGAGGTCTCATCAAAATCCTCCTTCATCGTCATGCTAGAAAGTCGAACCTCTTCAAGAAAAGTTGGCCGAACCTTTATCTGCAGTTGATCTCCAGTCTTGTAGCATGTGGTTGAGGAACTCAAAGAGTTCAGCAGTTCCAACCTCGCTCTTTCACAGTCACCAGCTAAGAGAAACAAATTGAACAAAAGGCATCAAAACCAGTCTCCTAAAAAAGATTTCTCATTCATACTCATTCTCTCTCTTGCAGATATCAAAATCTGTCAACGCATTTTGGTTGGTGCTACTTTCCTAGCGCAAACGTTCCCACTGAGCACAGGGAGCACACGTTCGCACACGGTTCCAGGGTGCTACCAATGTGATCACAATCATGATGTAGACCAGCACAGGCAGCGCATCAATGGCGCTACGGGCCGCATGGATCAACAGTCGGAAGGTCTCCTCACATGGCGTGGATGGCGTGGGGAGACGCGTGGGAGGACTGGAAGATATTGGTCAGTACAAGTTGTCTCTCCCCTTAAATGCTGCATGTATATGGCAAGTGTACCCACATGCCTTTCCAAAGCGCTTCAAATGGAGTCGTACTTGAAAGAGGTTGAGAACATACATGAAATACCGGCCGATAACAACATGAGGTGAGGTGTCCTACACTTACCTACCTGTATGGATCAATACGAGTGAAGTTGTTCCTCGGCCCAGAGTTCGGATGACCATGTTCTGAAGACCAAACACTTGGCATTTTCCACTTCCATTTCACGGAGGGTACGGTATTCCCTTGGAAAGGGGCGGCCCTATGGCAGGTTCGGAGGAGCTTGATGAGATGCTGATTTTTTCGTTCTGTTCCGTTACTGGTGTTTGGTGTTCTACAAATCCATCGGAAAGTGCCAAGAGGATCCGAAGCATTCTGTCGGCCACTGATCCTGGGCAAGGTGTGTCACCCACTCCGGTGTTCATCGCGACTGACTCCTGAGCTAAGACAGCTAAGAGAGTCTAAGTCTATGCTTGTAGTGCGTGAAACCACAACCTACTTGGCAGTGGTATGCTTGCACCCCTCTCATCACACACCGTTGCGTAAGGGATCCCCCTCCGCGTTCCGATCATCAAGAGGTGGTCAAGGGGCAAAGTAGCGCAGGAGCTTGAGGAAGCGGACGATGGGGAGAAAAAGCAAGAGGATCAGCTGAACATTTCCTGACAGAGACACCCACGTCCCATCCCAAGGCGAAGTGGTGTCACATCCTATGGCACCTCCTCACAAGACAGCAAAAATGAAATACCAAACACGAAAAACCCACAAGGATGCAAGCACTAAACAAACATATCGAGAGTCACCGTCACCACAGGTGGCACCGTTTGGACCCTTGGTGCGCACCGGAACCACCGGGTTTCCACCACCGACGGTCACCGAGGGACGCTTCTCTTGCAGCGCGGGGTAGACCAAGAAGCCCACCGAGGCTCGAAGCGGGAGCCCCGCGGCGGAGAAGAGGTCCTGGTCCGGGAACGGGTGGCTGGACGGTGCTCCGGTGCTCCGAACCGGACGTGGTGAGAAGCCTGTATAGAAACGAAGGAAGAACCGCAGGGGACATGGTGAGCAGAAGCCGTTTTTTTGGAAACACATGAACATTTTTGTTGGTGTTTCTTGATATCCCAGACACAAACACGACGTTCATGGGACTGCCATTTTTACAGACATTGACCCCGTTGAAAAACACCCCAACTGATCGGTAAAGATGCCAGTCCCATGGAGTGTTTGGGTATAAAATTGATATATACAGTATATATGTCTACGTGACCTCTCTTAGAAAGGGGCGCCCGGCCTGTAACTGGCCTATGATGTGGGGAGGATCGGTCTCGACTATCGGTCTCGACCGATGACTCAGGAGGATTGAGAAAATCAGGGGTAGTGGATTTCAGAGGTCAATGTAGGCACTTATACTATCTCATGTGTCCTGGTGTATTCCAAAACATGGTCCGTAAAATCCTATCGCCTCATCCGTAACCAATATATATATATATATATCTTTTTCACGGAACACAATCAGCGACTGGACAATGAGCATCGTTGCGCATAGTTGGAACATCATGTAAGGGGTCGGAGGGATTGAGGCTTTGCCACGGTGAAGTTTGGATTTGGTGCACAGTGCACCGTACCTATTGGGAAACAGGTTCAATATGGTTCAATGGGCACAGAACAAATTGCGACCACTGTTCACAACATGGGCAATTGGAAGTGAAGCTCAGTCGGGGTGGGAATCAGGCAATGAACATCTCTTTGAACACCTATGACTCCGGCCCCATCTTGGCCTGTAGAACACGACGACCCCAAGCCACCCTTGAAAAAGCGCACACTTTCAGCCAAGCAACTGCCCAGTTCAAGGGATCCAGCACCTCAAACAGGATTTGTGTCTGTGCCTGTTCCTATCTGAGAAGTGCGTTCCTGGATCCTGCTCCTGCTCCTGCTCCTGTTCCTGTTCCTGTTGTTGTTGTTGTTGTTGTTGTTGTTGTTGTTGTTGTTGTTGTTGTTGTTCCTGTTCCTGTTCCTGTTGTCGTTGTTGTTGTTGTTGTTGTTGCTGTTGTTGATGACTCTCTTCATATCAAGCACCTCTGTGTAGCCACGATTCAGGGCAACTCGTGTGCACCTCTATGTTGCTTCGCCAGCTGTGACACCTCTCCTTGCCATGTTTGGACTGACCACTCTTTGCTACTTACTCGCCTAGTGCTCCAAGCCAGGCACCTTTGAGGGTGGTCCAGGCTCTCAAAGGCCACTGAGATGTTTACAGTGTACAGTCTTAGTTGGTGCACCCGGAGCCACACACCGGCCGTGTCAGGACGAGTCCGAGTCCGGACGCCGGGAGCAGCGAGACTGCGATGCCATGGACCATGGGACGGACGTTACTTATATATAGTCTACGTCAAAATCAAGGGGGTGAACAATATGAGGTTATACTCAGACCAGCTAGGCAGAACCACGGACAACCCAGCTCCGACTTACCCAGCTCTGTCCCAAGAAGCATAGGAGCGCTTGGAAGGGGCCGTCCTGGGCGAACCAAGGCCGTCGGGCCGTGGCCGAGTCCCGAAAAATCGCATCCTCCTTAGGCCTCCTGGCGATGCTCAGAAGGTAGGGAGTGAAGCCCTAAAGCCACCGGAGGGAGTTAGAGCGCTAGGGCCTCAGGGTTCAAGTATCTGAAAACCTATAAGAGATATTCCTGGGCAATCACTCCTTCCATCAAATGCAGAGCGAACACAAATCCCCCCAAAGGGGCACCCAAAAAGGCGAGCGTGCTGGGAATTGCTATAAATGATCCAGAATGATCGCATGTTAATGATAATATATCCCTAAGGGTCCAGGACCATCCTGAGGATGTCCTGGCTCCAGAAGACCATTCTCTGGAAGTACCTTCGCCTCCAAGACCATCCGAAAAGGAGGTACCTGGACCCTATGGGTAGTGTTATGACACATCAAGCACCCACACATCAAACAAATGTGTTGAAGCACTGTAGCACCACCCTTTACCGAGATGCAGACGCACATCTCAAAAAAAGAACTGACTGGTTGATGTTCCCCTCCACACATGTCAAAAAAAAGAGACCACCCCTGCACCACTTTCCCACCAATTTCGGGCCAAGTGGCATGATCCGACAGCAAAACTCCACGAAGAACACCACATCAAAGGTGGTCTCCACACAGGCGGCTAAGTGAGCTGAAATCATGGGCTCCTGACAATGTACAATGTGAAGCGACTTTATGATTATCTGAGTCCTATATAGAGAGTAGATGACACAATCCATGAAAGGTTGCGTATAAACTTAAATATATGTTATATGAAGCCATGAACCCCATCTAAAAGACAAACATCTTGAAGTGCCAGTGCCATCGAACCTCTGAAACCACTCTGCGGTCAAATCTCTGGGATGCAGGGGTGCACAAATGCAAAGTGCATCTCCGTGTTTCTGCGAATGGCTGATCCTCTTAGAAGTTCCTCGATCCACGGTGTGTTGCACAAACATGGTCTTCCCAAATCCTTTCGTAATGTAATATATATATATATACATATCCATGCACTGATGAATCTCTGGTCTCCAAAGCACCCCCAGCAACAAAAAGAATCTAGCTGTTCCAACCCACAAGATGAAATAAAGAAACACAATAGATTCGACCCCCAAAAGAATTGACGTTCCCCGCATGAGTTGAATCGAAATGACTGTGATCTCCAACCCCCTCCAAGCCTGGAGGTCACTGGCACCACAGTCCCCCGCGGCCCCTGCTTCCCTGGCCGGAGAGCCGTCCTCACCCGTTTGCACCTGAGAAATCACAAGGCCTCAGTGGAAGAAATCATCCGTTTGACCTGGTGGCCTCGAACGATGGGACTGGAAGAGTGAGTGATGTACCTATTATTCAGCAGTAACTATTCCATACGTGGTCTTGACATACGTCACATGTTGGGTAGAAGTCTTGAGAAAACGAGGCCAGCCTTGGGAGAAGACTCCGCGTGTTTGCTGCGAACATCTGGTGTTTTCTGCGACTGCACCGTAGTCTTTACATATGTCTTTCATCTGGGTCAAGACCGAAGCAACTTTAGGACCGAAGCATCTGGGTCAATGATGCATGGAAACGCTTGATCGTGCAGGTCTGGAACTAAAAACCACTTAGGCCATCGGGGATAGAATCTTTCTCTGTGCTGCCTTCTCCAATTTCGCTCCAACCTTCTGGAGTAGTTGGAGTTTGAGCCATTACACTCCGAGGTAACATGGAAGTGGATGACACAGGCTCCCTGGAGCCCTACAAACAGGTGGCTTTTCACTTCCATATGATGGAGTCTGGAGAGTATCTTTCTTCTCCACGGATTTCTTCTCCAAGTGGCCAGTGATCACCATGACTTTTAAGAATTGGCTGATCCAATATGCCGGGCGACTGGAGTCCTGCCGCAGCTTCTGCTTGAGGGTTTCAACTTTCAACTCGGCTTGAAACGTATTCGTGAAGATACAGTGGATGTCAGTGGGATCCATCGTCCCATGTTCAGATAGTAAAGGTTCAACTGTTAACTTGGATTTTTGTTCATTAAAGTCAAATATAGATGAATAAAACTATTAAAACATCCGGTCATCGTCACCGCTGATGATGAAGGTTCCTTGGCCCGAGACATCCAGACCCAGCGGGTCCCAAACTCCACTTGACGCCACACACGGAACGGTCGTACAGTCCCCGTTGGGATCCGGTGAAGATCGGGACTCCAAATGGTGCCACATCAAGTCCATTCAAATCCACCAGGAAGAGGAGCCCTCATCCAAGACTCTGAGAGTGGTGAAAAATCTGAGTGTGGTGGCTGGAATGACTAAAATTGACTTCATGATGTCCACAACTAACCGTTAGGTCCGTTAGGTCCTCAGCTTTTTGCCGGTAAGTACATGCGACATGACAGGAGATCTGCAAGTTTGTTTGTTGGAAGTTCCACCCAAGTCGTCTTCAAAGAGATAGATAGAAGCAAAGTCCCCCAACCATCATTGGACCCTCCTATGGAGGGTCTTGACCCTGCATGGCAAAGGTTTGGCCCCTCAACCAAACCTTCACCTTTGAAGGTCCTTGATTTCTTAGAGTCCAATGCAATTGTCATTAGATGTAATTCAGCTAAGGTGTTGGAACTTTTCTCTCGCTCTCTCTCTCTCTCTCTCTGTTCAGTATATCATCTCATTTCTACTGCATGCCCCTTCAAAAACCATTTAAACACATGGTTGATCAGTTTTGTAGTCTAAATGTCCCTAGTCAAACAATTGCTCTTTGGCAAAGACAAAACCCGTGGGGCTATTGCTTTACATGACTCTCCACGACCTCCACTCCATCAATCCGCGGTCCGGATCGTCCAAGAGCTCCCAGAGCGAATCCCAGCGACTGCGTTCGCCCTGCAAGCGGAGCAGTGGAGCACGAGACACCTCCTGGCGAGGAACGAGGGCGACGAGCAACGTGTGGAGGGGGAGGTGATGGTATGTGGACCGAGAAAAACCCCCTGGTGGTTGTCATAGGAAGTGGATGATGGCCGTGGGCCGTTTCCAAGCAAACATAACTGTATGAAACTCGGTATATGTATATATGATGTGATTATATATTCTACCTATCTACATAATATATATATATATAAGATTGTCAAGATTATGTACGTGTTGTTTCTAAGAGTGATCTACTAGTATCATCTAGTATCAACATATACAGTATATATATATATGTAAGATTATGTAAGTGTTTTCTCTAAGACTGAATGCACTTACACAGCATCTCTCTCGCTCTCTCGCCTATGCGGGCTTGGCATCAAGGCGCTCACCGAGATTGCTGAAGTGTAACACCACCAAAGACTTCCGGGTCAGAATTGATGCAAACCGTCTGCCGGGTCAGTATGAGACAGTACTAGATTTGGAGGTCAAACATCTATCACAGATTCGGATACATGGAGTCAAGCTGCCAAACACCCGTGGTGCAAAAAGGGATCCCAACGGTTTTTGGATTGAATGCTCGACGGGACTGGGCCGTCTCAGTGGTATTGTCCAAACAGCCATCAGAATTGGATGGACATGACGCTCCTGAACCCTCCACTGTAGAGTCTGACCCCCTGCATTGGAGGGTCCATTTTTCATCGCAATTGATACCCCAAAAAAACTACGTACTATCTTCAGCAAACTGCTTGGTCGGGCTGATATTGTTGATATGATAGGGTGTGTAGTGCGATTGAGGGGTGCATGCACATCAACAAACGCAAACAAAACCAGCAAAGCACACATACACAATCCTATATTATAGTATATTTATATTCTACATATGTGTGCATGGTAGAGGACGATTTGTACCTATGCCTATGCCGGCTGGTGCATCTACTGCAAAATAGTCGACGTCATGTGGAAAATCAGCGTGCCACAACCAGACGACAATTAAACAAAAGGAAAACTTATCATCATAACAAAGATGAAAAGAAGGATACCGGAAACCTTCAAACCGATTCAAACCTATAACCTGCTGAGGTGGCGAGGGTGGCGTGGGAGGGGCCCGTTTTTGAGGGCCCTGACGCAAGAGAATTCCGTGCCACATGTGGAGAACGCAGTCAATACCACGGAGGTTGTGCATTTGTTATATAGAGATCTCTGACTTCATGGGTTACAGTAGAGTGGTATTTTCCCTTGACAGGTCTCTTCTTCGTTTTTGAAACCCACATCACCCGACACCCCAGTGGGTCCAGTGTCATCAACGTTTGTGCATGCTTCTGCCAGGCAGATTGGAGATCCGCTGGCAGCGAACGCTCGCGCAAACGGGAGCCACGGATCGACTTCCCTGCGGGCCGCGGCACGTGGAACATCAGGAGCTGGAACTACTCCCTAAGCCCTCCAAGTACGAGTACCTTCTAAGATGGTGGGACTGGGGTGGGTTCAGAGGGTCCAAATACCTTCTGAGGCACGACTGGAGCTCTAGGGATCATGGTTGACTCCGTTTGTTAAAGGAAAAATGGTCTTCCCGGGACCAGAAAGCCTTCCACATAACCATGGTCGTGGGTCAGAGTGTGCTTCGGTGGAAGGGGTGTTGCGATTCGGGTGATTCGGATCGGGTTCAAGTGCACGAGTGAATTCTGAACCCCTTCGCTTCACAACTCGCACCACTTCGCATCTCCCTCTTCGACCCTGGAGATCGGTTCCGGCCACCAGAACATCGACACGACCGAGCTTGGACGAGCCGACCTGACCGACCTGCGTCTTTGGGGGTGTGTACAAGGATATGTACAAGAATGCTTGCTTGAAGGGACAGAAAAACGAGAACATCCAGGCAAAACGGTTTTTGTTTAAGATTTTTTGGGGGATAATTTTGGTGGACTCGATCACCTTGATGTATCCCACCAGAGATAATCAGTTCGGATCAATCCCTAAAGAACTGGAGCCAGCCTGTCTCCCACCATGCCTGCGCCTAGAACGCTGCTGCCGGCCCCAACTCTGCTGTTCTTGGAGCCCATTCGACTGTTTTGAGCCCGGCTCGTTGTGGTCGTCTTCGATGGCGGCCTCACCCCGCTCGTGTGGCATCTCGAATGCCGAGGTCTCGATGATCTTTCTCACCCACCATACCCAAACACTCCATGTACTGTATGCCATAATATGCCGATCAGTTGACCCCCCTGGCACCCCTGGCCGTTTCTCGGCATATATATATATATTATATGGCAGTCCCATGGAGTCTTTGGGATATGAAGAGGTCTTAAAATCCATGAATCCAAAGCCTACATGACTTGAGCTCCAGGTGACCAACGGATTAGGCGGTTTTCAAACAGCTGACCTGATGGACATGTTAGTTTTCTCCAGCCAAGAACGGGTGGATTGGTCCCTGGTCCTATTCATATCAGTTGTGATGTGCATAATATAACTATATATATATATATACTTTGGAATCATTGGGGAGGTGGAAAGCATTGGAAAACCACCTGTTTGAAGACTGTAGAGGACAATTATTGCCTTCTAAGGGGCCATCTGCTTCCATGATGATTTCCGGAGAGTGTAGTGTAAAGTCCCAACAAAAATGGTTCAAAATGGTGTCCGGCTTCTCACCCATCCGACTAGGGGTCTCTTTGATCCTCCTGCTCGTGTGGCTTAACCGACCGGTGTCACATCCACTTCTGCCACGTCACAGTCGTTACGTCGCTACCAGTAGCCTCTTGCTACTAGTAGTAATGGCCTCCAGTAAGAACCATGAATCGTCTGCACAGTAGGGAGCCAAGTTCTCTATGAGAACAAGGACCAAAACATGCCCCCACGGGAAGCAGCCCGGGAAAACGGGAGGCAAGAAGGAAAACGCAGGGGAAACAAAAAAAACAACCCTGGAGCTCTCGCCCGGCGAGCAAGGCTCATGCAAGCTGGGGCCGGGGAGGAAAAAGAAAACAGAAGAGCAAAAACAAGGAACCTGTCAACTACAGGTGACCCTGTGCTCAAAACGGGCCGGCACTCAGACAGGATCGAGGCAAGCACTAGGCGTCCAATTCGGCACGCCTTCGCAACGCAGCCCGGGCCCTCCAACTGCGCACAAGCACAGAAGCCTCTTGCAGCAGCGTGCTGCCATCACTGCCAGCTGCACGGCCGATGTATTCCAAGGCCTTGGCTGCTTCAGGCGCCCAAGCGCCAGTAGTCTCGACAACCATGGGCAAGAAGAACACCTGTTGGGCGGCGCAAGCCTCAGCAGTATCCAAATGCCTTCGCTTGTGCTCAGTGTACGCCGACGCAGCCGAAGTGATCCCCGCCGCTCCAAGGACGTCCAACCGCTGAGGCGCCGTGATGGCGAAGTCAAGGGCGGTCGGACGAACATGGAACGAAGGGAGAAACACATCAGCAGGTCGTCGGCGGGCATTGTGCACTTCATCAGGCTGCTGGGGCAGCAAGAGGCCAGGTCGTTCTTTCTCAGGGCGAAGGCAGCCCTTTTCAGCCCAGCTGTAAACCAAGTCCCGCAGGCCATTGTGGCGCAAAGCGCGCTCCCCACCAGCTGAGCACATCCCAGAGTGATGGCCATAAGTGTCCAGCACGGCTTCTGTGTGGCTTTGTGTGGAGCTTTCCGGAGCTTCCGCCCACCGGGCCATCTATCTGGGCGGAAACGCCATCGAAAACACCAGGAGTCACAGGTAGTCGGAGTACGGAACGAATGAACGAAGTCGGGGTGCCAAGAACATCCACTCACTGCAGCATGGGACGAGGCAAACCACCCCTCTCTGTGACTCCTGACTCCTGGTAGGTGTGAATTGATCGATCCAAAAACCAAGCACTTGGTGAGACTTGATGCAAGTCAAGCATGAACTGCTCACATCTAGTTGTGTATAGCTTGCTCAATAGCAAGGTATATAGTTGTGTTGTTGCCTATTACGCTCGCGCGGTCAGGTCACGATCTGATCAACGTGGGTCCAATGGTCCGGTCAAATGCGTCACTGCCGCCTCTGGACGAAGGAGTTCATGGAGAAGTTGCTCGGGCGCCGGGGTCGACTGCTCTCCTCGTGGCCTGCGGCGCTTTCGTGCGTGCGTGGGCGTTCGGCGGTTCCGAAGGGTATCGGTTCGCAGCCCGGATTTTTTGGCGGGGGGGTCCGGGGGGTGGGTGGAAATCATCGGAATCATTTGGGAATAGCTTATTAAAGCTTGTGTTCACCAAGACTCAGATCTGGCGCTTGCTTCATAGCTGGTCTCCACCTAGTTCCAAATCTCAGCGCTTTGGGCTTCGTGCCTAGCAGCTACAGGGCATCCAACAAGAAATCCAGTCTCCAACATTCAACCACAAAACCTTCGTATATATCAGCACCTTCAAAGGGTGCAAGCCCCTACACTACTATCCGGGATCTCCATTGCACACCCCTTGAAGGTCCAGGTCGTAAGTTGGATCCTTTTTTGGGACATATCCTTCATCTTGGATTCCCATGGATTCCCTATAAGCTCAAAACAGAACAACTGGACGACCTCCAACTCCCGCCACACTGGGCTTCCCGGGCCGTTCGGCAGGATCCCGTGAGGCTCTTCAGAGCGGAAGCTTCCCGGGCCATTCACTCCTTCGTTCCTGAAGCGGAAGCTCTGGGCGTGATCGACGCGATCGGCGCGATGAAAACACCCCCAAGGTACATTGATAAAAACATATACAGTGTTACAGTATATAAGTATATATAATCATATATATATATAATATATATATATATTATACAATTTGTATCAATTTGTGAATATATGCCATTCCCATGGAGTCTTCGGGAGGGTGGAGCCCCTGTAACACCACCAAGGGCTCCACCCCTCCCAATCGTCACGCGTCCCGGGAGCCATCGATCCGGGTCGACCGCTGGGGAGCGTTCCACGGGGAGGTCGTTGTGGATGGGGAGGGCGTTCCACGAACAGCACAGGGAGACCTGCAAGTCTCAGAAACCCAGTGGCGGGTGCTGGTTGGGATGGACCCCAAATTCTGAAGTAAGCAGGAGGATTTTGGAGGATTAAGGAGCTTTAGTGCTTCAAAGATCGATCTCTTGAACCTTGGAGCTTTAACACTATCGCGGATCTCACCAACATCATGCCAACTAAATCAACTCTTATTAATCCTACCCTGGCTGTTGATTGCTTCGCGAAACCCCCTTTCGTCCCACCTCTAGACCGTTAAGAGCACAAACTATATATACGTCAATTTGAAACCGCGGTCAACACCGCGACCCACGTGAAACCCGTCGTCCTCGGAAACGGACGTCCAAAACCCGCAAACGCCCTCCGTGGAAACCACGCCCTCCGTGGTTTCTCCACGGCTGCGCGAGTCGATCCGAGGCTCAATCTCAGTGAGGTGCGCGGAAAGCGCCGGGCCTCGACCTCAGACCTGGCCGTCAAGTCGAGGGAGTGAGGGAGAACCCGGCCTGAGTCGATCTCCCGGTGAACCGCGTGGGGGACGGTGTTGGTTCTAGGGATCGCGCAGGTGACGTTCTCTTGGGGGAAGAAGACGAAGGGGCTGTGAAGCAACCTTGCCCAATCAAGATTACCTGGAGTCTCAGTATGCACCTTCCAAAATGCAATGCAAGTACCTATCAAGTACCTTATATATATACACACAGGTTCCAGATTTAAGAAGGGTCATAGAGTCTATAGAGTAACTGCATGAGAACTTAAGGCCGGGTCCAGGTATAGTCCATTTTTGCTGTGATGTGCTATGACGCCCCTAGCGCTGCTGCAGCCGATGCAGTTGGTCTTCTGGGGATGTTCCGTTGGGTTCGGACGCATCCGATGGACTAGCTTATACTGATACTACTAGTCTGTTGTTTAGGTGAGCTTTGATTTTGTCAAATCAAGATATCGACATTGTCATTGTCTGCATGCAGGGTTTGACTTGAGCATCTGTTCTGTGCGCATGATGCAAGGCGGCGGTCAGTCATAAAGATCGTATCACCATTCGAGAGGTCCATCTTCACGCTGTGCTCCGGTAGAGGCTCCAGTAGACTGTTGGGACGGACTGGTCGTTGGCACAACTGGGCGAACATCAACTGAAAAAATCCGGTTCGGTTTGGTGAGTCTTCCATCATCACCAAGGCCACGCCTTTGTAGAAGCAGTCCCTCATCAAAGTACCAGTTCCGGGTCTTGTAGCAACCTATAGTGTTTAATTCATGCGACGTTACTCCTTTGCTAATGATGTCCCTACTTTCTGCTTTTGCATTTTGGGATCCTGACCCGGCTACTTCCTCACGCAAGACCTACAGCACAAACCCTCGCGACGCACCAGTTCTGGCGCCACTTTGAGACAGTAGCCTGCCTCGAAGAAGCTTCAGACAGGCAAGCAAGGCAATGATCCACCTGCCACTTCGGCTCCAGTGGTCAAAATGCATCGAGGCATTGAAAACCCAAGGGCCGCGTTTGTCCGGCAAAGGCTCCAAAAAACTTGAAAAAACAGCAGTGCTGGTGGGAAAACCATGGAAAACAACGTTCCTTCACAGCTTGCATACAAATCACGCCAAGATATGCCAATAATATAGTCGATGATCGTCGATGAGTTCTTTCTATCTGGCATGGCCACCGAAAATTCTCTTTCGTCAGCACGAAACTACACTTGACATACTGTACCCCACCACTTAGGAGAGCTACTTGATTCGTGGTCATCGGCCGGATGTAAAGGGTGCCTTTTTTGGTATCCAAAAGCCAATACACGGAGCTTCCGGAAGAGACTCGTTTGAGGATTTCTAGGTATACTGGTATACTAGTCTACTGGGATCCCTGCTTCTTCATGCGTCTTCCTTGCCACAAACCTTCCTCCCTGGCTCGGCAGCGGCCGGAAGGGAAAAAAGAGCAGCCCTGCCACTGCTGGATTCCGCAGCCTGCTCGGCGATGCGATCAAGTTTCGCCTCGATCTCGGCGAAGGGTGAGCTCTCACTGGGCTCTTCGATCCTGAGAACGCCCGAGTGCGGAAGTCAGCTGAGTGGGAAACACGTTGAAATGATATTTTTTAATGAATTTATATGAACCTCAAATAGATAGACAAGTAAGTAAATCCCCACAAAAAACGTATTGGACATCGTTTCTATCTACTTGGTGGAAAGAATTTGCCTTTGAACTGAATTTGGGTATATATTCCCCCACTGAAACTTAGAATGCCTGTTTGGAAAAAAGATTGCATCAGCATAAATCACCGTTTGGAAAAATCCCCCCGGATTTTTTGCCGATGTTTCGAGAAAGTTATGTCAGCAGCACAGATTCGTGGTAAAACACAGGGTTTTGACCCATCCAAGTCCGTGGGGCGGACCAAAACATGATCAAAACCCTGTGTTTTTCCAATGTACTGAAAGATTTGCTACAACTTAGAATGTCCCAGAAGGCAGCTGGCTCAGTGACTTGGGAATGACATTGTGTGTGACGCTACACAGTTAGCAAACAGATCCAGTATATATATATACATATCGGAGAGACAAACTCGGACACTCGACTGTGGAGTAGAGACACACACACACATATATATATACATATCTCAGATTTGATTTTGTTTCCGCAACCTCACTGAAAGCTGGAATGCCTGCATTTAGATGGTGCCCAGATGCAACTTAGAATGCCCGCAATGTCAGGCATTCTAAGTTTAATAGAAAATGCTCAAAAACACCACACCCCCCGGAGAAAAATAACGGGCATTCTAAGTTTTCATGCAAAATTTTGGAAAATGCAGGCATTCCAAGTTTCAGTGGAGGAATATAATATACATGCATATGAAAGAGATGTGAAATTCAACATGACACTGTTCCCAACATTGAGGGAGATATACCTCAACATTGTGGCTCAACACTAGGGCCCTTGAGCACATTCAAGGTACAAACAAAAGGCGCGAGCATTTCAGCAAACAGTTCAACAATACTTCAAACTTTACATGGTAGCGGAGCAGACCTGGAAACGATCCGGGCTGCTCAACTGATCAACCGATCAGTCACAACAACAAAGCATAGCATCAACAGCCATTGCCGGAGAGGCTTGATCTACTGATCAGCAACGGGCCAGTAGGGACTTCTTGACAATGGCGCAGGCAGGGGAACAACAAGGACGAGAACCACAGGAAGCATTAGCAAGCTCACACAAGTACCGCATCAAGCCACCAACATTTGACGGCAACTATGCACACTTCGAGGAATGGAAGCACAAATTCACAGCATACATGGGACTCACCAACAACAGGTATCCACTACTGCTAGACCAGACAGCAGCAGCAGCCACCCTCATTGATGAGGCAAGACTACGAGGAGCAGCATCAACAACAGAAGAAGCCAACGAGAACATCCAAATGTCAGCAGATCTGAAGTACATCCTCATCAGCATCACCAGTGGATCAGCAGCGATGATTTGCAGACAATATCAGCAGACAACAGGCTTCGAGATATGGAGACAACTCCATGTCCGATTCATGATTCCAACAGGAACTCGAGGAATCGGTTATCTCACACGACTTCTCAAACCAACATTCGATCAGCACAACTTCGAAGAGTCTTTCACACAATGGGAATATGAAGTCAACAGATTTGAGACAGACAACCAATCACCATTACCAGACGCAGTCAAAGTTGCCATCTTGCTCAACGAGACCAAAGGTTCACTACAGCAACATCTACAACTACAAGCAGGTACAAATCCAACATACACACACATCAGAACAACCATCATGGAATACTACAAGTCGATTACCGCCTTCAGCAGGATGCAACAAGCCACATCAGCTCAAGCAACATACCAAGGAGGAGGAGCCGCGCCAATGGACATAGGAGCAATCAACAAAGGAAAAGGAAAAGGCTACAAAGGAAAGAGCAACAAGGGCAAAAGCAAGCAGAACAAGGGCTACAACGACAGCAAGGGAAAAGGCAATGGACACTACAACAAAGGAGGATTCGGCAAGGGCAAAGGAAAGATACAGATGCAACAGAAAGGATGGCAACAACAGCCGATTGGACAAGGCAATCCATTCAGCAAGGGCTACGCACAAGCACCACACAAAGGCAACAAAGGAAAAGGCAAAGGTAAGCCAGTCACAGCAATCTGCTACAAGTGCGGCAACCCAGGTCACATGGCCCGGGATTGTCGAGTGGCAGTGTACAACATGGGGGAAGCGACATATGAAGATCAAACACAAGCATGGTGGAATGACCAACAGTATGATGCAACATGGTGGAGCCAGGACTTACGACATGTTCAGCAGCCACAGTCGCAACAGCAGTTAGCCTTACCACCAGCTCCAACATATCCAGTAGCTCAAGCAAACACTGAGCAAATCCACTTCATCAGCGGGGTCGGCAACGACCTTCTCATTGCAGCCATTGGGCATCAACAGGTAAGCAAGACACAGAGCACAACTGATTCCAGCAGAGCGCATCTCATGATCGACAGTGGAGCAGCAACCCATGTGTGCCCAACATGGTTTGCGCCAGCATCACCTATGCACCCACTCAGCAATGAACAAGGACCAAGACTTCGATCAGTGACCAACGACAACATCCAGCTGTTTGGGTACAAATGGGTCTACATGTAGCACAACAACGGACAAAGCATCGTCATCCCATTCTACGTATGCAATGTCCATCAACCCATTCTGTCAGTCACCAGACTGGCTGAACAAGGATTTACATTGCAGTTCGGGGACAACCCGCACATTGAACACAGTAAAGGGTTTCGATCAACACTGGAACAGAAGGATAGTCTGTATTATCTCAACACAAAGATCCTTCAACTGCCAGAGGATCACAGACTACACATCGAACAGGCCGACGACGGAACAGTCTCGGCCATGATCGCGCCAACAACAGCTCTCACACCTGATGGTCCAACAGTCGTTCTTGGAGGCCGACAGGACTATTGGACATACAACAGTGATGGTTACCTGGTACGTGTCCACAAGGTTCCACGCAAGGCACTGTTTCAACCAGAACGCACATGTCCTGTGCCAACAACGCAACTTGAAGACTTTAGGAGAACAATTGTACGACGAGAAGACTGCAACAACGAGGACATCAGGGACAACTACCTCACCATCAACAAGCATCAGCAACGACGTGTCCTCAAGGGACAACCCTGGACAGGTGAGACCTGGTTCAAGGTCAAGCTTGGAACAACCCCAATGAGCACAAAAGTCACACCACCAGCAACATCAAAGCCTGTAGCCATCGAGAACAAAGGAAAGTCAGCAGGAAAAGGAAAGAAGGCAACAACACAGCCTCAGGCATCACAAACACTCCAACAGCCGGAGCAGCATATCACAAAGCAACCACTCTACAGGCATACCTTCAAGAGTACACCGCCTACGACAACGGCAATCCCACATCCAAAGGACGTGGTAGCAACGTCTGATTACTGGATGCGGGAAGGACACTTTTGGAAACGTGTCCACATCCAGCCAAGAACAACCTTCTACATTCCAGAGCGAACAGACGACGGACCAGACATCAGCAAGTTGAAAGCATGGAGACAGACATTCACAACGACGAACACACACAAAGGCAACAGGTATGAAGATGATTGGACAGAAAAGCCCAACAAAGCCTTGAATTATGAGTGGACAGGATCCACTAACTTTGAGGAAGCAACAGAGTACAACGCCGAATACGACACAGATGAAGGAGAGCAACAACAGGCAGCAAGGAAAGCAACAGAGGTACCTAGACCACAACAGCCAACGGCTCAGGAACGAGCAGAGCACGAGCTAAGGTGTGACATCTGCGTTCGCACCAAAGGCAAGACCAACAGTCATCCAAGACAGAAGAGCAGTCAACCAGTCATCCAGGTCGACATGACCTACATCAAGAGCCTCGACGACAAGTCCACAACGCCAATCCTAACAGCAATTGACGTCGAGACTGGAATGAGCATGGCAACACTCATCCAGGATCGAACTCAACATTTTGAGTATTTAGTCAACTGCATGTGCAACTTCCTTATGGAGTCCGGAAGGGCAAAGGCCATCCTGGCCAACACAGTTCTACAATCAGATCAAGAACAATTTCTCATCAACCTTCTGAAAGCTACAGCTTTACGACTAGGAAACAACATCTCTGCAGTCAGGCAGAGTGCAGCATACAACAGCCAATCACAAGGTTCAGTGGAGCGATTTCACAGAACACTGATCTCACAAATCAGATCACTTCGAGCACAAGTCAAGCAATACTATGACAGAGACATCAACTGCGAGCAACCGCTTAAAGCCGTGGCTAGTACGGCATTCCAACTACTTGCTCAACCGCTACCTCATTCACAACGATGGCAACACCAGCTTCGACAGACGCTGGGGAAAGGAACACAAAACCCCAATCTGCATCTTTGCAGAAACAGTTCAATACATGGCTCAGACAGCAAAGACAATGCCAAAGCTTGAGCAGCGCTTCTTCAAAGGCATTTGGCTTGGCAAGGATACAACAACAAATGAACACATCATTGGCATTGCCAGAGTCGTCAGAGCACGAACAATTCGGAGGATGGTTCTTCCAGACAACTTCGACAAACAACTCTTAGACATCATCAACTCTTATCCATGGACACCCATTTCAACAGCTCCAACAGGCGTTATGCCACTTGCCATTTCGGCACCGAAGCCATCAGCAACGGCAGAGACACAGACTGTCGACGCACAACCACTGATCACAAGCAAGCACACAAGCGAACAACAAGAATCAGAGGAGAACAAGCGCAGAAGGGTCATTACGGACGTCCCCCTTGCAACATCACCAACATCTCAACAGAAGAGACAAGCACTACCAATGCCAACACTAGGAGACGGCTCACCAATCAAGCGAAGCCTTGAAGCACCAACAACAACCTCAGCAACGAAGCATGAGCCGAAGCAAGTTCGAACAACTCTCGAGATCAGCGGCTCAGCAACAGGAAGGACAGAACAAGCAGCAACAAGACTGAGGATCTCAGCACTTCAGGTGACAACAAAGAAAGGAGAAACAATCACAGCAACAGCAAATGAAGATGATGAGGAAGCGACAACAGAACGCATCCTTCTAGAACCAATCATCCATGACACAGAAGGATTCGACAAGCAAAAGCTCATCACTGGCATGAAGAAAGAGATCGACTCCATGAAGCAACAACAGGTCTTCACAGAACGACACATGGACGAGCTCACTCCCGAAGAACAACAGACCATCATCCAGAGCAAATGGGTTCACAGGGAGAAAGGCGATGACGTTCGATGTCGCATCGTCGCCAAAGGCTTCACAGAGCACGTCAACGACGCCGATGACATCTATGCCTCAACACCTGTGTTTGCAGTGCTCAGATGGCTTCTGGCACTAGCACTCACATTCCGGTGGAGCATCACAACAGGTGACATCAGCACAGCCTTTCTACACGCAGCTGCAGCAGTGACAACAGGAGTCGCATTACATATGTATCCACCAACAGAGTTCTACAATGCTGCAGACCGCATAGTCTGGAGATTGAACAAGGCCCTTTATGGGCTCAGATCATCACCAAAGGCCTGGCAGGATCATATTGCAGACATCCTTCAACATGTGTTGAAGCTGGAGCGCCTCAGAACAGAACCAAACGTCTTCAAGACACCAGGCAACACCTGCTCAACAACAACATTCTTGATGGTTTATGTAGACGACCTTTTCTTCCCGGGTCCACACGAGACCATCAATAAGATCTTCAAGCAGATTCAACAACATCTTCTTCTTCGACGAACTGGAGAGCTAACAGCCGGAAAGACAGTGACATTCCTGGGGCGCAACATCACACACTGTGGAACACACTTTGAGCTCTCACTTGGCAACCACTATGTTGACAACATCATCACGGAAGTCAAAATGGCGACATGCAATCCATCAGCGACCCCAGGGACGGCAGCACTACGAGCAACAGATGAACATGAGCAAGACCTCAGCAGAGAAGAACATGGAATGTACAGACGTGTAGTAGGCAAGCTTCAATGGCTTGTCTACACAAGGCCAGACTTGGCCTATGCAACAAAGGAACTTGCAAGAGCACTCAACAAGCCAACCACACAGGATTGGAAGCGCATGAAACATGTCGTGAGGTATCTACAAGGAACAAAGCACTACAAGTTCACAGTCTAACCAACAGCACAAATAACTGATGAACTTAAGGAGATCGACGTTGATGCATATGTCGATGCTGACTGGGCAGGAGATCCAGTCACAAGGAAATCAACATCCGGGTTTGCCATCTACATCTTTGGCACCTGTGTACAATTCGGAAGCAGAACACAACAAACAGTAGCACTTAGTAGCGCAGAGAGTGAACTCTACGCGATCGGAACAGGAACAATTGAATCACTACACCTCAGCTATTTCCTCAAGGAACTACACAGCAACCTCAAGATCAACATCCGCATTCTCACTGACTCATCAGCAGGAAAGTCCATTGCAACACGCATTGGCAGCTCAAAGAAAGCAAAGCACATCCAGATCAAGTATCTCTTCGTGCAACAACTCGTTCAGGCCAACATCATTTCAATCGTGAAGATAAGGAGCAATGACAACAGAGCAGACGTCTTCACCAAGCATGTGACTCCTGAAACACTCAGGAGGCATCTGCAAGCCATCGGTCTCATTGACCGAAACAACAACTCACACAATTGAGAAGCTAGCAGTTTCACAGCAGCAATCTTCAACATGAAGATCAAGCAGTCAGCAAACATGCATGCAGCATGACTTCCAACATGGAGGTCGAGCAATGTGTTTCAAGCAAATGTGTCTCAACAAGAGATGCAAATGATAGTCACGTGCGCGTGCGTGTACAGCGTGAGCAGTGCGCAGACACACATAAACAGTGCACATTTAGAATTTCGATGCCATGGTTCGATGCCGTTCTCTCAACAGAGACGAAGCCCATCGATTACATGATCTCTCTTTTGGTTTCAACACCTTCTTGCCGATCGATCGCTCCAACATGATTTTCATGCACGTCAACACTTTTCAGTCTCAACATGTGATTTCGGAAGGTGATTTGAATTCAACGTTTTTGCCGCCCTTTCATTCAGAGCTCAACAGCCAGAAGCGTAATCTTCGCCTTCAACCTCGGTAACATGGCTGTGGTTCAACTCACTCCGATGACGGGAACATGTCAGGTCTATGAGGCCACGTTCCCAATTCCAACGCATGGAGGTCAGGACAAGAGGACACCAACATGCACAGCCCACTTAACATCAACCCGGACATCAACACGGGCTCGATCACGGAAGAGGGTGTGAACAACCCCTGAGCCTTTCAACGAAGGTCAACACTGGAGTCAACGGGTGCGTAAGTCACTAGATGACTCAACAGTGTCAGTTTTTGCCAGATCGCTGTCTGAACACGACATTGATCTGAGGGACGGTGTGAAATTCAACATGACACTGTTCCCAACATTGAGGGAGATATACCTCAACATTGTGGCTCAACACTACGGCCCTTGAGCACATTCAAGATACAAACAAAAGGCGCGAGCATTTCAGCAAACAGTTCAACAATACTTCAAACTTTACAAGAGAGAGAGAGAGGCTATAGATTGATGACGGGGGTGTTTGGGTTGAGTGGTGGACCCTCAACCCCTGCGGCTGCTGGTGGCTGTTGGTAAATGCTAGTGGCAGCAGTGTGGCCAAAGTGATCAGCGGCCGTGGTGTACGGGCCGGGTAGATTGGATCCAACACCAGCATGCTGCAAGAGTGCAATGATCACCATAATATCAAAATTAACAAAACAGACTAAACTAAACACTTTAAGTTGCACAATCAACAGTTGTTTTTCCAATTTCCAATTGTTACCATGATCACATCAAAACGTGCATCCATGTACAGATCATCTTCACCTGACAGGCGGGAGAGGAAACCAAAAACACGGACATTGCACCTTGGACTTCGAAGATCAGCCGGTCCAAAAGTTAAAAGGACATAAAAGGACAAGGCTTGTGAGCTGAGACGGGACGTCATTCGGAGATCCGCCCGAAGACCGAATACCTAATTCACTTGACGTGACTTAGACCGCTTGCGCTGAGGGCCATTGAATCAATTTTTGCGTGATCATCTTGAGGGCGTCCTATTCAGATTGCAACACGTGAAACGGCGTGATATCTGTGCTACCCACGTTCACCCACACGTGGCCCCAAAAAAACTAAGAGGAATATGCACCATACTCAGACTGGCTGGCTGCTTCACATGCTTCACTTGTTTTGGTCCAGTTCGCCACCCCACTGCCAAGTGTCAGGTTGGGCAGCTTGGGCAGTGCCATGGCGTCGGCTGCCAATCGGCGCGGCCGAAAAAAGACGCTGGGCCCAAAGCACTGCGAGTACGGAGAGTGGCACCTGGCTTCCTGGGCCCTTGGTGGGGCCAGAGCCCCAAAGGCCGGGACTGTTCGGGGTTCTGGCTTGAAGGCCTTTCAAAGCTGCAGCCTTACATGTACCACTAACCGGCATTGTCATGGTCACTGGCATTGGCATGGTCACCTTTTATACTGGTTCGACTTTTCACTGGTCATATTGGAATTTGATAGCAAAGCAACAGCAATCAACAGCATATCATCAAAACCCAAAGCCTCAGCCCCTAAGTATCCACATACCCTCCAAACGCGCATCCAAACGCGTGGTGTTTCAATACACGGTCCATCCAAATCGCCGGAAGATCCGGAGCGGGCCCCCGTCGCGGGAAGCTCCGTGTTCGACGCCTTGGCGCTGGATGAAGACGGTGACCTATTCGCACGTGTTCTGCCTCTTTCGCCAGCGGGTGAGTGGACTGTTTGGTGACCTATTTCGATGGATTAGTGTGTGAGCGTGTCAAAGTGTGTGAGTGTGCAACTACCAGTAGGCTGTGGGTTGAGTGGTGTGGCTCGAGCTGGTTCATGGCCTCAGCATTCATCTGGAGAATGGCGAGCTTGAGGCATTGACTTCTCTTAGAGAAATCGCAGAGTTCAAAGCACACTCTCCTGTATTGCCAGGAGACCATGCCAACTTAAAGGTGAGAAATTCACTGCTTCGATACCAAAGCCATGTACCCCACCTATGCACGCCAAAGACCTTTCTTCAGGTCTTGGGCTTTGGGCTGCCAAGTGACCACTGAGTCTGGCAATTGCAAGTATGTGCCAATGTACCACGAACCATGGATTTCACTATCCAGATCTATCCAGTATACTTGATGGTGTCCTTGAAGTTGTCTTAATTGGTCTTCCAAACGGGACCGTGGCTCAAACGGGGGGTGAAAAATGGCACAATCAGCAAACCAAGTAACCGGCGTGACCGGATGAATAAACCCAGTAACCTCCCCGAGAAGGTCATAAGTTGGACGTACATGATGTGGAGCACCACCCCCATAAACATAGAGTCCTCTCTAAACAACACACAACAACAACCCTGGACAGTCCAGACCGTCGATGTATGATCTCCAAAAAAGGGTTAAGGGTCTCCATGAAACAGTCCACAAGCAGGTCCTGCTATATATTTAGCAGAAACATATTTCTGGTGCAGTGCATTGACAAAGTAGGCTAGTTTACATCAATTTTAAACATTGAACAGCCAAAGCCACTATCACACAGCCGATGCTTGCACCAACAATTCTGTCTAAAGCCCACAAGTGTCTCATCGAACTCCCGTCAGCATATTCTGCACCATGACCAAAGGCCAAACACTTGTATCCCCAAGAATGGCTTGCAGTGGTCATTTGCCTTCAGCTGCGGGCGTTGGGCACCTCAAATGCCTGGATGTTTCTCAAAAGTCAATGAAGAACATTGCTTGCTTTGATGGCACAAAATCCTTCAGCACCTGGGATAGGGCAGGGCTGTAGAGTCTTGTGGCTCCATGGAGGAAAGAACTCCCTTCAACACGAGCGCCTCCAAGTACTCCCAGACTGGTGAAAACAGCGTAGAAGAGTACCATTACCAGTAACAGTGGATGATGATAGTTATATAGTAAAGGCCTTTCTCTAAGTATATCTCAAAGTATGCGTTTCTTTTTCTCCGAAGATGAGCCGAAAAGAGGGCCTCGTCGGGGTCTCTTTTCGCGTTTCTCCGTCGAATGTTGGAAGACTTTGGAAGTTGCTGGAATGTTAATTTTAGTAACTAAAGTTCTGGCAAAACCATCAGAGATAGCCTAAGTGACAGTGGTTTTCATCATTTTAGTTGTGTGGCTACTAAGAAAAATAGGGTGGTCACATTCATCTTGGGTGGTCACCATTGGTCACCCTTTCATCACCCCAAGACATCCCATCATAGACCTGGCGATGTCCTCGCCTGCTCTCAGCTGGCATCTGATTGGTGCGCGGGTGAGCTGGAGCGGAAATTCTTCATCGCTTGGCCGACGATGGCGCAACTCTTCCTGGAGGGAAGAGGGCGTAGCGAGAGCGCACCTTCGACCTGTGATAGTACCTTAGAACATGGATCCCTATGGCTGTCAATATGGACCCGGGAGGCTGGAGCCACATGATACAAAATGGTGGTGAGCCCCAAGTTGACATAAACTGAATCTACAGTCGTACATGTTTTTTTTCAACCTTGCCATTGCCGAGTTGCTACGAACGTTGCGTCGGGTCCAGGTATGTCCGATGTCGTGTGACCTTCCCTGACCTGAAGACCATCTTGAAGCTGCAGGTTCTTGAAAGGATCCCTCTGCTCATGTGAGCAGGGTTCTTGTTGGTGACTACGGGGCCTATAAACTGGAAGCATGCCGCATCTGCCTTTGCATGTCTTCGCGAGAGCAAATGGTGCCTTTGCGTCTAAACTTAATGTGGTGCCTTCGCGATATGCTTTCGCGAACCGTTTGGCTTTCCACACTTCCCTCTAGGGATAAGAACACAAGGATTCCAGAAGAGATGAACAGTGATACTATGTAATGCTCCTCTGCGAGGAAAGAATCAATTATAGAATAAATTTGCATACACAAGTTGCCTTCGGCCTACGCGATTTGGCCTCACATGCCTCCGCCCATGCACAAAACTGTGAGAATTGCCTTCGCGGGCTATGATGCAGTTCCACTTTTATATAGTAAAGCTCTTTGCGTGCGAATTACAGGAAAGAACACGTGGCTCATATTGAGGAAACTCCTCCAAACATGTGCTGTCGTTCAAAGGATGGTGCCACCAGGCCTCACTTCATGGATTGATTGACCCCCCATGGCCCGACCAAAGGGTATCACAAAGATCCAACAACTCAAACCTCATGCCGAACCAAGTCTAAAAAGAACGGGCACCACCCTCGGTAAGTGCGTGTGTTGTAGCGTTCAACAGGCCTTGGTGCTCAATGATGGGTTGAAAACCGAAAAACAACCAATGAATGTTCGCAGCGTATGTCAAACTCCCTCGAACCTGAATGCATGGCTAAAGCTCAACCCATGCGGACCCCCCAAGAAAATACTGATGGCATGTCAAACAGAGAGTTGGACCATCTTGGTAGACCAAACCCAAATGTTGCCCGCTGCCTGGCGTCCCTTTCGAGTTTTTAACACAGCACCCCGTCCGGATGGATGCTGCGCTGTGCTGCTGGACGTACTCTTCTGGAAAGATGTGTCCTGAACCCAGCCAAGCCCCAGAAAGACTGCGCCAGTGACCCCAGCTTGAACATCCTAGATGCGGATTCATAGAAGCCACACAAAAGCACGGCGGGGGCGTACATACGTTCTCTGAATCCATCGCGAGGCCCAGTGCAACTGCGAGGCCCAGTCCCACACTTTTCGACTCCTTCCGTCCGATCCGTTTCAAGGACTTTCAGTCATAACTGTTTAGTTTAGGGCATATAACTGGCATACAATTATGGCATCATATATGCCCATCGAAAGTTCATGAAGCAAAGGATCTTCACCTAACACCAATCTTGAGCCCTCCAGTCAGTGGTCACCAAACCCATCCGCGCACCCCGACCCACCTGGACGGGCGTCCCGCATGTGTCCGCTGAAACACCGAGCGGCGCAGGAATTCGTTATAGGCGATGCTGCCTGAGTGATCATCATCGAACCTCAGATTCGCCTCTTCATCGTTGGGCAAGCGTCAGCGGTCACTGTATTTAGGGAGCAACATACACTGACCAACAAAACAAACAGCAAATGAGTTGGCAAATCCAAGACCTATCCACCGAAAAAGTCAAAGAAAAGAATACCAAAAAACAAAACAGTACCAGCACACCCACGACTCACAGCTGCCCACGACTCTTCGAGCCAAAACCCGAAGATCTAAAGGATGCCAAGAACAATTCTGTTCGACGTTGTAAAACAAAGAGCCCATACCTTGAAGCACCAAAAAGGATCAAATCATTTTTGCGGATTCGCGGAACATCAGGCCGCCCACACGGAATCGGTCGGACGCATACCGTGAGCAGTGGGAACAAGAACGCTACGTTCGGGGCTCCTGGCATCGCTACTAGGAGTAAGGATGCCACTAGGAACAAGAAGCTAGTGGCAGGCACCGTTTCACATATTATCTACAAACCAACCAAACGCTCCATGGGACTGCCATATTTACTGATCAGTTGGGGTGGTTTGGGGGGTCAATGTAGGCATATATTCCTTATTCCACACATGGAGTGTCTGGGCCATGACCAAAAACTCATAATCATAACTATGAGAAAAATTGCTGTCTTGCATTATCATAGTATGGCAATGGTACACTGCATATGACAGTTGAGCAATAACAACAATTCAATTCCTGCTTCGGGATGTTTCAGGATGGTGTTCTGGGGGGCCACCAGAAAACCTTTTGAAACTTAACAATCATCACTGATCGCCAACCTTCTCCCATCATGAGTTAAAACTGCCATCATCCCTTAGTACAAGTTCCTTTATATAGACACAAACTATATCAAACCATATATAATTTACACATAGAGATGCTCCAAGTACTGCTCCAAGTCCAATAGTACTTGACCCTCTTCTATGTCCCCCCAGTCTCAACTCTCACTTTTTCAGTGACATCACTGAAAGAAGTGAAGTCGTCTTCACGCCTGTTTGCCAACCCTTTTTGTAGCACACCTGGTCTTCACATCACATCATACAGCATCATCGCAAAAAAAAAACAATGACTCATCCAAGGTACAGCTGAAAGACACTGATGGCGGTGTCTTTATCGATGCCGATCCGTAGTTGCCGCATCAGCTCCAAGAACTCCTCGAACCCATCGCTCCCGCGTGAAGTGTTTTCAAAAAAGAAAGCGGAAGCGATTGGCCGCTTTTCGGTGCTGGAATTTGATGCTCTTTGTCTGTGTGTTAACTCTCTTTTAAGGTATGTGGGATGGCAGGACTGGGATGATGGCAGTCCCGCGTCAGCGATTGGAGCGACTGAATGGAAGAACTCTGGGTAGATGTTCACAGGACAAACTGGCAGATTTCAGTCCCAAGGGTACGTAATGAATTTGTATTGTCAAACATTTTTGGAGCGCCAAAAAGAGCCGCGTGTAGGTGCGACTTAAGAGATCGGATGGAGACCGCTCCGAAATGCTCAGCGTGCCATCGCTGTCGACGTCCACATAGCTGAAGAGGAGACTTAGCCCGGCAGAGGTGTAGCCCCATTTCCTCCGCAAGAGGCGGCAAACTCAGATGGGTGAACAAGGTACTGTCACCAAACGAATCCTCAAAGAAAGTATGCATGAGTCGGTGCTATCCTATTACCAGGGCCCAGTGGATGATGATCGTTAGGTTGCAGGCCTTTCTCTAAAATAGTGTGAATTGCCACAGAGTTGCATACCGACTCTTACGGGTAATGGGACAAACATGGACAAACCCAATTCATGAGATCCCAATCCAGTGTGCGATCCAATGGGTTACCTGAACATACCTGGACCACGAGTCGTGCACTACATCTCGGACACCCCGTACATGGTCTGGCAACCAGTCATGAGATAAGTTTGCCAAATTTGCACCCTCAGCTTGCACCCTTGTGGGTACACAATGATTGCATAATATTTGGTACCATGCCGTGTTAATCCGTGTTATCGTTGTCTTTGGGCAATTGGTTTATTTTAGTATATTTTAGTCAAGTAACCTTCTCCCTGCCACGACTGGGGAATTGAGGTGTCAAACGATATATAATTCCCATTGGAAATCAGCACGTCCCGCTGGATTCAGTGATCGGGGGTGGATGTTGCTCGTTCTCCTTGAGACTTTTCCAATGAAACATCTGGAATCCTTCGTGAAGATTGATGGTATATCTTGACAATGTCCTGACACCTCCCTGGCAAAACAACATGTGAAGTAAAAACAACACGACACCTTGCCGATTCAGCACAGTTCAAGCATAAGAAGTCCTCTACAATAGGTGTATACAATCCTCCCCACATTTCTGCCCCGCAAAAGTACCCTGATTCCTCCACATACCTGTTCATTGATTTTTCTTTCGACACATCCAAAAAGCACAACTCCGTTGCCATTGAGGAGCTCTAAGCACTTCCGGGTCCGCGTCATCACCAGCACCTCCCCGCGTCTTTTCCAGCTAGCCGTGAACTCATATCCTGAGGGGGGCCCATGGATGCGGTGCACCAAATAGATCTGTTTGACATCTTTTCGACATATCTTGATGTGAGGATATGATTTCTCAGAAGAGTAGCAAAAGTAGCGAGAAGTGGTACAGTATGTGGGTGTACTCCTTGGATGATTGAGATGAGGACCAGCAAACACCAAACGGATCGGAATCAGGTCGAACGGTTGAACGCCTTGACCTTGGATTCGGCATCGTGGCACGTGGTATTTATAGACTTCAAAGTGACAAAGCTCTCTTGACATGTTGTTACTATTTTCATTTGTGCGCAGCATCATCAGCATCTTGAAAAAGTGTGTTTCCCTACCCTTTTCACTGATTGGCACAGAATGGTGATGTTGCTAAGCAAATTGGCAGCAAATGCTGCTGCTGCTGATGATGAGATGACGACGATGACGATGACCATGACGAGGATTATGATTGTTGTTGTTTGTAAGGGTGTTTGTCGCGTATCACACATAGTGACATAGTTGAGTGCATGCACCGCCTCCTTTAAGACACACACACACAGCCAAATCTTTGCGGCGAATCTGTGGGAGACGCATGCCACAATCTTGCCGCTTACCAATTACCGAAGACGGACTGACAAAACCAGCACGTCCCAAATGATCATTTGTCCTCCATAACCTCGATTTGGAGGGTGGCCGTTCAAGATTTGTCGAACACCCTTGAGAATCTGAGAATGTTACGACAAAGCTGCCCCGCAGCCACCCCCAGTCAAAGTGCAAGGCTCCGATGATACCCACTGGCAGCGCCAAGAACCAAACGCTCAACAAGGTGAGGGCAAAGACCACCACATAGCCTGCTGGATCTGTTGGAAAGGGTGATCTTTTCCAGGAGTTTCAAGGTGTCAAACCTCCAATGAAGGTCTTGGCTATGGTTGTTGGTCCACACTGCCGACTCCCCACCACAGGTCATCACAATTCAGCAGGGCCCACACTGGCATCGGAGACTGCCCATGCCGGCAATTCACCGGATGCTACATTCGGTGGGGGGGGACTTTAATGGCTTCACCCTACTCCAGCCACTCCATGTATGGCATGTTTGATATATGCCTACATTGGCCCTGAAACCACCCAATCTATTTAAATATGCCATACATGGAGTGTCTGGGTACTATCCTCCAGAAGTAGGGATCTCTGAAACAGCAAAGCACCTCATTTAGAAGTGCTCAACCAGCGACCTGATTGGGTGTTTGCTAAGTGCTCAACCAGCGACCTGTTTGGGTGTTTGCTTTGGTTTTGCGAGCAACTGCCACAGTTGGCCACTGAGTCAGCTACAGGCTATACCGTATATTGTCCCGTTCTTTTCTCATTTGTAAGGAGCCCAACATGAACAAGTCAAGAAGGAAAAACTCGCTCATCTACTATATATGTTTGTTCTGTAGGATCAAAGGGAAATAGCGCCCTCCAACACATTTCACTGGTTTTCCGGCTTTTTTCCCCCAGGCGAACCCCAGGTTTCTTCTCTCTCACCAGAGAAAAAAGCACCACACGAGGTTCCAGGAAGTTGCACCTAAGGCCAACAGCAGTCTGAGTGCTATAATTATATAACCACATGTCCCAAAGAGAGTCAAGGGCTCATCTCCCTCTTCTGCGTACATATAATTACATATATACATATACTGTACATGTGTGTAGACCGCAATAGCAAGCGGCTGAGTCAAATTGTTACCACTTACATCCGACTCGATGTTAGCAGGGGGCAGCAGGGAGTCCACTGACAGTTCTGCTGCCAACAAAGACAGCTGTGGATACTACCTGAAGCAGAACGGGACGCCAATCTGTGTACCTGCAATTTCATACATGTGACGTTCTGTAATTACCTTCCCCTCTAATCGACCAGGCTGTTTAGGTGAACATGAGGTTTAAAGACTTGCACTCGACGGTGTTGCCCTGACATCTGAAATTACGAAGGCTGTGGACTTAGGAGGTTCAGGGTTTTGACATCACTTTGCGGTTCCTCCAAATAGCCCTTCCCAGTGTGTATGTGTGTGCATGTGTATATATATATATATGTAGTATATCGTATGATATGGGTACAGTATATACAAAATCATGGACTGCAAGCATGGTCAACGAGCAAAACAAAGCACTAAGAGGTTGACTGGCAGCCAATGTCAACCGCTAGTTCGATTTACAGTCACAGGCAGCGCCGCAGCATCCGCGGGCTATTTTTGAGCTGCTGCCAAAGCAGGGTTTGGCAGCACCAATCCGCAGGCACCATCAACTCCACAATCACCGATAGCGAAGCCAGCCAACGACAACTTCTTGGGAGAAGGCCCAGACTCGACTCTTCTTTTCTGTTACTACAAGTAGTTACTTAAATCCGCGAGCGTCATCTTCTTAAGCCTGCGAAATTCACCTTGTTCTGACATCAACCCTTCAACCCACCCTTCACTGAGCCTCCCAGAGTCTTCGGGACAAAATCTCCATAGCCCACCGTGGTCATGGTCACCACCTCACACGGAAGGAGTGGATGCGTCCAAATCGGCACGGAAGGGGTGTTAGATCTGTAGATGGATCCACTACCACCCTCTTTTTGATGGAGCAGGGAGACACTTTGATGTAACCGAAGTGAGGATCGAGTCATACCTTCCGAGAAGGAGTATGTGGATCCCATGGGGTTTATAATTATCGTCAGCAGTGTAGTCAGCAGTGGCGTAGTCCTTGGGTGAAGCCATTTTTCATGGTTCTAGTACATATACAAGAGAAACACCCCAATGACGCATTCTGAAAGTCTGGATGTTATATATGTTAGATTTCCTCTACAGGATGCACACTTGAATCATCGCACATTGCGATCGTACCAGAAACTGCCAAATTAGCAAGAACTCCCCTTGGCTCCCTGCATCAATATTGGGAGTTATGGATACCCTGGCTCCTTAGCTCCCTTTTAAGCTAGGGATAATTTGTTTTGCTCTCAACCGGCTCAGTACGGCTCGTTTTTTCGGGTCACGACCACTTGTAATGACCTAACATGGCCTCAACATACCTGCAAGAGGGCCCCAACTTGGACTACACGTCACCAATGATGAATCAGGAATGATGGGCCTCTTTTTTTTGCACGCACAGCACCACACGACATGGGTGAGCTCCAGCTGCCATCCTGTCGCAGAACCATGCACTTCAACCAACTCATGACCAAGAGGTTGCATGTCACGCTGCGCCGGGTATTTAGCCCTCAGGCTGGCACTCTGCTTCTTTCCGACGCTTGGGTGAGATGAGGAAGAGTCTCAGGAGTCTTTTTCCAAAGTTTCTGCAATTTCACCGCAACCGCCGAACCTTCACGCTTACTCTTAGGATGAAGCACCATGTGGGCAATCCTAGACTTATCCTTTTGGTAGCGTGGCAGCATAGGTAAACCTTTCAGACAAACGGAACATGTCCACGAACGGGCATCCCAAGGAACATTGTGAGAAGGCGTGATCACTTCAACCTGTCGCAACTCACCTGCCGACCCTTATGGCGACTCTTTACGTGCCAGGCCCTCCGTTTTCCAAGCTTTGTAAAAGAGGAGTCAAATAGCTCCAGGCCACAGATTCCGCACGACCACGAGAATTCAGGGTGAACATTGTCCACATCAGCAATGCGAGCGACATCGTTGCCAGAAACCTTACTGAATTTCTGCCGAGAAGGCTCAGCACTGAAATCATCAGTCTTACAACTCGGAAGTTTCCTTTTGGCAAATTGTCCCCCAACCGAACCACAAGTATGCCCACCAAGTGATCGCCCAGGCGAAGCACTTTGAACACTTGTCACAGTACAACCACCCAACACTGAGGAAGCACTTTTCGTGCAGCCACCCGCCTTGGTACGCAAGGACAAGACAAGATCCTTGGGGACTTGCAACGTCTCATAGTGCCCAGGATCAGGCGAGCAATACAACCACAGGTCCGGAAAACGACCTTCCAAGTTGAACGTGTAAATCTGACCATGGGCATGAATCACAGAAATAGGCCGATCCAAGGCAGCCGCCAAAGCGGCGTTTCCAAGTTCCCAGCCCAAGGGTTGACCTCAGCAACTTTATCCAAATAAGATCGAAAACCAGCGATCTCGACTTCCTTGGTCTGGGTACCATCAGGCAGCTCCTTCATCGTGAGCCCACATATCCAACTTTTGCGTACAGCCAATCACCCCAAGTCTGAGGCACAATCCATCTTCACGCTCACTGCAGTACAAGAAAAAGCCTCTTCGCGCGCCCCAATTGGGTTTGTAATCTTTAGCGAGGTTGGACATGTGCTGAGCCACCTGCATGCGCAAAGAGTGGCACCGTAAAAGGCATATTTCCGGCTGAAGATCTTCCCAACGTCCACCTCGCAAGTGCCGCACCGATGTAACGGTTGTTCACGTGTTGTAACCACACGACCCTTCGGTGCCACAGTCCAAAGACCAGCCTCTGCGGCTGAACCTCCTGCTTGCCCTTCTTCCTCAAAATAGCAGCTTCACGTGACGCAAACACAACCCGTGTTTGAGCTTCCTGAGAAGTTTCCATGACCTCATCTTCGGCCACCTCGTCCTTGGCATCCATGTGAGTCTGAGGAACCACATCAGCAGCAACAACAGTATTTGGTATCACGCTTCGCGCGAACATGACCACCAGCACGCTCGAGGACCAACAAAGTCTTGCCGGCACTCACACCAGCCACACTCCCACTCGGGTTCTTTGGCTGCATGTTTGCAACCAAGGACGAATATTCTTCGAATAGGCAACAATGGAGATGCCAAACCAACCAGCATCCTCTAAGATCTCTAAAACAGAAATGAGATCACTCTCATCCCAGTTTTATCAAGAGCGCAAAAATGACTCTCCAAACTGCAACAGCACGCTCAGGAGCAACCTTCGAACGGATGCCCAAACAGTTACCACCACCAGGCTGCTAAGCAACAGGATGGCCCTTGCCTTGAGCACCAGCTAGAATTACACCATATTAAAACCGCCTTATGATACTCAATGGCATCACGCTGACCAACCGATTCCTCTTTTTCCTCTTTTGGCTCTTTCGTATGGCTACGAAACCGACTCCCACAAGTCATTCGTGCTGGAAAAAGACCACCATGCACGAAAGCTCGGGGTCCCGGTGTCATGTCCGCACCCCAAAGGTACCAAACCCACCCACACCCCGGCTGCGGCTACACCGGAGGTCACCCACACGAACGAATCAGCCCACACATGGCGATCGCACGAACGAAGCAGCCAAAGTAGCAAGAACTTCCCTGGGCGCAGTATCATTATTGGGAACATGGATGATATACCCTGGCTCCTTAGCTCCCTTCTGAGCACCCGCCAGCAAAAAACACATTTTCACTCTGAACCTCTGTAGGTGGCCGGGAAGTGGATGACCTTCCACTGACGGTTTCTTAAAAGGTTGCAACGCGGGGGGGGGGGGGCAAACTGCTGAAATATGAACAACATAAGCAGCGTTTGATGGCCAGTTGACGCTTCATTTGAACATCCTTTTGCGAAAAGCAATAAACCATTGAACATAAGCAAAACAAAAATCCAATGGAATCCCACCAAGGCCACAGGATATTGTGTTCCTTTCTCTGATCCAAACCCATCTGGAGTCGACCTGTACGTACCTTGGGAATGGGTACAATTATGGTACAGTTGTACCTCTTTTTGCACAAAAGGGTCATGTCCCAATTTCCAGACTACGCACGCAATCGGCTCAATGTGGCCGACTTCGCTCCCTAGCTTCGGTGTGGAAGTACCATAAACGTACTTAAAGAAGGTTGATGCCGATTCCCAAGTCTCGTACTGTGCCTGACCGCAAGAAAATCTTTGGGATGTCATCATATAAACTTGAGTGGGAGGGGGTGGACCAAAGTCATGGCGTGTGGGAGGATCCTGCCCTGTAGCTAAAGCTAATTGAAATCAGGTAGCTGAGGCTACCTTTCGTGATTTAAGAGAAAAAACACCTGGTGAAAACCGCTCAGGCTTGGCAGGTTCGTAGGCCGCAAAACCGAGCGGCTGCCAGCCAAATGGATTGACTCATGCTGGGGATATTGCTCCTCTCTTCCGCCTTGGTTGGCGCCGCTGACGGCTTCCAGCCAGTAAACTCTGTAAACGCCAAGGAGGTCAACTTGGGCATGTCTTCAGGTTGGAAAAGGGATGACACACGGTCGGTGCCTCTCCCCAGAATGTCCTTGAAGCTGGAGAAACCTGTGAGCGGGCCCGCCTGTTGGCGGCCTTCTCACGGCTTAAGGTAAGCGACTCTCATGCCCACCACGGGACACTCCGAACCTGCTCAGAAATTCTGCCATTCTGAGTCAGTTGGCTTCACTTCTGAATCAGTTGGCTTCACTGTAAGAAGGGATGGACCTTGATCTGTATAGATTTGATCACAAATCAAGGACGCGGGAGGGATTCTGCAGTTTTTCGCCAGAAAAGAAGAAAACCATGTCCGGCAAAGATGACAACTGAAGACTTTGTGAACAACAATGTTGTGTTGTTTTTGTGCGTGTTTTTATCTTTCTTGGTATCAGAGCGGAGGCCAAGAACATCTCCCTCTGCCTTCCCAAGGCTAAACCTCCTTTCCCATGAGAAAACAGTGGTCGTCCTCCAGCACGAAACACGACACCCTGTCACGGTTGAGATGAGGATTGTCGAGCTGTGTTCACTGCATGGTTTGATATGGTGCAGGAAACTCTTCACATCAACATCAAATGTTGAATTTCCTGGAGACGGAGAGAAAAAGTAAGTACATCTTGAACACGTGCTACCGCGCAACACAAAATAGAAAATAGTATATACATATATACGTATATATTTAATATTGCTGTATGATAAATCGATCTTTCTCCAACTGTATAACATCCAAATCCTGTCTCATCCAAGCTTCCCGTGCTTTCTTGGATGGGACCAAACTCCCACCCTCGGCACTGGAGAAAACATCCAAGTACCAAGTGGCCAAGTAGAGTCCAGTGGCCGAGAACAACACTAAAACGGCCATGAAGTAACCTGCGAAGTTCGCCGCTGGGCCATCCGTGCGTTGAGGCGATTGCCACATGTGGTCAAGCCAAGCACATGTACACAACATCCAAAGGTATTGGGACACGGACATCGACTGCCCGCCGCGATGGTGCCCTGACATGAAACATCATTTAACCCTAGGGCTCCAAGTACCTTCTTAGAAGGTGTTTGGGGAGGGTTTAGAGGGTCCAAATACCTTCTGAGGAGGTACTTGGAGCCCTAGGGTAAACAAAAAAAATTAAGGAACCGCCCTCAGAATCCGAACAGGCTTCGCATGGCACGGGGTCAGACATGGTAGGACCCTCATGGTCGGACCGGCCCGGATTCAGAAGGAACCGAAACCAACATAGGGCCTCCATCGCTAGTAGGTTGGAGGCCATTCCGATTAGGGAGGCCATTGCTAGCAGAAGGAATAAAAAGGGCAAACAAGGAACAAAACACATACCAGCAGTCACAAGACGGGGTGGTGTTTAGTCCCATCCAGTGAGTGGATGTCCTGGGCACCCCGACTTCCTCCATGGATAGCAGCCCTAACCTTGTGACTGCTGGTACCAACACGTACTATATAAACACCAACACATACATCCTTACTCTGGCAGTTCTCGCCGGTTCCGGCGGGGATTCACCGGACATGGAAAAACCCGTTTGCAGATCCACCAGGTCCCAGGGTCCCATTCGAACCGAAGTTTCAGGGTCCCAAGAACCAGGGTCCCCCAAAGACCGATTCTAAAGTGATGAGCTTAAGAACCAAATCTGTGGATTTCAGCCAGGGTTCCACTGGGGCACATCCTCGCGAGAATCTCCGGAAAAAAGGGAATGAGCTACAATGACAATGAAGTGAGTTTCTAGTTTCTAGTCCAAACGCTTAGGGCGGTAGGAAGATTCGGCTGATCTGACCTTAGACCTCAACCCGCCAGAACACCACCATCTTCACTGTATGGCAAGAACAAAATGTAGTCGCCTAGAATCTAGATGGGCTAATCGGCTAATCCGTTCTAAAGATAATCCTGCATTCTACAGCTTTTAGACATTCTGCAAACAACAACCAATGATAACCAATGTGTTTTCCCCCGTTCGCATCGCCGGCGATTTCAGATACTTGCCGAAAAACTCAACACGGGCAGCGCCGGAACTGAGTTCTGGAAGGCGACCATCAAGAGCCGAAAGACTTCCTGAGCCAACCACCCATGGTACCGGAATACCCAAACACTCCATGATTCCATGTATGGAATACATGGCTTCACCCAGACCACCCATGGGACTGGAATACCCAAACACTCCATGAAATGATTCATGTATGGAATACATGGCTTCACCCAAACCACCCATGGGACTGGAATACCCATCAAACACTCCATGATTCCATGTATGGAATACATGGCTTCACCCAGACCACCCATGGGACTGGAATACCCAAACACTCCATGATTCCATGTATGGAATACATAGCTTCACCCAGACCACCCATGGGACTGGAATACCCAAACACTCCATGATTCCATGTATGGAAAACATGGCTTCACCTAGACTATTGAACGGGACTGGAATACCCTCTAACACTCCAGGAAGCTGGAATATTCTATGGCTACATTGACTCCCCAAACCAACCAAATGCATGCAAACATGCATACAATATGGAGATATATGGAGTGTCTGGGATGGTTTCATACATATACCCATTACCCCATACACCTGACCCTAATCCGAAACGCTCTATGTAAGAAATATTTGCCTCCCATTGCAGCCACCCCAATGTAGGTACAATATGCCAGTCCCTTGGAGTGTCTGGGAATGTCAGTGCTTATTCTATACATGGTCTGTGCATCGTTCGACTTCACCAGAAAACCCCTTCCCACTATACCGCCGGGAAGAAGAATCCGATCCAGACCTATACCTGGACCTGGCTTCAAGTACTCTAGAAAATGGAACATGGCCTTATAAAGACTAATACCCCCCACAAAAAAAAAGAAGAAAAAACAACATATTGGTACCCATTTTAGAAGGTACATACTGAGACTCCAAATTGTCCAATTGTACAACAGTTCTGCCTCGTTCACTCCCCCCAAACAAGTACTAGCGACAAGGTGGACGTGTTGCAAAAACCGGTTTGTTCCCAGAGATTGGGATCGGGCTCGGTGAAAACCACGGAACGTGCGGACGTGAAAAGCAGCGGGAAGGTTCTGAATGAGAGCTTCTTCTCCGGCCGCCGAACGCTGAGGTCATTCTTGCAAACAATGGGCAAATGTGAAATGAAAACCAAACCGCCCCCCTGCTCATCTCTCTGGTCTTGCGCGTCCCAAATCCAAGAAATCGTGGAATTGCAAGGCTGGCGTGTGGTTTTTTCGGGGCCGAAAGGGCCGAAGCTCGCGACGGTGCGCAGAGACGGTGCGTTTGAGTCGTTTGCCCGAGGGTCGAAGTACCTCAGGAGCTTCATGAAGCGCACAAGCGGCAAGAACACACTCAGCATCACGTCCAACGCCTGGCGGAACCGACCTCCGTGACACCCCACGGGTTTTCCAGCCAGGTGGTCGGAGGTGTCGATGCGCGAAGAGAAACGGGGGGACAGTGTCACCTTAGCTCCTGACATCGATCGCCTGTCCTCTCTTGATAATGGGAACGGTTTAACCTTTATCTATAATAGGAATTTATTTAGTACCAGCACCCTCCAACAGGTCACCACCTGACGCTTTTAAGTATCCAAAAGCTACCAGAGGAGACCTGTTGGACGGTGCTGGTATATAAAATATATACATTAAATCTATAGTCTATGAACCAAGGGGGCTATTACTCGGGCATCAAGCAGTATACCAAAACGAAGGTATGTCGACATGCCGCCCCAGCGGTTGCTTGCCCGTGTGCAGTCTTTACCCGTGTCACGTGTATGGTACACGTCTGGCATGAAGAAGAAACGAGCTCCGAATCCTTCCTATAGCACTTCCAATGGGTGCCCTGTCTGGAGACCTATAAGTCGGGTAGGGTAGTCCATGGTAGTCCATTGGACACCCAGACAGGATGATCCTGGTTGGAGCTTTGAATTTTTGGACGTTTGGAGGTCCCAGGTGCCCGGAGGGGGTTTGGCAGCTGCGCGGCGTTCCCGCGCGCGGCACTTCCCGATGCAGTGCTACACTGCCAATGTGTTTGCGGCATGCTTCACGATGACCGTCTACGACTTGCCAGTTGGTCCTGAATGAAGCCTTCTGTGTCATCTTGGAAATTCCATCCGAACTGCAAGGCGGTCGGGGACTACTTTGTCCAGTGTATATATACCGGGGACACATTCTTTCGCCTGGACTTCAGCTGCCAAAGTGATCACTCGGAATGGCAGGGCGCAGGCTGACCTGAGGGCGATGGCCGACCTGCAAAAGGTTTCTGAAGATGTCCGATGTGGACACATGGACCTCCTGCCTCCAGGTGCTACACCCGGGAAGATTAACATGGAAGACTTCTTCCACAAACCAGTGGTTGTCAGGTTCCACGGAAGACTTCTTCCTGCTCTCATGTTTTTCGGTTTGAGTCGAGTCTTGGGTGACAGGCCCCCAAGAACTCCAGGCTGGGAACAAACCAGAAAAGGGTCTCGCTACGTTCGCAGCGTCCGATCGCTCCGTTCGTAGCGATGCCCTTCGTTACTAGTAGTGTCCTTGCTCTTAGTAGTACGGCCAGAAGCCCCGTTCGTAGCGTCCTTGCTCCTAGAAAACCGCCCCCCAAAAAGTCAAATCAATCTTCCTAGCACTTCCAATGGGTGCCCTGTCTGGAGACCTATAATCAAGTAGGGTAGGGTAGTCCTTGGACACCCATTGGATGAACCTTGTGGTTAAATTTGGGTGGAAATGATACTCTTGATACTTGTGGGGCACACAAGGGCACATGTGTTGCCCCCCATCAACTTGGCCAAACTTTCCCCGCAAAAAACCGTCTTTCCAAATACCTTCTTGGCAAATTTGGAAATTTGGGTACCCAGAACCACCCTGACTTACAACCTCTCTTCACAAAACTCAAGAAAACCTTTATTCGTTCCTGCTGCATGGCTCGATCTTGTTGGGTCACACCTTTGGTCGTTGGCCCTTTCAGTGAACACATGGCAAGTTCACCACCTGACCGCGCCCGCCGCTCCGGAGTCCCCAAGCTCCCCTCCCCCCGAACACCTCATGCAGAATCCCAACACCCCCCGAACGATGCAGACGATGCAGACCATAAGGTTTATCAAACCATCCAGACATGTACGTAGTATGTGCATGTTTTCATTCACGCTTGGAGTCCTCCATAAGTAAAAATAAGATAGACATACCCCCCGTAAATGGAGCGATCCTGAGAATTGACCCTGTGGGTTTGACGATGTTCCGCAGACCAACGCAAGTGGTCTTGTGGGTTCCATCTTAATCTACAGGGGAGGATGCGATTCTTTCAGGAGGACGCTACTAGGAGCAAAAAGCATCGCTACGAACGGAGCAAAGGACGCTACGTTCGGGGCTCCTGGCATCGCTACGAACGGAGCAAGAAGCTATATACCTGGAGGATGCGATTCTTTCAGACCTAATTAGGCCAATGGGAGATGTCTTCGTACGTCTCGTCTCGTCTCTGGCACCTGGTGTTCAGGTCCATCGTTTCGTTTCGGCCATGCGACAGCAAGTCTGCCCAGTTGAAGGGATCTTTGAGGAATGCTGCCTGTGGGGCCGTGTGGGCTTCCAGCTTGCTCAGCTGGTCTGACAGTCTGACCACTGAAATAGTTGCAGTTGTTAACTGACCTAAATGGACCTATCACAGACTCAAGTAAAAACCAGCAACTGCCCAACTAGATTTGCACTGAACTTGCTTAATCACTGAAGATATACCTATCATATTGTCCGAGAATAGAATTGGTTTAAGGGACAATCTACAGGAAACCGTGGTTTTCATCCCCATAACTGGGTTTGCACATTTTCCATTAGACCAACTCTAGGATATTCTCGTTGTACGTGAGCTGGACAGCATATGATTGATGCTTCACCTGCAGCCTGCTCAGCTCGAGTCCCTCGTAGCGCGGCCAAGTGCAACGCCGCAGTGGGCGCTTCAGATCGAAGAAGGGGCGCGCGTTTGCGCTTGATGTTCGTTTGCAAATGCAGCCACACCAAGAGTTACTTGGATTTGCTGATGAACCGGTCAACAAAACAACAGGTGAATCCATGGATTCTCAATAAAAAGAGGGAACGTCACAATCACCCTTGCTCAAAACCAGGATATCCGATGGCTGTACGTGTATCATTCCACTTTCAGAACAACCGGCGGGTATGTTTGGCGTCTGATAGTCGAAGTTCACTTCGAGGAAAGAACATGGTGCGTTCGTCTGGATTCCTCTGCTCGAGTCACCTGGATCGTCATGTTGACATGTTTGCTTTCCTCAATCGACCTCACTAGACACCTAGTTCCCAGTTCCCAGCTACCAAAAACTCTGGCAGCTGTGGCATCCCAGGGGTTTTCCATCCCAGGCTGCGTCTTGTTCTCTCCTTCACTCCCGGGCCTTGGACGGCTAAGCCAACAGTCGAAGCATCCTCGGATGGGCGATTTCGCGAGACCAGTGCGGGCCGGTGTTTCCGAGACAACCGATGACTCTGCTGTGCGCAGCACCGGTTACCGGTGGTGACTCTGCGAGGTTTGGGACACACAACACTTTGCCACGCAGCACTTCACCGAAGAAGAAGGCATCAAAAATCACGTTGAGGATGATCATGGACAGTGCATCCAAACCTTGGAGCAAGTCTGCAAGTCTGCCAGCGCAGTCCAAACGGTTGCCTGTAACAAGGTTCCTAACATGCGGGTCTACTATGTTGTACCTAATCTCCATCCAGCAATATTCCAACAGGCCATCTTCCACATCCTTGACAGTCTCAGGAAGAGTGTGAAAGAGCTATAATATATATATATATATATCCCCTTCTAACTGTCCACACATTCATCATTTCTACTTACTACATTCTTACTACAGTATATCCGAAAACCTATTGACCAACCACTTCCACCAAACAGTCCAATCCCGGTCTTCTCGTCCTCTTCGTACTTCCTCATCGCTTCTGAAGCACCCGCTTCACCACCCGTCTTCCTCGCGCGCGCGTCCACCGCATGCGTCCGTTCCGAGATGAGCCACGTCCAGGGTCGATGAGCTCGGTGTAGTCCAAGGAGATGCTCAGCAGCACGAAGAGCTGAAACACCTCGTTTTGCGCAAAGCTGATGGCAGTTCCAGTTGAGGTTTTGCTGTGTACCAGGTCACCAAAAAGGACTCACCTGATGTGTCAGTGGGTACCGTTTTCTGGGATAGCCCATGGGGTTCCTTTAGGAACGGTCTTTTTCGGAAAGCAGCTGGACTCGTCCGACTTAGGGATCTCCCAAACAGGACACCCACACAGTCCAGCCGAACTCGTCCGTAGAACTCATCGTTTTCGAGGTAGTTACTAGCTCAACACCGCGAGAAACAGCGAGATGCAGCCGAACCCGTCTCACACAAAAAGACCATGACGACACAAACGGCATATGACTGGTTTCTTTCAGTTTCTGAGCGCACGAGCGCACAGGAAGGAGTGTTCGAAAGGAGGGAACCGGTGGGAACCATGGGACATGTAGATACGCAAAGCCAACCGATGGGGACGAATGAGGCACAGGGAAGGATGAAAAAGAAGCCCTATGCCAATGACGGTTGCATTGAGCTGTACCTTTGGGAGGTCAGGTGATAAGGTCACCGGTTGGACTAATGTGTCATAATGTGTCGTAATTAATCTAAACTTTTGATTAATAACGCCCCCATATGAAGAGGTGTTTCATGTTTTTTCATTCAAATGTGGGGTTTTACTCATCAGGAGTCAATGTTCCTAGGGATCTCTCGGGCATGTTCCCAAATGGAAAAGACCAACTGCTGAGAAAACATGGCCATGGCCTGGCACTATGCGAAGAAACGGGTGTCGAAGGATTCTCCTATCTTTTGCGTGTAGAGGTGAAAGTGGGTGTCGGAGCACGATCAAACACCTTCAAACGGTTTTGGGCATGGCCTTGGCCCGGCATCGTTCACCCAAACCTCCAAACGAAGGAGGTCACCAGGTCTGTGCGCATCCACATGCCTTCCCAAATGCCTACATCAAAGTGTCTCCAATCACCCTCTCAATCAGGTGAATGTGGAAAAAAAAACAGCTTAGGGTTTAGCGAGGCTTATAGGGATGTTTAGGGTATATCTAATGAACTGTGTTTTCCATATAGTAATACAAGTACCCGGACCATCCGACCATCTGGGTGTCGTGATCTGTCGTGTTCTTCCTCCTGGGTAGTCCGGATAGGGTAGGTCCAGCCAGGTGACCCAGGGATGGCGGGATGGGGTCCGGAGGGGATCGATGGGTCGATATGGATGTGTCGGACCTGGGTCATGGCATGAAACAAATTCCTCTATTTGAAGGGATGAATTTTTGCTTCCATTGGTTGGGTGGTTTTTGGGGTGCCATGACACCATGGCAATGACCCTATGTAGTCCCTATCTCTTCGTCCCAAGGGCCCACGAGATGGCAAAGGCCAAGTTGGAGGAGTTGGGATCTTCCAATAGCTCGCGGATCCTGAGAGAATGAGCCACGAGCCAGGTGATTCGGAGAATGGGGCGAGCTCCGTCCCATTCGAAATGGAACGTTACTTCCGAAGAATGCTTCAAAGAGCGAGATTCATGGATGTCTTCATCCGCAATAAAACTCTTGTGGGTCTCTCCTAGGCCGCCGTCTAAGTCACAAATCTAGCCCTCCTGTCCAGCGCTTTTTGGCCTTTACGGGTGGTTGTTGCTCTCCTTCCCTGCACAAGGATTGCATCACGTGGCCCGGCAATGCCGGCCAGGTCGTGTGATTCTTCAGCGGCGGGACTCACTGACAGAGAGCCCGAGATCAGTGGCAAAGTATGGATTCAATCCAACAAAAATCCCTATCAATCCTATCACCTACAACATCCTGCATCCATGTGCATCCCACCCAGTGGCAGTGGATTTCACTGCAAATGCAACCGTTTTTCGGAGTCGAAAAGTCAAAGTTTCCCTGGGAAGTTCCGAAGACTCCGTCTAGAAGACTCCTATTTTCGGTGATTAGGTCTTTTGGGGTACGGATGCAGGTCGTTCATCCATGTCTATCCTTTCCCCACGGCGAGATGGGGTGGCTTTGGAAGGTGATGATGTTTGTGGAAACTGAAGGTTGAGCACCAAAAACTGTCCGAGGCGGAAGCGACATCTTATGGCATCTTTCCAACGACTTACGACCTCACAAAGGCCCAGTCGGGGCAGCACACCCCCCCTCCACGCGTGCGAATCCCAGTCTCCAATCCGCCCGCGTGCGAGTGACCAAGCCTGAGCCGAGCGAAGACTCATCTCCGAGTTTTAAGGGATGGATTACTCCTGTTCCTTAAATCAAAAAAAACGTCCTCCCCTCTATATATTATAGTGGGCTCGAGGCTGCAGGCGTGGGGGTGCATTGCTACTGACGGGCCTCATTCCCTGAGGCCGGATGATGACGGTTAGGCACCAGGCCTTCGAAAATACCAGGCCTGCATCCTCTGGTGTTCAATGGACAGGAGTCGGATGCAGTTGCTGACTGTTGCTACAGTATAGGACACCCCACGGGATAGATCCACCAGGTCCACCAGGGCCGTTGGACCGTTTGACCGTGCCCGGTCGGTCTCCCCAAAGCCAGTGCTCGACGGGAAGATCGGAAAGCCGGTCTGCTCGACAGGAGTGAACACCAGTTTCCGGTTTGATGGTCCCTTTCCAATCCTTTCCAATCAATTCATTGATCATCAAGCTGAGGAACCATTGCCAACATTTTGTGGGACACCTGCGACTTGAAGGACTCCGGTTTCGATCCATAAGCAAACAAGAAAGGAGCTGAATCACCAATATACAATGAAGCACAAACCCTTTCACATGAATCCATGGCCTAGAAGTGCTTGGCACACCAAGGGTTGGGGCCATAGAAGATTATAGAAGTGCTTGGTGCACCTGTGAATCCCTAAGGTTTGGGAACCTCTAACCAGTGACCCAAAGAAGGCTACACAAAGGATGTCACAATGTTTGAAGCCTCAAACTGTGCGGCACATGTTTGATGCATCTGAAGTATCTGTTGGCAACCTTTGGGTAAATATCTCCTATTCATGGTGAGGTTGGTCTAGGTGCACTGTCTTTATGACCTTTATGAGGAGGTTCTAAGTCTAAGTTGCTTGTTCATTGTTTTTGATCAGACTGCTAGGGAGGAACTGCATGATTCTTAAAGAATGCTTTCCAGGCGTTGCCGAATCCATCGAAATCCAAGATCATGACATCAAAACCCAACGAATGAGATGAGACGCAATCCCAACTCTTGGTTCCTCTGCTTTCCGAAATCTGCTGGTGTCTTTACTCACCCAAAGTCTTCTTGAGATGTCTTTACTCACCCAGAAGTCTGTTGAACAAGAACACCTCGCTTACTCTCCGATCCAGTGGTGTCCTTTTGGGAAGAATCGATGGGTCGGTTTCCAGTGACCAACCTATTGCCTGTGCACCAACTAGTAGGGTATCCTCTCTTGTTAATCAACCAACTATAGTAAATCAACTATGCTCCATCAACCAACTATAGTAAACCAACTATTACTAGGGTAATCAACCAACTAGCAAAAAAACATCCTATGCTCCATCTCCTTCCTTAGCGACCGACGCGGATGAACAACGCGACGTTAAAACCCGAGAGGCGCATCATAGGATCCATCTCTGCATTGGGGTCGGTCAAGGCCTGACCGCCCCTTTTTGTGAGACCGGGTGACCAACGGTGGCGGTTTGCCCAGAGCGCATGCGAAATAGAGGTAGACGTTCCTTATAATGGACCAAGTTAGCTGCATGTTATGCTGAATTGTATGGTATACCAAAAAACAGGTTCTTGACTATCTCCTAAAATCATGACAAATTGAACAAAAGTCCATGAATTTATTGAATGGGTCGTAAGTTTATAGAACAAATGGTCGTCCTCTAGGCTTGATTAATAAGAACTACATATGAGGACATCTATGGTTTTAACAATCCATGTCTGGGGTGTGTTTTGCATATCAAGAGTCTACATTAAGGCTATTAAAGCTGGAGACCAATTCACCTATAACCCTGGATCTTGGTATGGTGAGATCTGACGGGACCTGTTTGGACGACCTGCTACCCCTATATATAAAATAGTTTATATATTTATATGAATTTATATAATTGTTTTTGTATGTTGTGACAATGTTGTTTTAATGGATCTGCCATGGCAGGGATGTTTATATAAACCGGCTGGATAAGAGGAACAATCATGTCTGTTTTCAGATCGGTAAACCGAGATGTTCCGAGAGATGTTCTCGTTCAGATCGGTGCCAAGGGTGGCAAGCCCTCTCTTCAGAAGGTGGCAAGTGGTCGAGCTCGGTGTGGATGCCTGAGGAAACACTTTTGGGGTAAGCACCACACATGTGTTCTTGCAATGTCACACCAATCGTTAAAGCCCAAACACTCCATGGGACTGCCATATATATACCTACATTGACCCCTCAAACCACCCCAATGTAGGCATATATGGCAGTCCCATGGAGTGTCTGGGAAGGGACAAGTTCGCGGAACTTTGAACTTTGGTATCTCCACCCATCCTCCACACCGATTCCGAGCAGTTCCTACTATAGTAAACATGTCCTGTGAACTGTCGGAACTGTGAGCATCTGTGAGCCCATTTCCAGCGACAGTATCGAGTTCAGGGACCTTTCCTCTGCACCAATGGAGTTCACCTTCTTAACCCGAGGGCCCTAGGGCTCCAACGACCTCCTAAGGTGGTTGGGGTAGGTTCTGGGGGTCTAACCACCGAACCTGAGGATATGGGCCAGGAGCCCTAGGGTAAAACAAGGTAACACCACGGCAATTGCGGTGCCAGGTCGGACGTTTGCCCGCCGTCGTCCCGTCCCGCAGGTTGTGCATGTTGGAATTTCGGACGATGATCCCGACATCGCAGTGATCTTTACCGATACTGAGACACTCCATGGGACTGCGATATATAACTACATTCGGGTGGTTTGAGGGGTCAATGTAGGCATATATGGCAGTCCCATGGAGTCGGAGTGTCTGGGTATAAATACAGGCCCGTATTTAGGGTGTGACGAGGTGATCTCAGTGATCTCTCCCAGTGTTACAGATCATGGGACACACCCTAAATAGGGATATACTAAGACTCGGGTCCCCCGAGACTCGGGTCACCCTCCCGGGTCCCGCCCACTAAGGAACCCCAAAACCATTGACCGTCACGGCGTCGGACATTCCAGTGAACCCTCGCGGTTGACGCCTCTCTGGCTTGGAGCTGCCAGGCGACCTGCAACGAGTGAAAAAGTGGAATCCGTGGAAGAAACATGGACCTCTCCAGCCAGTGGCTGCCTATGAATGATATGGGGTCTATCCATGTCATCCAGGGCCCGTTTTGGATGATGATGCTTAGGTTGCAGGCCTTGTTCAAAAATTATGAGAAGTGTTTACTGACTGTTACAGTTACAGGCAAAAGATGGTCATAGGACAAACCCAATCTCTTGCCTTTGGGGCAAAGGTGGGCAGCCCTGGGCTGGATGTTCCTACAAGTCCTTCCTTCTCAACTTTCTCCGAGTTCTCCCCAAACATAACACGGGTCCGATGTGTGTCAAATCATGTTCTTTCGCCTGAACCATACGACCCCACAACATCAAAACCACCCCACCACCCAACCATCTGGACTGCAAAAACCACCTCTCGCGGTGCTCATACGCTTTGCCCCAGCCTTGAGGTCCATCGCTTGCATGGGCTTCCCCTTCCGCCGCGGTGTCGTCTGCAAGCGCGCCCGCGCAGCAGCGTCGCCGGCGCCGGGCTCCGGCACGGACAGCGCGGAGCCGCGCTTGAAGACCACGGTGTGCTGGGGAACCACACCTCAGCACCGGTGTTCTGGTGTTCAGTCATGAAAAATGAAGGTTTCAAGTACCTGTTTTTTTGTTATAGTTTTTTTGTTTAAGAAGATCATGATGTCTCATTTTCTAGAGTAGTTTGGAGAGTTCAGCTGTAAATTATAGACTATGCTATATAGATTAATAAGATCGAGTTTTCTTACTCAGCCACAGACTTCAAATACTATCTAACTGGAGGAGTGCATGTTTTCTGTGGAGGAAAATAATCTTCCTAGCCGAGGTGGCACTTTCCGTGTGACCGGATGGGTCAAGAAAGCTCAGTTGGTGTGCTTGGCCCCCTGAATTTGACAAGACCCACTTGTATAGTGAGTAGACTAGAGTAACGTTCTGGTGTCGGGAATGGCTATTAGATAGGTACGAAATCTGTTCAGCCGGGCATTCCCAGTGACTGGGGGTGGCTATTGATAGCCGTGCCCATGATCCAGGACACTGGATCAACGCTCTGGATGCACCGAATGCACCGAAGACCGACCCACGTGTCGGCTCGATCTCAGAGCCACTGGTGGCATAGTCCTTGAGGGAGGCGCTGCTATATCCGCTCGGTGCACCACTGCTGCCCGGCCAGCCTTGATGGCCAAAACGGGCTTCCGAGGTCTCGAAAGGTGGAGCTGAACATCCAACGAAGGTGGGTGCTTCTACCAGCAGAACAGGCGCCCTTTCGGCAGGCAGGAATTCTGAAAAGTAAACATAACTGGAACTCCAAGGGGGTGATGCGGGGTGCTTCATGGTAGTTCGCAATATGCTTTGGCCACGGAATTCCTGCTATACCGTGTAATTATATATATTACCATATATAAATATAGTTTAATATATAATATATATATAAGTTAATATGAGGCCGCAGTACATGCACCCATACAAGGTACGCCCTTCTGAGGATTTGACCCACCAGCCTGGTTCTGTGTCCTGACCAACCATTGACGAACTGACCAACTTGATGTATTCAGGGTCGGTGTTGACCGACCGCACCTTTCCTGGGGGGCAGTCATCCATGCACCACCGCAATGCGGCTGAGTCCGTCTCCGTCCAAAGCTGCCAAAGCCGCCGGGATCGCCGGACTGCACCAGCTGATTGAGCCCGGACGGTGGCACTCGATCTCCTCACAAGTGAAACCAAAGGCACAGTCCCTATATGGATCCAGCCCAACTGCTTCGTGCATTCCGTGGACTGGTGGGAAACAAGCCGTGGACTCTGGTAACTGTGGACTCAAAGCTTCACCGAAATTGATGCTCTCTTTTCCGTTTGGCAAACAAAACAACCTTCCCACACCCCAGCCCCCAACAGGGGGTGGCGGAAACATCTCTGAAATATAACACACAACTCCATAAAATTACATAGCCCAAACGCATTCAATTCCGATTCACTTGATCCAGGGTCAAACCAATGCCCACATCAGGGAAAGGATTGGAAACGCACCGGTGTTTGGATGATTTCCAGGTAGTGCTTTTTACTTCGCCTTGGACCACGTTGGACTGCTGGTGGAACTGCGTGCTCCTTGATCCGTGCGCACAGAGTTCAGCAGCTCTGGCTCATGCTCCACGCCCAAATCCTCGGGTCAAACCGCTTGGATCTCGGTCAACCCGAGATAAGCGTCCGGACATGTCCGAACGTCCGGACTGCGCCGCGTTTGAGTGGTGGGTCCAACGGCCGCGTTTGCGGAATCCCAACACCCAATAGTGGCTTTCTGGTTGGCACATAGTTTCTGTAGCTACTTTGCCTAGGGTGAAGGGAGATAGAACAACATGACATAGCTCGAAGTCAGATTGCATCAACTCATGCATCAATTGACTCACACTGCAAGACCCAGGCACAAACAGGTGGGAGTGAAACAACAGTTGACAATCCTGGAGCGCATCAAAAGCTCTATATACAAGCTTCTATCAACGACTTCTACCATTGGACCATTCTACCAGTGTCAGTCCAGAATTGGTCTCAAAAAGGGCCTTCCAAACTATGACACTGAAGAGATCTGAAGAGGAAAAATAACACAAACAGTTCTTGCGGTCTCCCTTCCTAATGTCCACTTCGGATTAATAAACCACCCCTAAACAAAGATAAACATCGCTGTTTTGCTTATCTCTATGGTGCGCTTGGGATTGAACCATTCTAATTCATGTTTGATTGCTTGCCGTTTGATTTTGCAGGAATTTGCTTATCTGTATTGTGTGCTTTGCTGATTCAGCTGCAAATTTCCGGTGCTTGCTTTATAAATCCGTTGCTCAAAAACCGTCAACGATTGAACAAAATCACTCTGGGAAGGGTAACCCCAATGAAGCCACTACACCCTAAATGACTTGTACCCCTTAGATCCCCTTAGATCTAAATAGTTTTTGCGGCTGAGGTATCCCCCTCCACAATATGAATCGCCTTTTCATCCCCATTCCAGCAAAATCCCCTTTCCATAAAATTACTATTCCCCTTATCTCAATTCCAGCAATACAAAACCTTTTTCATCTCCATTCCAGGAAACTTCTCTCCACTTACAAATTCCCTTTTCATCTCAATTCCAGAAATCTCTCCAAGATTGGGGATTTTGGAGGTTTAAAAACAAAAGTATTCTTTTTTCAGGGGCCAAGTGTGGGGGAAGGAGGGTTCCATTGCTTATTCATCAGAGTTGGTAATTAGGGCCCCAACATGCTCCCTTCCATCGGTGGAGCGACCAGTTGGACTCTGCGAATGGCTTCACTTGATCCTTTTCTGAACCTCTCCTGCAAGTCTTTCAGGTGTATCTGCCCCAGGCCAGGCTCCAGAACGATGCTCCTGGCTCTGCACTCACACCCACCAGCTCTGAAGCACCTGCCTCAAACCCGACCGTCCCGGCCATAGCGTTGGAGTGGCTCCGCTTTCATGCCGCTCCTCCGACTTGTCAAACCTGAAGCCACGGAGCGGCCCCCGTTCCGGGGCCCGGCGCTTCGGCGGTTCGACCGTTCCGGCGGTTTCGGCCGCGAAGACCAAGAACAGCAACTCACGAACTCACTGACTCCATCAGCATAACATCTCAATCTCGTATATCTGGAACATCCATGCAACTTTAACACAAATCAGCTTTAACACGCTCACATACTCGTTAAGCATACTCTAAGCGTACTCTAACAACACTCCTTTGCAAGTGGGACGCCAATGACTTTTGTGCGGATAAATAACACTCCCCACCTCTTTTCACCGGCTTAGCCGTTCGGAAAGCTGATTCACCCGCCTGTCCGAGGGGATCATCTGCAAAGGAGGAGCAGCACCTGGGTGGCGTGGCGTGGGAAAGACCGTGAACACGAGAAACTACCGGGGCCTCCCGAGACTATATCTGTATAGGAAAAATGGTGTAATAAATATATGTAGTAATTCAAACATTGTAATAAATATATGTGTTACTACAATGTAGTAATACTCGAGGTTTCAAACATTGTAGTAATACTCGAGGTTTCAAACATTGTAGTAATACACGAGGTTTCAAACATTGTTGGCACGGACCTCAAGGGGCCCATATCAATCACCAAGTTCTTGGGGACTGTGCAGTATGTATACATTAGATCATTAGAGTCTAATGGGTACAGTCGTACCTGATGTTTTTCTATAGGGTCATGACATGTCATGATGGGTCCATTTAGGAACAGGTACACTCCGACTGATTCACATCACGTGGAAATGGACCATGGCCAGCCAATGGGAAGACCATGTTCTTTCCTCTTCAAATATGGTGGTTTTTCCATTTCCATGATTATATAGTGAATTAGAGGAGTGAGTGAGTGACGCCATTCATTCAATGAACTGATGTTTTCTTAGGATTCCTTTGATAGATGGACTTGCTATTGACAGAACCTGGCTGCTCACAAAAGCACGGTCTTGGATGATAAGGCTCCAGTTGGAGGCCTTGAATGCTGCATCCCCAACGGGGCCTCCCTGCCAGCTTACCTTGCACCATGGACCACTTCAGTTCCAAATCACTGGAACAAACTAGTCACTCCACCCGCCCCTCACCCACCGCCAACTCCGGACGCAGGCACCGGAGGAGCGGTGCGGCCGGCGCGAAGCGAAAGAGAGCCCGGAGCCCGTGGAGTTCACCTGGGGAGGTGGGCAGGGCTACTAGGAGCGTCTGGACGCTACGAACGGGACAAAGGGAGACGTGGGTGAGTTGTGAACTTCGAAAGCGAAAGCGTCTGAGTCGTAGGATCCATGTAGAATCCCCATGGCTATGGTCTATAGTGTTCCAGTATGTTCTAGTTTCAGGATGTTTCAGGTAGACCTCAACCTCTGTTGGGATGCGTTTTGGGGCATCTGGGGAGGTTCTTGGTAAGGGTTGACCATGTTCCTTCTGGGGGTTGAACTGGCAGTCTCCCGCGTTTTACACGGTTTTACCGTTTCACCCACAATGACACCCGTGCAAACAAAAAAAAACACAACTCTCGAAGTGTCGGGCTCAGCCCCCTGTGTCGAACAAAGGGACAGAACACAGCCGTCCATTTTCCAGCCTGGCGCTCTTTTTGGGGTGTTGGAAGCAGCTTGGACCGCTTAGGTTGTTGACCTCCCAAGCGGTGACGGTCGAAACGAACCATCGACCCTGAAGCTCGTCTCGTCTCCGCTTCACTGCCCCGCTCCGCTCCGCCCCGGATCCGCTTGGAGCAGCCAACCCGCTCCAACCCGCTCGACCGGTTCGGCAGGTCGGCGTCAAAGTGTGGTCATCCAAGGCCAGGTTTTACGGTATCGTGGTGGACCACAGCATGCTCAGCTGCTAGGTGGAGGGGTCCTGCTACATCCTGCTTTCCCAAAATGGACGAAACATCGCAAGCTCATGAAGGGAGAAAAAACACAACACGTTACATCACCACCTGACGAATCGAATTGCTACAGTCGTCGGTTTTTGATGCTTTTTGTTGGCCAAAAAAGACGTTTCCAAGTTCCGTCTCCCCAGGTAGAACAAAAACAGTCCCCAACCTACCAACAATGTGTTAAAAACATAACCAAAAATCACCTTTCGCGGTGGTGTTTTGAGTCTCTAATTCAGTGAGTGGATGTGACGACGGGGCACCGTTCGGCACCCGGACAAGAAAAACGGCTGGAAACACCCCAGAAGATCCCCAAATGGATTGCTCTGCCAGTGGCAGAGAAGTCATGGACACCATGGGTTGGGTCAAACATCTGTCATCTATCGTCCATGTTGAGACGTTGGTCCGTCTGCCCCATGTCCCCGCTCTCCATGTCTCCCCATGTCTGCCCGTCTGCCGAATGACGGTGGAGTTGCGAGCGAGTGCGGGAGACGTGAAGGAGCCCCCAGCGCGTGGGATCGGGTGACTGATCTCGTGGAAGATCGCATCGAGCTTCTCCTCGCTGCGCGGCGCAGCGTTCGCTGCGCCGGTTGGGTGGTCCATACACATCCGGGGTTGGTTGACCCGTCTCCAATGATGAAAGGAGAGTCTTTCACCGGTCTCCAGGTCGTATTCCTGGAATAGACACATACTTAGACACATCTCTTCCTTTCCAGTTGCTGAACAATCTTATTGGGATCAAGGTCATCTACAATTGCACCTTTGCTCCTATCAGCCATGGAAGGGTCTTGAGCCCTGCGTTGCCAAGTGGCCAACAGATGCTCCAAACGAGCATCGATGCTGGCCAAAACGCCTCACGTGCCAAAGTCGCAGGCTGATTCATGTTCATGCCAGTGAGCACCTCCATGTTAGTAGATTGACAAAACCAATGGACAAGCGCTTCCCAACAACCGAGGTAATTTATCACGTACACACATCCTAATCATTCCTAATCATGATAAATCACCTATATAGATCCTTCTGCAGTGACAAACTCAAGGATAAGCAAACAACAGAGGAGATCCTTGACTTCAATGTACTTTGCAACAACTATTTAACCCCCCAGCGTACACGGGCTTTCTGTGGGGGCTAGTTACATGATTCATGATGCATCAGCTTACTACGCCGTCACAGGTTGTTGATGACATGACCTGCGCAAAACCCAGCAACTTCTTATCAAATACTGTACATGACTTGACATCATCCTGCATTCACCCCTTACGTGTCAAAGGAAACAACACCAATCTGCAAACGCCACCAAATCCCTTCAACGACGAGAGCTTTCAAAATAAGGACCTATATTTAGATGTCCTAAGCCAAGCGGATACATCGGAGAACATGAAGAACTGGGAGACTGGTTGGTGGTTTCAACTCACAAACAAATCATTATACAGTATATCATTGTATACCATCCCAATTGTAAAGGTTGATATCCGAAACCACCACCTAGGGAATCCTTATTCACTTTGTATCACTTTGGCTGGTCTGGAGCGTGGACAAACGTTGTGCCATTCAAGCACACATCTGTTCGCTGCCAGTTGAGCAACTTGATCTCGACGGGTGCCGAACGGTACCCTAGAAAAAAAGGGGCATGACCCATGGATACGCCAGGTAGATTTAAGAAAACACACACACCAGGTATATGTGACATATAGCTAAATAAAACACCAGGTATATATATGTGACATACGACTGTGCCCATTTTCTACGACCAGGTCGACTCCAGGACAAAAAACGAAGCCTGGACTGCCCAAAGCCCGTCTCGTTCGGTGCCTGAGCCCTTCAAGTTCTCCTCGACCATCGCTCGTGGTCTCGTGCGTGCGAACGTGGTGGTTTCAGTCTGCTTGGAAAGGCTGCTTGACATTGTTGACATCACAAAAAAAACAACAAAACAACAAAAAACAACAACAAAACAACAAAAAAACAACAAAAAACAACAACTCCACCTTCCAAACATTCACCAGCTCTTGGAGTGAGTCCAGAAATTCTGGGACCCAACGATCGAAGATTCGGATGGTCTTTAAAGGTCTTTCTGTTCTGGTTTTGTTTGACTTGCGGATGTTGAAACTGGTTGGTGATATTTGACAAACCAAACGAAGCACACGGGGTGATTCTCGGGATGGGTTGGAGCCGCCTTTGGAAAAGCTCCATGATAGATAGTGCTGCAAGCAACTTCTCGATTCTATCGTTGGACCCAAGATTTCTACGTGCGTTTAAGGCACAGATATTGCAGCTCACCAATGCTTACAATATATTGATCCAAGGGCAAAAATGGGCAAAGTATATTTTTTGGGGTTCATTGGATGCTTCGTTCGCGGGCAAATTTTTCTTCGCTGGAGCAAGAATCAAAATGCGGAGCAAGGACATGGCAAGCGGAGAAAATGAAGCTCGACATGCATCCGTAAAATAATTGCAACCTCCATGCAAACGTTGTTGTGACCTTTTCAAGGGCGGATCAAGCTCAACAAAGAATACAGCTACCCTTAGAGGAACTCTTCTGCCGATGGGATCTTTTAAGCGGACCCCAGCGAGAGGCTTCTTTCCAGGTCGACAAGTCAACCGTTTCACGAAGCCCAGGACCAGGACCTTCAAAGTGACCGTTTGAGATCGAATGAGGCCCCATCCCAGACACTCCATGCATGCCATATATGCCTACATTGACCCCCAAAACCACCCCAATTGTAGGCATATATGGCATGAGTGTCTGGGTATAGCCACCGCTCAGCCCTGTGGACAAGTGTCGCGACCACCGGCAAACACCTAACGTGCCGTCACACAGATGGTGCGAACATGTCCGCCGTTTTTGGTTGAAAACAACCATCCCCTTGTAACGTGAGGGCTCTTTCCACAGCCGATGCCACAGGGAAGAGACAGATGGGCCCCTTTTTGGATCAGGCCTATGAACCTAAGGACTGGTAACTGGTCTGGAGAACATGGTCAACTGTCTTGAAACAGTTTCTGTCCTGGGAACCGCTGGTGTGAGCCTGTTCTCCATCTGATCGCATGGGAGAACACTCGTGCACCAAACTGAAGTAACCGCCAAAACCGTGCGTTTTCCATCCTAAACAACGGGAAGAAACGTGCGCGGAACGCTGGTGTTCTCTCACCGGTGCTGTTCTCTCGACCGGGCCGCTCGGAAACGTCCGGCAACGACCCGGCGGGGCGACGGTGGAACGAGTGGAACGACCCCGTCTCTCTAACCTACTTTCATCGACCTGTCTTACCTGTATCCCCCAAGAGCGCACCATGAGATCGACCTGCGATGACCTGCACGGCTAGACTAGAAGAATCAAAGCACCGCAACATCACACTAGTAAGCTTTAGAAGGGTGCAGTACCGTCAAGCACGCCCAGCAACAAGCTACGCTTCTTTTGCTACGCTGCTACGCTTCGCTGTGGCATTCTCACGGCCATCACCCGGTCTTGCACTTCATGCAGGCGGGAAGGCCTCAAAGTTGCCAGCAGTTGTCGTGCCATCCTCACAACACATCATCAGTAGTGGCAAGTCCATTGATACTCTGAAAAGATCTAAAAGCGGACAATCTTGAGGGTGGGGGCCAAGCTACCTTCTATATCCTGAACCTCCATGGCTGAAGTGATCATTCTCATTGCCCTTCAGGTTTAGGACTCTGTTCGGGAGTTGAGGGGGACCCGGCATCGGATCGCGAGTCGGCTGCGGATGGCTTGAGTCGAGACCTCGGGTTGGCTGCGGATGCCGACGAAAAGAGCTCCAAGCATGCTTCCAGGTTCTGAAAGACTTTCTCTTCAGGGACAACGTCTTCAAAGACCCAAAGAACCCAACACTCTCAGACTACTTGCGCAGTACCAAGACCATCCTGTCTGGGTGTCCGACTATGACTACGCTACGTAGGGACCTCCAAACAGGACAACCAAACAGGATGGTCAAGGTATATCTTATGGCACCAAAGGTCATCCTGTTATATACCAGACCAAGAGGTACCAAAGGTATGGCACTAAAGGTATCTCTGTTACTTGGTCTTATGGCACTAAAGGTATCTCTGTTACTTGGTCTGGTCTTGGCACCAAAGCTTTGCGTCGCGAGGTCCGCGTCGGTCGGTTTGGCATGACGGCGCAGCTGACCGCGCGGTGCTGGTGATACGGACGGCGGCTCGCGCCGTGGCGCGCACAGTGGAGACCTTGTGGAGCTTCTTATCGGAAAACTTGCGGAGACGATGCACACGATGCACGGTGAAAGGCACGCAACTCGCTGAGTGTGCTGTCAATTTCGGCTGAAACACCCGTTCTACAGGCTGAAACGTCCACAAAAGTGAAAAGAACGCGGGATACCGAAACCATGGAGACAAACATGCTGAGGTGGCTGGGCAAGTGTTCTTTCTCCTCTTTGTTTGGAACCATTCGCTCAGAAGTATAGTATTATCTAGTTTGCATTCCTTTCCTCCCGGCCACTCTTCCGATGGATTCATATCTATATGTATAAAGTTAACTCTTCAATACTTCAAATATTGAATGCACGAAAGACCACACAAACATAAAACATCTCATTTGCGACCCGCTCATGCATTCCTAATGGAATATCTGGACATTTCTCCCATAGCACCGTTCGGTGCCTGCAGTTTAATGCTGCTCCCCCTCTCTCCACAAGGATTCGTTTGTTTCCCGGCCAGGCCGGCCATGCGTGAAAAAAAACAGCGGCAAGAACTCATGGACTCCAGAACCGGCCGTGCGGATTCAAGGGAATTCCAAGCTGTTTCGCATTAGGTAAGATCAACTGAACAAGTTGAACGAATACAATAGAAAAAATCAACACATTGGCATAATATGTATATCGCTGTTTGTCACTTTCATGTGACATCTCCTCTTTGGGAGTACTATTACTCTGGGAGCTTGATAGAACGCCTGGCATTCATTATATACGATGAAAGCATACCCCCCCAAAAAAAGTTTGTCCTTACCTCTGTGCCATCAAGGATTTGATGATCAATACATATCAAAAGCGTATTCCAGGCGCCCAGCAGCAAATCCTGCAAATCTGCTGTCATGTGGAGAAGATGAAGCATAAACAATAATTCGGTTCTAGATCTACTCACGTCCCATAGCCCCTTGAAACGATCCTTCACATCACCATGTTGTCTCCCCACTTGCGTGGGCAAAAGGATCCATGTCCATCCTTTTCTTTGCATCATGGGGGACCCAAGGATCATACAACAAAAAGAGGAACACTCCAAGCCAGGTTCCCACCAGTAGCAACCAGTAGTAGCAACCAATATATATATATATATGAGTTAGCGTCAAAAATATATGCTTGGAGTGTTTTCGTTTCACTTTTGTCAGTCCCCTATCGTTTTTCATGGTTTTGGATTTTGCAAGTATGTATACATACGGGTATCGTTTCTTGTCAGTCCCCTATCGTTTTTCAAGGAAAATCACGAAAGCAACACAGAGATGAAACGTCCCTTACTAAAGTGGTTGATGATAATTTTGAGGTTGCCTATATATATATGTATATATTTATATCATATCCTAAAGATATTGATTAACTTCTCCAACTCCACCAGAAATGGCACCAAATCTGAGCCAAGAGATTACTTTTTCAATTTGTGGATCGGCCATCGGTTCAACGGAGCCAGTTTATATTTTATCACGGTAACTCGGCTCCTTCTCCCGCAGCATTTCATCCCGTTTCTCCCGGTTCCGGGACAAAGGAATGTGGCGAAGGCGAGTCTTGCATTCTAAGGAATTCTCTGCTGCACAGGCCAGGTGACCTACCAGGAAAAGAATATATATGTACTGTTTTAACTATATACCTTGCATACTTACATAAATATATTTTTTTGTTTTACGATATACTAAGTGAACTGATACTCTCGTTTGGGGGCATCCATCTCCGTTCCGTTCCGCACAGCGAGAACATCGACGTGGCTGAACGGTCTCTCGAACGAACGGCAGCGGAAACGAGGACGAGTTCCGATCCCAGATCATCCATGGGACTGACATATTTGCATATATACAATTATATCCATTGGGGTGGTGTCACGGGGGGGTCGATGTATGGCATATATTCCAGTCCCATGGATGGTCTGGGACATGGAACGGCTGCTGGTTTTGTAGCTGTGAGCTGCGGAAACCAGCGGGAGAAACCACTGCACATGTTCGGGGGTCTTTGTGTAACAAGTTTTTCCTCATGCCAGCGGCGGGAACTCTTCTGTCTTCAGAGACTCTGATACCCAGCTGCGCCTGCCACAACAGACCAAGGCTTGGGTGGCTAGTATGCCGCCGATTTTCCAGGTCTTTGCACCAATGCAGGAGAAGGACGCTGAGAATCTTAAGTCCGAGAACTCCTGAGCATCACCCAATTCACACCAAAGAAATCATGAAAAAGGTGTTTCAACTCCGTCGACTCTTGGACTTCCCGTCTTCATTTTCACATAATCTGCGCAGTTCGTTCAGGGTCAAGTGTATCATTCGTACAGGAAGGCTAAGGCCCGTCCTCATCGGAAGACCATCCATCACAGGAAACACGGAATCCTGTTCAACAAGAGAGAGTGCAAACTCTGGATTGTCATCTTGGTGAACTCAGGAGTTGCAGCTTCTTCAGGTCCCAATAGCTGAGCGTCAGCTCTCGCGCTTGCGCTGAAGATAGCGTTGGCGTCGCTGGCGGCCTGCAGGGAGGAAGAGTACAACGCTTTGCCTCACGGGTTGGGTAGGACAAAAGTCCCAATCCAATGATGCTTGGCATGGCTCAAAATCCAAAGAAATCGACATGTCTTTGGATGCTCAACAACACGGCATATCTGCAAACCAACCAGTACCTGTACGGTTCTCTGCTAAAGCTGTGTTTACATAAGCCACATCTGTCCACCAAAAAGTGGGTAGATGGTATGACGAAGGCCTCCCAAAGCACCAATGATACAGCGACATGCAAATGTAGTTTTGCAGGGCTAACAGAAAACGTATTACATAAAAAACATCGGTTTGTCAACGCTGGATTGGAGACCCCAACAACAAAAAAACAACAGGTTTGATGAATTTGGTGCCAAGACTGGACAATCATGGAGACCCAAGTTTGGGGATGGCGACCATGCTTGCTTCAAGCACATGGCGCGAAACAGCTGTCCCCGCCTCATGCGAGGGATTCCCGCAAGTGATCCAAGTGGTGTAAGGCTTCACTGACCTCGAAAGCGCTGGTGCATGAAAGCCGAAGATGGGAGGCCTGCTTGAAGGATGGGAGGAGTTGACAAACATGTCCCATTCGGTTTGGAGGTTTGCTTCGTTCGCTCCTCGTACAGGTTGTGAACGTTTTTCCTTCCATCTATAATAGACTATATCGGACTATTGATAATTAATTAGATTAACTTATATCCAACATTGTCCAACTATATGCAGTATTATGCAGTGTTCTTCCCTTCATCCAGAAGGTAAGCCAGCCAAAAGGGCAAACATTTTGTGGACGTTGGAAGATCCAGGCATGCCCTCCCATCCACTCAAGACATGTCGCTACTGGTCACTGTTATGGCTTGCGTGCCGCGAGGGGGGGGCGGGCGGCATGACCAGTGGCAAACTCCACGTATAAAGGTGCCTCATTTATTATGAGACATGGCCGCTACGTAACGACGCCTCATTCAAATGAAGCTTCCCTGCGGCCAAAAAAACACTATTGACTATTGATACATTAATTATACAGTGACCCGGAAGATTCCCGTTCAAGCTGGTGCGATTTCAACTCTGGCAAGTTGAACATGCCACAAACCACGAGTTTTTCCACCCGGGTCTGTTCTTTGATCCAGGTTTGATGGCTCTAGTCCTTGATTTTCTCATCCCATTGATGCCAATACATACCAGTACATACCGATCCCGATCCCATCTCCCTAGTCAAACGTCCGTCCCCAGGCATGCCATCCTCCCCTCCCGCCATACGGGCCGTCGCCCGGCTCCAGCCGCCCAAGGCACACGTGTCCGGCTCACTTGGATGGACTTGTTTTTGTGCGCACCCTGACGACAAACCGCGGCAGATGGAGGCTCCGATAATTGGCTAAAAGAATAGCCACGATTCATGATGAACATGCAGGGTGTATGTTGGAGAATCATAGTTGCTAGATTTGAGCACAGGTTCTTATCCGCAAGACCGCGAGATTGGAGTTGAGACCAGGGCATCTATACAGAGCTTCTTTAAGGCTTGATGAGAAATAATGGACAATTGCTACGTTCAACTTCCAATGTCAATTCACTCATTTAAAGGGGCCTTTCCCCAAAACATATATATATATAGAAGACACAAGCTGAATCATAGTGTGGATGATCTTGGGAGACACCAGGACTTCATTCGATCTGTGGCTATTTAGTGGAACCACCAGTGACCAGCGCGTGGTTTGCCTGGATGGCGGCAAACACCGCACCTATCTCAGCGGATTTTGCAGTGGACTCAGTGGACTAAAGAAAATGCCCCAGGAGCTTTGTGTGCCTGACAAGAGGGGATGGGTCAACAACTGAAGCCCTGGTCGACCATGTCGCTTGATTTTGTAGGTAATTAGGTCAACCAAGGGGTAACCAAGGATCTTGGTGCGATCCACAACCATAATGTTATTCTGCTCTGAGTTTCCCTCTCCACAGAAGTGCATACAAAAACAGAGCTTGATGGATGCCTCAAAAGCATCTGCAGTCTAAACATAATCCCCTGACTTAAATCACCCCTAAAGAATCCTTATACTTATACCGTTACCTGAGGTTCGGTGGAACTGGCACAACTACCTTCTGATGTATGTTCCATTCAATTAGTGCCGTCTCGAATCTACTCAAGGCAAAGTACCTTCTGAGGAGATCGTTGGATATTCTGCACACTTTTGGAAAGCCATTCGGACATTTGTCGTTCAATTGCGGACAGCATGCCGTGCAAACTGCCCTGCAATGCCCTGCATGTCTCAAGATCTTACTGAGAATCGGGGGCTATTCCCACCATGCTGCTAAAGGTCCCTTTGGGAGTGGTTTTAGACATGTTTGAGTTGGGTGGGTATGGGCCCGAATTAATTCCAGTGGTTTTTCCTCATCTTTGTTGAGGCATGCCTCAACAAGGGGTTTGATTCCACCACCAACCCCAAACATGTGTTTCTTTGTTGCATCATCGACCGTCTGGCAGTCTGGGCGGCCTTCACATATTCTTCTGGGAAAATGTGGCGTAAGAACTCGTCATACTCAATGGTGCCACTCTGATCATCGTCAAACCTGGGGACCCAAGTCAAAACGCACATTTCGCCGCTGAAGCCGAAGCCGAAGCAGCGTGCGCGTCGGGTCCTGCGGTGTTCTCCGATGTCTACGCGGGTGGGAAAGCTGTGTGGTCAACGGACGGCCTTTAACGATCCATGCTACAAGTACCCATTTATACTGTCAGCAAATGACATGGGTCTGGAATATGGGTGAAAGTAATCAAAAACAATGGACATATAGGTTGGCGGGATGGTTCACACTTGATCCACATTAACTTTGTCATTGGTCTCAAACAAGCAAGAAACGATTCCATGGTAGACACCCTTTTTCTACCAACTTTCCCACTAGCATCTTCCTGACTCCATTGTCATGCGCTAATGCGAAGTTACGTGCATACCGCAAAGCACACAGTGTGGCATGCTCCGTCCACAAAACACATGACATGGGCAATTCTCATTTTTACCAAGGTTCACGGTGTGGCATGTTCTGTCCCAGATGACATGGGTTTGATTCTGCTCGGTAGGATAGCTTTTAGAGTCGTCATGTCACTTGCCTAGAGTATAGCCATATCATGCTGTCATGCTATGTCATGCTATGTCTAGAATGCTTTCAAATGCCTCATTCTTCCTGTGCTGATCAGAGGCAACTGGAAGAGATCCACTGCACTGTCCATGGTGATGCCAATCCTCATCCTCGCTGAACGGGAGCAAAACACAGGGTTCCCAGAAAGTCTGAAACTGGATAGTTCCCTACTAGGCTGGTCGCATGGTGCTGGGTGGCTTTTGAGTCTCTAATTAAGTGAGTGGATGTGACGACGGGGCACCCATATCCCAGTTCGCACCCCAACATGGAACTGCTGGTGCAGTCAAGCAGCCTCAAAGCGTCCGTGTGTTCAATGCTTTAGCAATCTAGGAACCTACCCCTTGCGACACCTCAAAGCGTCATCAGGATTATGTGTACTCCGGGGGAAAAACAACACAGACCACAACTCAATTTCAGGTGCTATTTAACATGGACCACTGGAAACGGTGACTTACTGGCAAAACGGTATTAGCACTATTTTGGTCCATTTCTGCTAACATTGACCATTCCCACTCTCAGCCTATGATCGAATCTGACACTAACATGGACCGACTGCAATCTGACTATACACAGAACGCAGGCTAATATAGACCGCACCGGTAGAGGTCAACATAGCCAGGTGGACTAACATAGACCATGCCACATACCTCTAGGGCCTCATTTTTTTCATCCCACGATCTCTTCATGTCTCTCTCATATTTCATCTTCAGAGTGCTTTGGAGAACGGAGGGCTTTAAAAAACAGAAGGATAGTCTCAACGGAGGCAGGTGCGAAACTAGACTAACATATGCCACAAAAAGAACTATATAACTATTATATTATGTGCCTAAAATGTCAGTTTTCTCCGGTGTATATTATTCAATTATATTCAATTTATTCTTACATTCATTCCGGTATAATATGGTATAATGTAGGTTCTTGCTCGATAAAACCCTCAGTTGGATTGTAAAACCTATGGGTACTTTATCACTCTATATTCAGGACTCTACTTACTTTACCAATTCTGTAATTGTAGACCTCATGAGTTGTCAGCTAGGGTTCTGATGAAAAAGCTCCACGAACTCGTTGAGGTTCAGATTCCCATTGCCATCCTTGATCGCAGCGATGGCGCCGAAACGGATGACTCACTGGACTGCTTCCCAGGTATTGGCTACATATTATATATCATGGACTGCACAACTACATGGACTTCTGACATTGGCCCCGCCAGGCCAGGCTCTCAAAATATGCTCTTCCCCCTTCAAGTATGTTGGCCAAACTCTGGCCTGACTCGAAATCACTGTACGTGGCAGAAGAATATCCACCCCAAAGCCGCTACTGTAAACACAATGCAGAAGTAGGTCAAAGCTGAATTGGAGCTTTTGAAACAAATCGACTCCATCATGCATACCTAAGCCCAGAATCATGTACCCACTGTGCTGTATGGAATGTCACCATTTTACAGCCACCTCGATTGAACAAGTTAAATCGACTGCAACTACTCTGAATTGTTTTTTTTCTCAACAATAAACCTTGCATCTCTACCTACAGTATCCACTTTTCAGGCAGTAAATCGACAAAACGACTATAACTATATCTCTGAAGAACCGCCACCAGCGCCACCGAAGTGCAAACAAGGATGGTGCATGGCATGTTGATCTTGATTTCTTTCCACGGTCGACGTGGGATGCTTGGAAGCCCTGAGCTCGTCCGAGCTCGCCCTTCGATGTGCTGCTATTCATCCTGCCCTTCGTGCTTCCCGATCGAACCATGGAAGCCTTGACAGTCTCGACCGACCGATATGGGCTGTCTTTGCTTCAAAGCTGCTGTGTCTACAAACTCGAATAAGACCTTGACATCATTCGCGCTGTAGCCCCATTTGGCCAAACACTTCCTTAGACCAACGGGGTCCATCTCCAGAATGGCAGGGGGTTCTCTTGCTACAAGGACTTGGGGCCAAACTGATGTTCATCGTGCTCATTGTGGCACATGTCCTCCCCGCGACAAAAACGGAATCGAGAGGGGTCGACCAATTGGGCTTTCCCCAGAAATTGGCCAACCTAGACCCTATGGTATTAGGAAAAGCCCCTGAGCCCAATGGGTGGAAGGTGTTTTTCCGTTCGCGGAAGTCTCGGGGGCGGGGGTTGGTCGACAGCTCCCTTTGAAAGTCCTCCACCACATGCGCAAAACTACAAATCACTTGCAAATCTTGATCAATATGTAAAGCCAGCAACTTGAACATGAACACAAAGCAGAGTTAGAATGAAACTTGTGCATCAAGTCTACTTCATCAAAGAGTGCCAAGAAACTGCGCGCGAGTGAGCAGCAGGACTCGTGTGCGTTGTGACCAGCATGCAGTAAACTCATTGCCAATAATGCCCACGGGCAAGGCTAGGAATAGAACCTCGTTTGCAGTTGCAGTGTCGTCGCCTTTACCGATCTGGCCTTTTGATCAAGGTGATGAACCTTTCGCAAACCAAGAACCCTGGCAGCAGGCGTTGGCAAATTAACACTTGGAAGGAACACGATTGAGGGAGCCATGTATCACAAAGACTGCCTCACCACAAGGGCTGAAACCATTGGTTTCCCTGGAAAACCAGGTTAACCTGTTTCGACTTGTTGGATTTTTTGTTGTGAAACCACTCCCCCAAAAGGATCCAAAATGATCCAAGGATGTTAACGGTTATCCACTGGAGTGGGTAATTAGGAGGGTCACACCATGCTTTCGACCCACTCAGCCAACACGACCGGAAACGAACTCTTTTACACAAAAGGTCGATCGTCCGGTCCATCGTCCGGGCCTCTCCGGCCTCAATTCTGCATTAAAACACGTCAAACGCAACATGTGAATACATGTGACATGAAGTTACTACTGGCACCAAGAAGAAAACAACACCTAAAGTGAACTGAATTAATTGAAAGTCGATGACCTGAAGTCCTTCCCTCGGTTCAATGGCTTTCGCGCTTCCGGCGTTGCAGCTTTCGATCGGGCCCCCCTCAGTTCCGTTCTCACACCCCATCCATCTGCATCTTCCAAACGGACTAAACGCAGTGATGTCATAGCGTTGCATGCCCGACTGGCCCAAATTCTCAACATAAGCCTCATTGACTTGCTGCCACTTGGAAGAGCATAATCAAATCCTACTGATACCAACTGGTAAGTAGTCGGACTGTTATCTGTCAGGTGCCCTGAAAATAGCATCTGTGATGCTCAAATGGTCTCCCATGGTCTACCATACCACCAGCTCTGCCACAAACTGTACTGTTATGGCAAAAACCAAGCAAATTGATGTGTTTCCGCAGGTTCTCAAAACAAGAGGTCCTCTGGCCAATTCGATGCCTCACCCGACCCATCATTTTGTTTCAAGCTGCACTGGCAATCGTCAGGATAGAGACGATGAGGAAGCCTTTCAACTTTTGGTGTTCAAATCCCAATTCGACTAACTAACCTTCGCAAGGAGGTTGACTCCACTTTGTAGTCCAGAAGGTCTTCTGATTCTACACTACCTTTGGTCAACAACGCATAACAACTCACTCAATGACTCGTTTATGTGGGTTTGACACGGGATATGCAAACAACGCAGGTGCGACAAAGAGGGACGTATTTTTGAGTGAACCAACTGCTAAGTGTGGATGACCATCGCACCATTTCAGAATGAATTGAAGCAAATGGCTGCAGTCACATGAACAGAATGAAAACATATCACACTACTCAAAAACAATCGTTTCCCTGCTCTGACGAAGGTTCTTTCATGGTTGTGCCCTCACATCGTGCATAAGCCACGCGCAAACATAGAGGTTATGTGAGTGAACCATTTGAGTGCAAACACACATGCATCACGCTGTAACACGCGCATGGTCATGGAGAACAGTGGTCCCAAACATGCAGCCCACAAAACTAAGAGCAACAACTGGTGGTAATGGTTGGTCGCACGCGTGGTATTAATGACAATAGTCGTGGAAGAAGAAGTAGTAGCAGTAGCAGTCGCAGTCGCAGTCGCATTCGGAGTCATAGTAGTAGTAGTAGTAGTAGTAGCAGTAGTGGTAGTGGTAGTGGTAGTGGTAGTGGTAGTCGTAGTAGTCGTAGTAGTCGTAGTAGTCGTAGTAGTCGTAGTAGTCGTAGTAGTAGTAGTCGTAGTAGTCGTAGTAGTCGTAGTAGTCGTCGTAGTCGTAGTCGTAGTCGTAGTCGTAGTCGTAGTCGTGTAGTAGTAGTAGTAGTAGTAGTAGTAGTAGTAGTTAGTAGTTAGTAGTTAGTAGTTAGTAGTTAGTAGTTAGTA